>JAMPIV010015307.1:0-236623 GCA_024509875.1 Oreohelix idahoensis
TATTTCATGAAGAACAAACTATTATACAGGAAGGCCGGAACTGGAATAAATGGTCACAACCAGCTGGTTCTTCCCACCTCATATAGAGATAAAGTGATGGAAGTCGGGCATGCGATTCCCTTCAGTGGTCACATGGGGATCAGCGCCACAGGACAGCGTATAGCTTGTCATTACTTCTGGCCAGGGATAACGGAGGATATAAAAAGATATGTCAAATCCTGCCCTGAATGTCAAAGGGTAGCTCCAAAGCACTGGACTGCTCCTGCAACTCTAGGGGAAATGCCCATAGTGGGAACACCTTTTGAGAGGGTTGCAGTGGATATTGTGGGACCTCTCACTCGGACCAAGAGGTGGAACAGTTACATCCTTACTCTGGTGGACACTTGTTCTATGTGGGGAGAGGCGGTAGCCCTGCCATCAATTGATTCAAAACATGTAGCAGAGGCACTACTTACAATATTCACCCGATTAGGATTCCCGCATCAAATCTTGACGGATAATGGATCTCAGTTCAAAGGGAAACTAACGGAAGAAGTTTTTAAACTATTTCAAGCCAGACACTTTCATTGTAGTCCGTACCATCCACAAGGGAACGGCCAGGTAGAGAGGTTCAACGGGACTCTCATTTCTATCCTGAGAAAGCTGGCACACGAAAAACCGGATCTGTGGGATCAATTCCTGCCCGCCGCATTGTTTGCGTATCGGGAGGTACCACATAGTTCAACCGGGATGGCTCCCGCAACTCTGCTATTTGGGAGGCCAATAAAAGGTCCTTTAGAAGCTTTATTAAGGACCTGGACGGATGAGAAGGCGGAAGAACCTGTTACCTCATCTTATCAATATGTGAACGAACTGACCACTCGTTTGAAAGCTGGATGGAAACTGGCAAATGATAATTTGAAACAAGCCAGGAAGAAACATGCAGCATATTTTAATAGGAAGGCAAAGGACCGAGAACTAGCTGTGGGAGAGAAGGTGCTTCTTCTACTACCCGGTAGCCAGAATAAATTACAAATTGGTTGGCAAGGTCCATATACGGTTCTAGAGAAGGTGTCTAGAACAAATTATAAAATTGACAAAAAGGGGAAGGAGAAAGTTTATCATGTAAATTTATTAAAGAAGTATCTGGACAGACCACTCCAGGAAAGCACCCCCTTATTGACCTTGGCTATTGCAACCCAGATGCAAAAGGAACCACTCACCTCACATGAATACCCATTACATCCTTGTGAAACAGCAGCACAGGTAAAAGTCAGTAAGCACCTGACTAAAAACCAGAGGGAGAGAGTTCAACAGGTTCTGGAGGAACATACAGATGTACTAACAGATAAACCAGGCCATACAAATTTGCTACAGTATGACATGAAACTGGTAGACTCAAACCCAATCTGTATGAGAGCCTATTCTATTCCGTTCGCGAAGGAGAAGGCATTGAAGGAAGAAATAGATTATTTGTTGAAGGAGGGGATTATTTCGCACAGTGAATCATCTTTTAGTTCTAGTGTCGTTTTGTTGAGGAAACCGTCTGGGGAACACAGACTGTGCATAGATTACAGGAAACTGAATGCTGTCACAGAAGGACAAGTGGATCCATTACCAGACACAAAACAGTTATTTGCCAGACTGAACAAGGCAAAATACTTTTCAAAGGTGGATCTTAGTAAAGGATATTACCAGATCCCAGTGAAGCCTGAAGTGAGACCTTATTTGGCTTTTAGCACTTCGGATGGACATTATGAATTCAATATGCTACCATTCGGACTGAAAAATGCTCCGAGTGTATTTTCAAGGATGATGCGCAAATTGTTGGATCCCCTGAATAACCCATGTATCACGAATTTCATGGATGATATTCTCGTCGCCACAGAGACATTTGAAGAACACATTGAAGCTCTAGAAATGTTATTTAATAGACTTCAGGAGGCGAACTTAACTGCTAGGCCAACAAAATGTTGTATTGGATGCAAAGAGTTGGAATTCTTTGGACCCATTGTATGTCAGGGTAACATGACCCCTGATCCTAAGAACTTGGAAAAACTGCAGAGAGCACCTAGACCACAAACAAAAAAAGACGTGCGATCATTCGTGTCGTTATGCGGATTTTATCAGAAATACATAAAAAATTTTAACGCTATTTGTGCTCCTCTGACTGATCTGACTCGCAAGGGACTTCCAGATAAAATTATTTGGACTGCACAATGTGAACTAGCGTTCCAAGAGTTAAAGGAAAAACTCACTAGCAAGCCTATTCTCAAACTGCCTGATTTGACACAGGACTTTGTCTTAAGAACCGATGCAAGTAATGTAGGACTCGGAGGGGCTTTGTTGCAAAGATCATCTTCACCTGATGGGGAACTGAAACCAGTCGCTTATGCAAGCCGCAAATTGAATAAGGCGGAACAAGGATACTCCACAAGCGAAAAAGAATGTTTAGCGTTAATCTGGGCAATAAAGAAGTTTCAAATCTATCTGTATGGTAGGACTTTTCTGGTGGAGACGGATCATCAGCCTCTCGTATTCTTATCTCAGGCTAAGCATGAAAACGCAAGATTGCTGAGGTGGTCTTTATTACTTCAACCTTATCAGTTTAGTATCCAATATATCCCAGGCAAATTGAATGTCGGTGCAGATTTCCTCAGTCGGCACCCCTGTGATCAAAATTAGAGTAATGGCAGACGGGAGGAGAGATTTTATCTATGTGTATCACTGGTTTTAGAACTTGCCGTAGGCATGTTTTCAAGTGGGGAGATGTGTCATAAAATTAACAAGTGATACAACGTAAAAATATGTCCAAAGGATAAAATGTAAGGATAAAAACATAACGCGTAAGCTGCTGATAGTACATGATCGCCCTGACCGCGGGTCATCACCCTCCATAAAAATTGACTTGTTAGACGGGAAATCAAAACGGTTACCATTTGGAGGGATGAGAACGGCGGATCAAAAGGAAAAAAAATATGACTGAAAAAAAATTGCGTGAGACTAGCAAGGCTAAGGAGACGCAATTGGGGGGGGAAATGAAAGAAAAAAATTCACGTCCCCAAATTGACACGAGGTACGGAAACGGACGCTTTTGCGATACCAAGCCTTTGATTTGAATTCAGCGGCTAAACGCAGATGCTTGAAATATTACAAAATTTAAAAAGTAACTTTTTCTTAATATTAATGTTAGGAATATAAAAATTAGCTGGCCGGATGGCCCATTCTGAGCAGTGAAATAATATGCTTTTAATTTTACAGACGGATAGATAATAATGAAGATAATGACAAAAGACAGTGTTGTTCACATCAGCGAAAGACTGCATTGAATCTAACATATCACTATTTGCACAAAAAACCGCGACCTTGAGACGCAGGTGTTCAAATCTACTTAGCATGGAAGAGAAGGGATATTGGTGGAAGCTGTGTCTAAAAATAGCTTTTAACGACAAAATTTTGGAGGGGAGAGAAAGGTTGGTTCAAAAATCAAGTACGTTTTGTGAAAACGCAAGTAGAGACGGACAGACTAACAGATAAAAAGCCATACTTGACTGAAGCATGACTGAAATGACTTTAGTGTAGGAAATTTGAATTTAAAAAAAACCAAGGCATTGGTTGGCCACAGACAATCATATTATCCGCGCTCAGACGAGCTTTTTTGCCATTCCTCAATAGTTGTCCAGTGATAGACACAGTAAATTTCAAGTGTGGTGATTTCCAAATGAAATAAATTGAAATAAGTTCAGGGACGCCATACTATAGCCAGCAGCTCAGCTGAGTTTTGCTAGCATTTCTGTGTTCTTTATTCATAATCTGGTAAGATTGAAATTATTTCTTTGCATGTTTTGAATATTGTTTAAGGTTTCGAGTGATTTGATACTGCCATATCGAAATCTAGCCTTACAAACAAGTAAGGATTCGCTCTGGACCCCCCGCCCTAGTTCAGGGTCTAGGGACAAACAAAATATAAACTACAGCAAGGTTTAGCAAGGGGTGATCAAGTGTTGAGAACAGTGAATCATATCACTTATCCTATTGTATGGCAGTGAGATAATGCACCTATTTCAGAATCTGTAGACTGGGGAAACTTACCCTATGCGAAACCAACTAGGTAAGATGTGCTGTCTGGTCAGAGAGAATTGACCCTGTTTATGTGGTGTTATTGTAATGTGTTATGTGTAGAAGTGGCTTATTAGGTAAGGTTCTGAGCAAAAACCAATACTTTATTTCAGAGCTGTGAGTTCGATCTTGACACTAAGGTGGTGTCAAATGCTGATTAATAATTGAAGTGAGGACCCGTGCAGGGTACATTTCAACAGAACATCTGTGTATTGCTCAAGCACGGAGAGGTGGGGCCATCATATTCCAGCACCAGAACAAATCTGGCAAAGTTAAGTAGGCTAGCTGGCCTGCTGAACTTACACCAACTTCATAAAACTAGCACCCAAGAGAATTTACTACTGAAGCATCCCATTTCCTTCCATCATTAATGGACAATGCTGTGTAGGCATAAACAGGGAGGGATGAAGCCACCCCAACAGCACATCCATTCATAGTTTTCCCAGGAAAATTAACATTACGAACAGTAATACTATAATTAATCTTGAAGATTGCATATGTAAACATCTTTCATTTAACATGCCATTTATTCATGCCATTCATTCATAAATTTCAAAATCTTTGCATAAGTTCTGGCCAAAATAAAACCTTGGTTCAGAACAAATAAATTTAAAAAAAGATTTTCTATTCTAAATTTAACCAGCTGAATTTAGTTCATTGTGTTATAAATTTTATTGATAGTATTAGACTTAATTAATATCTGTGGGTGTGTGTATATGTCCATACAACACATTGCATTCAGTACCCTAGATTTTAACGTAGCCACATTCATTAGTAAAAAAAGATATGTGTGAGGTCATAAAGTGGTAGCACGAAAGGGCCTTCTGTATATTCACAGTTACAATTATCTCAGGAGCCTTCACAGCTGACCTCACGCATCACACTAGGTGATAACACCACCATACAATACCATCAAAATCCACTACACGACCAAAGATAACTTAGTGAAAAGCCAAACGACTAAAAAAAACTTAGAGAAGAGCATTAACGACCAAAGAAAACTGAGAGAAAAGTCGAGCGACCAAAGAAAACTTAGAGAAGAGAATTAACGACAAAAGAAAACTGAGAGAAAAGTCGAGCGACCGAAGAAAACTTAGAGAAGAGCATTAACGACCAAAGAAAACTTAGAGAAGAGCATTAACGACCAAAGAAAACTTAGAGAAAAGTCAAGCCGCCAAAGAAAACTTAGAGAAAAGCATTAATGACCAAAGAAAACTTTGAGGAAAGTGGAACAGCCAAAGAAAACTTAGAAGAATATCGAACGACTAAAGACAACTTAGAGGCAGTTGAACGATCAAAGACAACGTAGAGGCAGTTGAACGATCAAAGACATCTTAGAGGCAGTTGAACGATCAAAGGCAACTTAGAGAAAAGTCGAACTAAGAAAATGGAAGGACCAAAGAAAACTTAGAAAAAGTGGAACAAGCAAAGAAAACATAGAGAAATGCGAAACAACAACAGAATACCTGGAAAATGACAGTGCATGAGGGAGCTAAAGCTACCTACCTACATACCTACCTACATACCTACCTACCAACCCACCCACCTACCTACCCACCTACCTACCTACTTACTTATCTATCTATCTATCTATCTATCTATCTATCTATCTATCTATCTATCTATCTATCTATCTATCTATCTATCTATCTATCTATCTATCTATCTGCCCGTCTGTCTGCCTGCCTGTCTGCTTGCCTGTCTGACTGTCTGTCTTTTTGTCAGCTCAGCTTGTTTGCATATCTGTCCGTCTGCACATATGCCTTTTTGCCGTTCCGTCATCTGCCAATTCTCCACGCTGATCCCGATACCAGAGAGTTGTTTCATGATACCCCTTTGGTGGCATATCGCAGGGATAAGAATTTTAGGGCTATTCTTGTACACAGTCGCTTGAGACCAACCAGTCCTTCTCATTTCGGCCCTAAACCATGCAACGCCGCATATGTAAGACCTGTCCTTTTTTACTCCAAACTCAGTCAGTTTCTTTTCCGAACGGAAAATTTGACATTAGATAGTCTTTCACGTGCGAATCCAGAAACCTGATTTATGCTATCATCTGCAAGAGGTGTGGCATTACCTATATTGGTGAAACTGGCAGACGTTTGGCAGACAGGTTTCGTGAGCACTTAAATGACATCTATCATGGCAAATCTTTACCGGTGGCCCTTCATTTCAATGGGCCTGACCATTCAGGTAATTCCGATATTCATGTCACTGCCCTCCTTTCGTGTGCCGGTGATGACCGGACTCGCTTTTCGTTGGAGAATCGTCTTATTTTTCAAATGGGCGTTTTTTCTCCTGAGGGACTTAATGTCCAGCACCATTTTGCATAGATTCTAGTGGCTTCTCTCTCTGTTTCATACCTCTTTATTTCTTCTGTCGCTGTTTTTCTGATCTATCTTTGTTTTTGCTTTGGTTCGTTTCATATCCTTTTGCATCTTTTTCGCCGTCACTAGTTCATAGGGCACTTCCGCATGACGCTCATTTTGACAGCCATCTTAAGTGTTTCACTCTGGGATCGAGCTAAGTGATTTTTTACTTGTTTCAATAACGTTGTTCTCTGATTGAAATGTGCCCAACATATGAGGAACAGAGAAAACGCATATGGCCAGTACCATTCCTGGAGAAAATCTATGAAGATATCAACAGCCTCAGGCTGACCACTGCTTTCTTTGAACTTATTCAAGTTGACATCTGAGGGTCAACCAAGAAGAAGAAGAAGAAGAAGAATAGTGTTGTTCATTCCTGTCTTCGTTTCGTTGATTATTTACGTTCTTGTTTCGATATGTCTGTCTGGTTTTACGATTTTCTTACAGTATTATTGTTCTCATTTCGCTCAGCACCGTTGTTCCATCTGCATGTGTCGCTCATTTGGTGTGTTCCTCATCATCATATATATTTGTAGCTCTTATATGTAATTCTTGTCCTTGTCACCTGTTCGTAACTGTGTCTGACGAAGGGTAAAACCTGAAACGTCCTTTGTTTCTTGTGTACCGTTAACTTGTTAAACTGATTTCATACCATTTTATTTATTTTTTATTTATATATCTGTAGTCTAACTGTCTGGCTGTCTGTCCATCTGTCTGCATGTCTGTCTGTTTGCTTGTCTATCTCTCTGACTGTCAGTTTGACTGTCTGTTTGTCTGCTTGTCTGTTTGCCTCTCCGTCTGTCTATCTCGTTTCTCTTCACTACGTGTAATTCTTTTGCCTTTGGCTGAAAATTTCTGCAAAGCGGAGCAGCATAATGGGTCTATAGACTATGTTTTATGTCCTACAATGTAGGTTATGTTTTTAATTTTAATTCGTGAATAGAAATTGTTAATATAGCTTTATACTGCACTTTTAGGTTGGATTAATACCGTGTATCTGATTTATTTCATATTAATTTTCTTGTTACACAGGCCAAACATCAAAACATTGCATGACTGTTTTCCTTACGTTAACTTATTAAACAGTATATATCTATCTATCTATCTATCTATCTATCTATCTATTTATCTATCTATCTATCTATCTATCTATCTATCTATCTATCTGTCTGTCTGTCTGTCTGTCTGTCTGTCTGTCTGTCTGTCTGTCGGTCGGTCGGTCGGTCGGTCGGTCGGTCGGTCGGTCGGTCGGTCGGTCGGTCGGTCGGTCGGTCGGTCCGTCCGTCCGTCCGTCCGTCCGTCCGTCCGTCCGTCCATCCATCCATCCATCCATCCATCCATCCATCCATCCATCCATCCATCCATCCATCTATCTATCTATCTATCTATCTATCTATCTATCTATCTATCTATCTATCTATCTATCTATCTATCTATCTATCTATCTATCTATCTATCTATCTGGCATGTGGTGAATGTCTGTCTATTTTCCTAATTGCTTTAATTTCTGTCGCTTGGTCTATTTATTTGTGTATCTGTCTCTATGCATGTCTGTCTGTGTTTGTCTGACTGTATAATTATCTGTGTATGAGTTTCACTCTTTCTGTCCATCTTTATCACTGCTCATACCTAACTCAGTCCATGTCGTCTTCCTAGGTGCGTATCTATATACATCTTTATTTCCAAGATAATGTGCCTGAATTTATACGTAACCGTTACAAATTGGACTTTTCACGCACCAGCAGGAAAAAAAAGCAGAGGCGTAGCCATAGCTTTTGTAGGGGTGTCATTATTCATAGATCTTCGCCACGGCTCCAGGGACCATCCTGAGTACTGACGCGTGTTCCAGCAAGTCGTCAGTGCTAACAAACCACTGGAATAATCTGTTTACCTTTGGCTTTTAGTGGGAAGTGACAATTAGAACGACCCATTATAAATGTGTGCAGTTTTCTATTATTTTTTTGGTTTCCAGTATTCCGTCGGTATGGTTCAATTCGCCCACTAGTATCTTCTCATTGTGTTGTCAATTTTTTGCATTAGAAAGGACTACTGATAGAAAGCATCCAGGCGCCAAAGTCCACCCCCCTTTCCAACTCATTTCGCAAGCGTGAAAGAATGGAGCCGCAACCCAATCCATGATGCGTCATTAGTGGTTTATGTAAATCTTTAGTGCGCAGGTTGTGAATGACACTGGTGAAAAATTACACCGTCATAGTCACGTTGGCGTCATACCCAAACCTGGGTATGCTTTTCGCATGAAATTGTGACATATTTAATAACCGCTTGACACAAGGTATGACTGTAAAATAGAGGGAGAAGGCAGCTCTTTGTTGACTGTTGATACAGGGTAGCACAGTACATATTTCTTTCTTCTTTATCCTTTCTTCTTTATCCTTTCTTCTTTACCCTTTCTTCTTTATCCTTTCTTCTTTATCCTTTATCCTTTCTTCTTTATCCTTTCTTCTTTATGCTTTCTTCTTTATCCTTTCTTCTTTATCCTTTCTTCTTTATCCTTTCTTCTTTATCCTTTCTTCTTTACCCTTTCTTCTTTATCCTTTCTTCTTTATCCTTTCTTCTTTACTCTTTCTTCTTTATCCTTTTTTCTTTATCCTTTCTTCTTTATCCTTTATCCTTTCTTCTTTATCCTATCTTCTTTATGCTTTCTTCTTTATCCTTTCTTCTTTATCCTTTCTTCTTTATCCTTTCTTCTTCACCCTTTCTACTTTACCCTTTCTTCTTTATCCTTTCTTCTTTATCCTTTCTTCTTTATCCTTTTTTCTTTATCCTTTTTTCTTTATTCTTTCTTCTTTATCCTTTCTTCCTTATCCTTTCTTCTTTACCCTTTCTTCTTTATCCTTTCTTCTTTATCCTTTCTTCTTTATCCTTTATCCTTTCTTCTTTATCCTTTCTTCTTTATGCTTTCTTCCTTATCCTTTCTTCTTTACCCTTTCTTCTTTATCCTTTCTTCTTTATCCTTTCTTCTTTATCCTTTATCCTTTCTTCTTTATCCTTTCTTCTTTATGCTTTCTTCTTTATCCTTTCTTCTTTATCCTTTCTTCTTTATCCTTTCTTCTTTACCCTTTCTACTTTACCCTTTCTTCTTTACCCTTTCTTCTTCACCCTTTCTACTTTACCCTTTCTTCTTTATCCTTTCTTCTTTATCCTTTCTTCTTTATCCTTTACCCTTTCTTCTTTATCCTTTCTTCTTTATCCTTTCTTCCTTATCCTTTCTTCTTTACCCTTTCTTCTTTATCCTTTCTTCTTTATCCTTTCTTCTTTATCCTTTATCCTTTCTTCTTTATCCTTTCTTCTTTATGCTTTCTTCTTTATCCTTTCTTCTTTATCTTTTCTTCTTTATCCTTTCTTCTTTATCCTTTCTTCTTTACCCTTTCTACTTTACCCTTTCTTCTTTACCCTTTCTTCTTCACCCTTTCTACTTTACCCTTTCTTCTTTATCCTTTCTTCTTTATCCTTTCTTCTTTATCCTTTATTCTTTATCCTTTTTTCTTTATTCTTTCTTCTTTATCCTTTCTTCTTTATCCTTTCTTCCTTATCCTTTCTTCTTTACCCTTTCGTCTTTACCCTTTATACTTTCTTCTTTATCCTTTCTTCTTTATCCTTTCTTCTTTATCCTTTCTTCTTTACTTTTTCTTCATTATCCTTTCTTCTTTACCCTTTCTTCTTTATCTTTTCTTCTTTACCCTTTCTTCTTTATCCTTTCTTCTTTACCCTTTCTTCTTTATCCTTTCTTCTTTATCCTTTATTCTTTATCCTTTTTTCTTTATTCTTTCTTCTTTATCCTTTCTTCTTTATCCTTTCTTCCTTATCCTTTCTTCTTTACCCTTTCTTCTTTATCTTTTCTTCTTTACCCTTTCTTCTTTACCCTTTCTTCTTTATCCTTTCTTCTTTACTCTTTTTTCTTTACCCTTTCTTCTTTACCCTTTCGTCTTTACCCTTTCTTCTTTACCCTTTCTTCTTTATCCTTCAGCTGCCCACAGAGTATTAGACCTTCAATAAGCGTATGCCAAGTCTTCCTGTCACGTGCCATCAGCTCCATGTCTTTAAACGTCATCCTCATCATTTTTATTTCTGTCTCCAGTTCTCTTCTTCTTGTACTTCCTATCTATATTTGCTTCTCTCAACCTGGAGATTCCAGAACAAGGACTGCCTTGTAAGGCTGTCAAAGAATGTCTTCAATGTGTGACGTAGGAAAGTGTCACTGGTAGCCTCCCCTTGCTCAGCAGTAGTGGTCCAACAGTGGCCAAAACTCAAGAGTAACTAATGTGGGTCTTCAAAGGTGTCTACCTTCGCACAAGATTACTCTTGGCAGAGTTGTAGAGAGAAGGGTAATGCTACTTCTACCTCGAGGTAGATCCACAAGAAATTTCAGAAGTCAAGAACAATGCTGAATGAATCTGAGCACGTTAACTTTATATCTGACCCGCCGCCTTTTGTGGAGATGGATTATCTTATAATTAGCTCATTCTAGCCCCCAGCTGATTTAATTCAGCGAAATTCCTTTTATTAGCTCTCTCTCTCTCTCTCTCTCTCTCTCTCTCTCTCTCTCTATATATATATATATATATATATATAATATATATATATATATATATATATATATATATATATATATATATACTATAGGTTCTGGATCATATATATGCCTTTTTCTCTGTAATGATTAATTGAGCTATGAATTTACCAAAATCAACATATACAAATTTAATGCTCAATTTTAGGTTTGATAAATAGGGAAAATGCTGCTTTTCCGTACATTCGTCTCAGTGGTGAGGGCACGTTTCCAGATCAGCTCAGGAAGTAACCGCTCCGGGTCAAGGCAAGAATCTTCAGGTGTCGATTTCAAACTTCGAACAACAGTAAATGGTCACTTTGTCAAAATCAACATATACAAATTTAATGCTCAATTACTTTGAAACAAATGTAAATAAATATGACTGGTGATTATGAAAAATAATTAGATTTCTTCACCGAAAAGCTTTAGGCTTGATAAATGTTGAAGTTCGGTTGTTTTGTTGGCCTGTTAAAATTGTGACTTGCCAAAATGCTGAAGAGCCGATACTGCTTTTCCGTAGATTCGTCTCTGTGATTACGGTACGTATCCAGATCAGTTTAGGAAGTAACCGCTCCCGGTCAAGGCAAGAATTTTCAGGTGTCGATTTCAAGCTTCGAACCACAGTCTAGTAATCCAGTAAATGGTCTCTCAGGGTCGTATCACAATTAGTCGGGTCGCGTCGTACCCCGAACTCAATCATTGAGAAATCTTAGACTTCTTGCTCAGTAGAATATTCCTAGCAGCTTAACACAGATGCCTTGAACACACGTCTGGTGTATTATTTCTATTTCATAATCTCTCTGTGACTTGTGAGTGTAGAATTCCGGGTTGCGTCGTAATATAGGTGAGTTGCCTACTGATGTACAGAGATACCCTTAATACTTTTTGTCCGGTCCTATAAATTCAGAATCAATCTCTATTATTTTTTGTGGCAAAGTCCGAGCTGTCTACGTTGACGTTTTCAGGAATTCAGTGCCGTATGTCATTCTTTTTGTACGTTATATCGTAGCTTCCGCCTCTCGTTTTCAACAAAATTCCCACTCAGCGCGGTTGTTTATTGCACCTCAAATGCCAGCCAATACATTCAAAATTAATGTTATGAAAACTTTTCCTCGTGTAGTATTCTGTATTCTGTATGACTCATGCGTTTGGAAATTTCTAACAGTGAACCTCCGTATTTGGAGTTGCTACTTCCGACAATTCTTGGTAATTTTATGTTACAACTTCTTACATTTTTCCTGATCATAACCAGGAGGTCCGGAAGTTTCCTTACATCTTTCGTCCTGCTCACTGTCGTTGGAACAACAGATGAAAAGAGACGTTAATTATGAATACGAAAGACATTGGGGAAACATGTGGATATCATTTCTAGGCAGTACTTGTTTTAGAATCCATAGTGTAAGTTAAGCAGATGTAGCACAGAAATACACGGAGAGAAAAACTTGAGACAGAGGTGAAAATGATGAGAAAGACACTTCAAGATCTTGAATTCATGGTACGGGACATGAGGATTTGTCAAACGTTTGTTGAAGGTCAATGATCTTTGAATAAGGAGTACATACGATTGAGGATTTAAATGTTGAAACCACTTCTCATTTAGAATTTAGGAATTACCGATGAGTGTAACTGTGGCACTGGTAAATTCACTGCTGAACGTCTGCTTTAAAGTTGCCCAACATATGAGGAATAGAGAAAGCGTAAATATCGTGGAAAAGCTTCAAATAGCCTCAAACTGACTACTGCTTTCTTTGAAAACATTCAAGTGGACGTCTGAGAGTGTACGAAGAGGAAGAAGAAGAAGAATAAATAGAATTCTTTCTTCTTCTTCTTCGTTCGTCCTGAAAAGGACGTTGTTTGCTTTGTGCCTGTTTACAGCGAAGCTGCGATATTTGCGCCTTTCAGCCGACACATCCGACTTCAGCACGGCATTTTTGGGACCGGGTTAGCCTTCCCTCTTCGATCCCTACTCACTCATCCAGACTGCAGTGATGCAGCCTGTTTCCAGGACCACCACTAGGAGGTGGAGTAGGGTCTTGGTCAGCTCTGGTTCGCTGATCCTGACGGAATCAGTATAGCTATGGGTCGCTAACTGCATTTCTCACTGTTGACGCGTCTTAGGTCTCGAATAAATAGAATGAGAATGAGTGAAATGGTTTCAACACCCAATGAAACACCCACAACCAGGGTTGTGAATTTAGAAAATAATGTGTTCATCTCCCATTCTGACTTATGTAATTTAATAAAGTACGATTTCAGCTCCCTCCTCCAACTGCGAAGAGACGATAGTCCTTAAAACCTAACATTAAACCTTAAACCAATAATTTACGATTGTCAACTAT
Source organism: Oreohelix idahoensis (assembly GCA_024509875.1). Taxonomy (NCBI): domain Eukaryota; kingdom Metazoa; phylum Mollusca; class Gastropoda; order Stylommatophora; family Oreohelicidae; genus Oreohelix; species Oreohelix idahoensis. Next base: position 13,380 of record JAMPIV010015307.1, read on the forward strand.
TTCACATTTATCTGTCTGTCTGTCTGTTCGTCCGCCCGCAGCCCGGCTATCTATCTATCTATCTATCTATCTATCTATCTATCTATCTATCTATCTATCTATCTATCTATCTATCTATCTATCTATCTATCTATCTATCTATCTATCTATCTATCTATCTATCTATCTATCTGTCTGCCTGCCTGCCTGCCTGCCTACCTACCTACCTACCTACCTACCTACCTACCTACCTATCTATCTATCTATCTATCTATCTATCTATCTATCTATCTATCTATCTATCTATCTATCTATCTATCTATCTATCTATCTATCTATCTATCTATCTATCTATCTATCCATCCATCTATCTATCTATCTATCTATCTATCTATCTATCTATCTATCTATCTATCTATCTATCTATCTATCTATCTATCTATCTATCTATCTATCTATCTATCTATCTATCTATCTATCTATCTATCTATCTATCTATCTATCTATGATTTGGTTTTAATGACTATCTTCATTGCACACGGACTACTCTATCAGTGCTCCGATCTCCTCCCTTAGATCACACAAGGAGGATCTCAGCACATTGCATGAACTCCGTAGCACCGGCGAGAATCCCAATGTGTGTATATAGGAATCACACATTCTATAAATATTTTTGTGGTGGGTAGGTTTCTAATTTTTTAAATTTTGCCAGGGCAGCGGCCTGATAGGCCTACTCTTTGCAATTTCCAACTGCCGTGGGATGTTTAAAGTGCGCAACTTGCACACGGGACCTCCGATTTTTTCGCCCTTATCCGAGAAGGTTAGCCATCCAATCTCACTACCCAGGAGACCATGGGGGAGTATGACATCATTAATGACCACTGCTTCTGACTGTTTGTCTGTCAATCAATGAATCAATCAATCAATTGATATATATGTCTATCTGTCTTTCTTTCTGTCTGTCAATCAATCAGTATGTATGTCTGTCTGTCTCTCTGTCTGTCAATCAATCTGTCTGTCTGCCTGATAGTCTGTCTGTCTATCTCTCTATCTATTCGTCTATCTGCTGTCTGTTTGTCTATCTATTTATGTATCTGTATATTCCTTATTGTCTGAATGTCTGCCTGTCTGTTTGTCTGTCCTTGTACGTATCACTGTATTCAAATTTAGCTTTCTTGTTTATCATTCAGGTTTGCTTACATTTCTGGCAATCTAATAAAATCCGATTTATCTAATATTTGCAGCAGTACGCAATTTTGATTTCGTTATATAAAAATTTAATTTTTCTCCTGAAATGACCCTTTGAACAGGCCAGATTACTTTGATAGTGTCGGAAAGTACACCACGAGTATTAAAGGTGTTTACTTAATCGATATTTAAGACAAGATTATACACTTATATGGTAGTCGAGATGATTAACTGAGAGTCGATTACAGCTTCTCTTTTTTTTCGATTGACATTAAATCCATTCACGGCAGGAACCCAATTTGTTATTGCGAGTTTTCTAGCGATTAGGGACACTGATACTGACGAATTATCTGCCGTTTAATGTCTGATTGTTTACAGTAAACATGTATATTGAAAACGTAGTTGTCGTCACTGCCGTTGTAACAACTTCCTCTTTGTCAATTTCAGGTAACTTTTCTTTCTTTCTTTCTCCTTCCTTTCTTTCTTTATTGTATGGTAAGCAGACGATTTTGCCTCCTGCGAGGCTCAGATTAAGTGTACCGTTGCTGATTTTGGGCAGTTTTCAAGTAATTGCAGAGATGATGCAAATATCATCATCAAAATCATCATCATCAACATCATCTTCATCATCTTCAACATCAACATCCTCCAGCTTCCCACGGACAATAGGAAAGGTTAGTCAAGCAACGCAGACTCGTTTCGGCTTTCTCTCTGTTGCGTCATGCACACCCTTACCAGAGGACCTTCTTCAGTATTGGATGGCCTCAATTTCTTTTTTTCTTACCTGACATGTCCATCGTGTTTGTTGAAGTTTTTATGGCTTTAGATTTTCAGCAACTTGGGATAATCGGTGAAATGTTCAACCCTCCTTAATCGTTTCTGACGACGGATGGCATGGTAGGTTACAGTGTTACTATTGTTTGCTCCCCTGGTGGTGGGACACATATTAAGGAAGTTAAAATATTAGCATCGCATTCGCTGCAGCTGTCCCCCTACCCCCTCCAATTCCTCTTTAGCAGGACACCTGCACCAAAGTTTTCGTATGATAGCATCATCATCACTTTTCACATCTTCATGGAGCCGAGACCTTCAACAAACTTATGCCAAGACTTTCTGTCTCTTGTCATCAGCTCGGTGCCTTTCCGCGTCTTCTTCGCTCACTTTATCTCTGTCTTCAGTTCTCTTCTCCATGTGCTCCTTGGTTTGCATAAGATATTCACTTGTGTATAATGTAAAACACAAAATGTGAAAAGATCTTTGTGTTTGAGAACAGTGCGTTGTCGTTAATTGACGTCTGTTTCACATCACGAATTCTACTAATTCTGACCTTACCGCGCACCATACATTGCAAAAAGATGTGATACACCGACCAATGAAAAACGCTTTCTTCGTCCTGTGTTTACAACTGCTGGGAGAATAAAGATGGCAAGACCCTATTTGTGTAACATGATTAACTTCGGAATTTTACTACAGAAGTATGGAAGAAGTACCACTTGGCAGAGGTTATCAAAATAATATTATGGATGTTACTCTACCCGTAAGTAGTAATACTTTTACTAATAATGTTATAGGACGGGAGAAATCTTAGGTTAAATGTATTCGAAGCTTCAGGATGGCCTAAGTTTAGCTGTTTAAAATATGCATAACAGAAAATGCAAATAGTAACCAAAAAGATTATTATATAGATATGTGTGGTAAAGTGGGATGATCTAAATAGTTATAGGGGACTTAGTGTAATGACTGAGATCAGCTGTGAAGGTATCTGTATCTAATAAGTGTGGTGTATTACAGATGACCTTACTTGCTACCACATTTATACCTCAGTCAGAATTATTCTGGAATATTGTGATGACTACGTTGAATGTCTAGGGTTATGATAATGATGAAGTGTAAGTCACAACAACAACAGACAGATAAACAATTTAATTTATTCCACAACACTTTACAACACTGTGACACTCACACACATATAACACTCTATAAGACTATCTTAAATGAGTCAAGTGTTAAAGTTTAAAAATATATGTATTAATTCCTTTCAATAATAGATATCCTGATTCAACTACACAGTGAACCAGGAATCACAATCAAATGTAATTACAAGTTGTTGTAGCGAAAGGTTTTCCTAGTATGATAGTAGTGGTAGAGCAGAAGTAGAATCTCTCTCCAGAAAGTATGAAGTTCCAGTGCCCGAGAAGTACACTGGTATCACAAGTGAGTTACAGCTGTGAATACTCTGAGCTGGACAATAGATTTAGGCTTCAGAAGTATAAGATGCTACTTCGCTATCGTAACCCTATGTGATATTATAATTAAATTAGAAAAAGTAACTCAAAATTTAACAGTTAAAAATTTAACAAGTCAAATGAGTACAATTATCCAATTTATTATGTACATCTATATATTCTTGTAATGATAAATGGGTGTTGGAAGATGGTAAAATGTATGATTATTTACAGTTACAAATTAAAATAACTAATAGATAAAGTCTTGGATTTATCTTCCACTGAATTTATAAAACAAGTTTGTCACATTATCTCTTGCCATCTAGTTTTCATCATTAGAAAGTCGTTTTAGAACTGCTCACAGGATTTGTTGGATGGAAATATATAAACTCAACTTTATCCACGTCTGCTCGAGGTTCCTCCGACACACTGGAGTACGGAAGACTTTCCTTCAGCCCGCCCTATAACTACGGGGGACTAAGGTGTTGAAGTTTGGTTGACCTCTAGGCTTCAGTGAGCTGGATCAACTTCTTCAAGTCTTTAGTTTCTCGATCAGGAATGATCATAAACATTGATCATAAAAACCTGGAACAAGAAGTAAGAGGTGGCCATTGTTCTAACAATCTCACCACCCTCTGCTGTTCATGATGCGACCATGTCTTCAGTGTTTGTATGTAAATGAATGAATCATGGTAGTATATTACAGAGATAGCATGATAAGATAATGTATAAGGTGCAGAATTAACAATATACATGAATAAATCACATGTTATGATACATGGGTACGATATAACCTTTGCCTTCCACTTATGGATGTCAAGTCACTTATGTACTTGCTGGTATGTCGTAAGCTTCCAGGCAAGAATTAGCCATAATATATTTGGCTAACCAATTAATGGTTATGCTTCCTGACAATGCCGGTGAAGGTTATCTCTGGTTAGCGTCATTCCCTTTTTTATTATATCTGCTACAATCAATCAGAAATAAAATCTGAAATAAAATGATATTAGTAATACATATATTTTTAATAAACTTACATACCCTCTTAGGATTAATAAGCTCACGGTGAGACTGTATTGGCTTAACTTAATCTGCCCTGCATGCAGCGTGAAAAATAGAACTTTTCTTGCAGAGGCTGTCCTCCAGTTTCTCACTCTGGCTTCTGGATTTGGTGTGTGATTTACAATGCGCCGCTCTGTCCTTATATTTCAGTCTCTCGCGCGTACGAGAAAGCAGCTCCCAAATTCCCCAAAAGATTTTAGTTTCATCTCCTGTTTTGAAGCTATTTGAAACAATCTGTGCTTTTCCTGTACTCGTTTTTCTCTTCTGTCACTCACACACTTATCTCCTTCCTTCCTTCCTATATATCATTTCCTTTTCCCCATATGGGGCTTTCATTACATATAAGTTTTATACAATTCCGTTGAGGCTTGTTAGTGTAATAAATTTTTAAAGATTATTAGCTAACTTTTAGCCGATGTGATGAAGGTGAAAAATATTAATTATCTTTAAAACTATTTATATTTGAATAATATCCTTTTGGATATAATTCCTAGCCTATCTCCTTTGTTGAGTTATATTTATTTAATATTTTTCCAACCATGCGTTCTCCTGTAGTGAATAATTTAATGTCCAGTAAATGCAAACTTTTAAAGTCGGCCATACATTCCTATATAGCTATTTCCTCATTCTTCAGTAATACTGTATGGCTTTTAACCGTAAGTCACATTTCCGCTGTCTACCAACTTCAAAGAAAGACCGCAGCGCTGACCTTGCGCTGGTGTGTGTGGGTGTCGCGTGGGCGTGTCGCGCTACAACCAAGCAAGTGTTTACCAAATCTCGCTACAGAGCCCTCTTCTTTAAAACAGTGCCTGCACGGTTAACTTTTTGGTAACACATGCTGCAGTTCCTCCTTAATTTTCTGTTTCTCTATATCTCCTTTGATAGGATGCCTACTTAAAAAATCGGGTCCAAGATTGTCCCGTCCTGGTATGTATCTCACATTGAACGAATATGGAGATAACAGTAAACTCCACCTTAAAAGTCGTGAATTTAATTTTTTAGACACTGCTAAAAAACATCAAAGGCTGGTGATCACTTTCCACAATGAAGTGTTTCCCGTAAAGAAAAGGGGCGAATTTGTTGATCGACCAGACCAAAGCGAGGCATTCACGTTCAACGGTAGAATAATTTCTCTCAGCTGTATTTAACTTTCTACTGGCAAAAGCTACTGGTAATAGCATATGTGGCGGTGTGTCTGCCCGCTGTAGTAATGTTGCTCCGATGCCTACATTGCTAGCATCCGTTCTTAGTACGAATTCTTGTGTGAGATCGGGAAGGGCAAGGATAGGTTTATTTGTCAGCTTATTTTTCAACTCTGTATAAGCCTGTTCACACTCCACAGTCCATTGTATTTTATCCGGCTGACCTTTTTTGGTTAAGTCGGTTAATGGCGCGCACAATGATTTAAAATGGGGTATATATTTCTGATAAAACCCGCACAGTGACACAAAGGATCTTACATCCTTCTTAGTTTGTGGTCTTGGTGCTTTTCTCATTTTTCTCTACATTCTTTGGGTCCGGAGACATTTGCCCTGTAGAGATAGTGTGACCTAAAAATTCCAATGTCTCACATCCAATATGACACTTAGTTGGGCGTGCTGTCAATCCCGTTTCTCTTAATCTACCTAACAACATGGAGAGTGCTACTACGTGTTCCTCGAATGTAGTGGTAGCAATCAGAATATCATCCATGAAGTTGGTGATATGAGGATTTTGTAATGGTTCCAACAATTTCCTCATCATTCTGGTGAAGATACTTGGAGCATTCTTTAAACCAAATGGGAGTACATTGAACTCGTAATGTCCATCCGGTGTACTAAAGGCTAACAGTTTCCTAACTTCTGGTTTCACTGGTATTTGGTAGTATCCCTTGCTTAGATCTACTTTTGAAAAATACCGAGCCTTACTCAATGTAGCAAACAACTGATTGGTGTCAGGTAATGGGTCTACCTGAGATTCAGTGATAGCATTTAGTTTCCTATAATCAATGCATAACCTGTGTTCACCACTAGGCTTCCTTAATAGCACCACACTTGAGCTGTAGGGAGATTCAGACTTTGAAATAATTTTCTCTTTTAAGAGATAATCAATCTCATCCTTGAGTGCCTGTCCTTTAGCATAAGGTATAGGGTATGTCCGCATACAAACTGGTGTAGGGTCAGTAATCGTCATGTCATACTCTAACAGATTAGTACACCCCGGCTTATCTGTGAGTACATCAGCATGGATTTCTAACACCTCCTGAACCTTTTTCCTCTGCTCAAGAGTTAAATGTTCACTCACATTAACCTGAGCATAGCTTTCCGTAGTTGATAGGGGGTATTCCATGGAGGAAATTGGTTCATCCTGCATTTCTGTTGCAATGGCCAGGGTCATGATATGGGCAACTTCTGATGCTTCCCTGTCATAATACTTTTTAAGAAGGTTGACATGATACACCTTCTCCTTTCCTTTCTTGTCAATCTTATAGTTGGTCCGGGAAAGTTTTTCCAATATGACGTAGGGTCCCTGCCATCCAATTTGCAATTTATTATTGCTGCTGGGCAACAGTAACAGAACCTTTTCTCCCACCTCAAGTTCCCTATCTTTTGCTGTTTTATTGTAGTAAGCAGCCTGCTTCCTCCTGGCCTGTCTCAAGTTATCATTTGCCAGTTTCCAACTTGTTTTCAATCGAGATGTCAACTCGTTGACGTATTGGTATGAAGAAGTCACGGTTTCTTCTGCTTTTTCATCAGTCCATGTCCGCAACAATGCTTCCAGTGGACCTTTGATTGGTCGTCCAAACAACAATGTAGCTGGAGCCAATCCTGTGGAGTTATGTGGGACTTCCCTATAGGCAAATAGTGCTGAGGGTAAGTATGTGTCCCAAGTTTCAGGTTTCTCACTAGCCAACTTTCTAAGGATTGAAATGAGCGTGCCATTGAACCGCTCTACTTGACCATTCCCTTGGGCGTGGTACGGGCTACAGTGATAATGTCTAGCTTGAAATAACCTGAATACTTCTTGTGTTAGCTTTCCCCTAAACTGAGAACCATTGTCAGTCAATATTTGATGTGGGAAACCTAATCGGGTGAATATTGTTAACAGTGCCTCTGCCACATGTTTCGAATCTATCGATGACATTGCTACTGCCTCTCCCCACATAGAGCAAGTATCGACCAAGGTTAAGATATATGCATTTCTCTTCTTGGTCCTACTGAGGGGTCCAACAATATCCACGGCAACACGTTCGAAGGGCGTTCCCATGATGGGCATTTCTCCCAGTGTTGCTGGTGCAGTCCTATGTTTAGGAGCTACTCTTTGGCATTCTGGACAGGATCTCACATACCTCTTTATGTCCTCTGTGATCCCTGGCCAAAAGTAGTGACAGGCTATCCGTTGTCCAGTGGCCCCTATTCCCATATGTCCACTGAAGGGTATAGCATGTCCTAGCTTCATAACCTGCTCCCTGTATGATTTTGGCACTACAAGCTGTCCATGTCCTTTTGGTCCTGTTCCAGCTTTTCTATATAGTAGGCCTTTTTTCATATATAAGTCTCCTTTCTCTGGAGGGTTATGGCTTTTAGGTAATTTGCCAAAGCAAGGCTTCAATGTACTGTCAGCAGTTTGAGCCTTTCTCATCTCTTCTGGATGAGTATTGATGATAGTGTCCTCCTCTTTCTTAGAGCTTGCCCTGGTCTGGACTGTTGCCATCACTATGGGTCTTATAGGTTCTCCTAGAAAGACATATCTACATCCCAGTATTAATGGGTAGATAGGGTTGTCCATCACTGCTGCTTTGATCTCTCCTTCCACATAGCGAGATCTTATGTTGATTCGGGCTATGGGCAGTGTCATGGTTCCTGCTCCCTTGACTGGTCCTCTGATTTCCACTGTTTCTGTGGTTATCTGTTCCGGACTCACCAGAGAAGAGCACACTACTGAGTCAAAGTCCAAGCCTGTATCATATAAGCACAGTACTTGGGTGCCATTCAAGGTCACTTCCTCACAGACAGGGGGATGATGGAGGTCATTCTGACTATCTGCCAGGTCCTTCCTTCCCTTGTTCTCTGTTGTAAGGCATGCAGCGTGATGAGGAGGGTTTTTTCCGTCTGCATTCCGCAGTATTGTGGTTACTCATTTGGCAAGATTTACACCACTTTCCTTCCTTTCTTGGAGGTTTCTTTTCTGATCCTAGAGGGTTTTTGTCTTTATAATCAGTTCTGTGTTTGTTCTTGTTGGAATTGTCCCTGTGTTCATAGTTGGTAAAGTTTTGTGAAGGTTTGAAGTTCTCACCCTGCTTCTTCTTATTTCCTGATACTTCTGACTGAGCTGCTTGATATCTTTCAGCCATGGTTAAAATATCTTCCAATCTCTCAGCTCCTTGTTCCATAAGAAATTTTCTCATTTCTTGAGGCATGGATTCTCTCAGTTGCTCCATCATGACCATTTCTTTTATATCTTGACACTTTCCTAAGCTAATCCATTTTGTCAGATAAGTTTCCAATCTGGCAGAAAACTGGTGATAGTTTTCTCCTGGAAGTAGCTTAGCAGTTCGGAATCTCTTTCTATAAGATTCAGAATTCTTTTCGTACCTGACCAGTAAAGCTTGTTTTAAGATTTCATAATCTTCCTGGTCTTCTTTTGAGAGTTTTAAATAAACATCGTATGAAACTCCCCTCAACCCCTGAGATAGCTTAAGGCTCCATTTTTCCTTTTCCAATCCATAGGTAGAGGCCAGTCTCTCATATCTATCCAGGTACGACTCAATGGCGTCCTCTTTTTCAATAAATGGATCCAGGTGGAAACTCATGGCTCCATTTGCCGCGCTATGGTTGGAGCTACTCTCAGAGTGAGGTGAGCTAGCACCATGATTGCTAGCTGCTCCCTGGAGTTCAAGTTCCTTTAAACTTAACTCATGCGCTCTTTGTAACCTTCTTTCTTCAGCTTCCAAAATTAGTCTCTTTTCTTCTCTTTCCAGTCTTTTGGCTTCTCTCTCTGCTTCTAATTTCTTAGCTTCAGTCTCAACTTCCATTCTTTTAGTCTCTCTTTCTGCCTCTAATTTCTTAGCTTCAGCCTCAACTTCCATTCTTTTGGTCTCTCTTTCTGCCTCTAATTTCTTAGCTTCAGCCTCAACTTCCATTCTTTTGGTCTCTCTATCTAAATATTTATCCACTTCAGTTGTGATATATCGAATTAGAGCATCTCCTGTCATACCCAAGTCTTTTCCTTCCTGCATAATCGCAGCTCTAAACTTCACCAATTCAGCCATGATGCTTACTTACCAGAGGGTATATAATTTTATCTTCACTAACAAACTAACTTAATTAAAATCAATTAATTACTTTGAACAAGACAAATCCTTAAAACCTTGTGAGCGTTTCCTATTTACTTCGTACTCAATGGTACTACTATTACAAACAAATTTCTAAGTTTTTAGAATTTTTTCCAAAAAAAAAAAAAAATTTATTTTTACAAACTATTTGTGGCTCAAGATAGAAGAATACATAGATAGTGGCCCAGGATACAAAATAATATCCCGTGAAAGAGCCCCCAATGTAGCGAAAGGTTTTCCTAGTATGATAGTAGTGGTAGAGCAGAAGTAGAATCTCTCTCCAGAAAGTATGAAGTTCCAGTGCCCGAGAAGTACACTGGTATCACAAGTGAGTTACAGCTGTGAATACTCTGAGCTGGACAATAGATTTAGGCTTCAGAAGTATAAGATGCTACTTCGCTATCGTAACCCTATGTGATATTATAATTAAATTAGAAAAAGTAACTCAAAATTTAACAGTTAAAAATTTAACAAGTCAAATGAGTACAATTATCCAATTTATTATGTACATCTATATATTCTTGTAATGATAAATGGGTGTTGGAAGATGGTAAAATGTATGATTATTTACAGTTACAAAATAAAAATAACCAATAGAAAAAGTCTTGGATTTATCTTCCACTGAATTTATAAAACAAGTTTGTCACATTATCTCTTGCCATCTAGTTTTCATCATTAGAAAGTCGTTTTAGAACTGCTCACAGGATTTGTTGGATGGAAATATATAAACTCAACTTTATCCACGTCTGCTCGAGGTTCCTCCGACACACTGGAGTACGGAAGACTTTCCTTCAGCCCGCCCTATAACTACGGGGGACTAAGGTGTTGAAGTTTGGTTGACCTCTAGGCTTCAGTGAGCTGGATCAACTTCTTCAAGTCTTTAGTTTCTCGATCAGGAATGATCATAAACATTGATCATAAAAACCTGGAACAAGAAGTAATAGGTGGCCATTGTTCTAACAATCTCACCACCCTCTGCTGTTCATGATGCGACCATGTCTTCAGTGTTTGTATGTAAATGAATGAATCATGGTAGTATATTACAGAGATAGCATGATAAGATAATGTATAATGTGCAGAATTAACAATATACATGAATAAATCACATGTTATGATACATGGGTACGATATAACCTTTGCCTTCCACTTATGGATGTCAAGTCACTTATGTACTTGCTGGTATGTCGTAAGCTTCCAGGCAAGAATTAGCCATAATATATTTGGCTAACCAATTAATGGTTATGCTTCCTGACAATGCCGGTGAAGGTTATCTCTGGTTAGCGTCATTCCCTTTTTTATTATATCTGCTACAATCAATCAGAAATAAAATCTGAAATAAAATGATATTAGTAATACATATATTTTTAATAAACTTACATACCCTCTTAGGATTAATAAGCTCACGGTGAGACTGTATTGGCTTAACTTAATCTGCCCTGCATGCAGCGTGAAAATAGAACTTTCTTGCAGAGGCTGTCCTCCAGTTTCTCACTCTGGCTTCTGGATTTGGTGTGTGATTTACAATGCGCCGCTCTGTCCTTATATTTCAGTCTCTCGCGCGTACGAGAAAGCAGCTCCCAAATTCCCCAAAAGATTTTAGTTTCATCTCCTGTTTTGAAGCTATTTGAAACAATCTGTGCTTTTCCTGTACTCGTTTTTTCTCTTCTGTCACTCACACACTTATCTCCTTCCTTCCTTCCTATATATCATTTCCTTTTCCCCATATGGGGCTTTCATTACATATAAGTTTTATACAATTCCGTTGAGGCTTGTTAGTGTAATAAATTTTTAAAGATTATTAGCTAACTTTTAGCCGATGTGATGAAGGTGAAAAATATTAATTATCTTTAAAACTATTTATATTTGAATAATATCCTTTTGGATATAATTCCTAGCCTATCTCCTTTGTTGAGTTATATTTATTTAATATTATTCCAACCATGCGTTCTCCTGTAGTGAATAATTTAATGTCCAGTAAATGCAAACTTTTAAAGTCGGCCATACATTCCTATATAGCTATTTCCTCATTCTTCAGTAATACTGTATGGCTTTTAACCGTAAGTCACATTTCCGCTGTCTACCAACTTCAAAGAAAGACCGCAGCGCTGACCTTGCGCTGGTGTGTGTGGGTGTCGCGTGGGCGTGTCGCGCTACAACCAAGCAAGTGTTTACCAAATCTCGCTACAGTTGTATGTACACAATTTATCGATATGATCTTTGTATTGACATATTTTATTATTATTATTCTATGTGTGTAAGTTGTGAAGTAGTACTATGAGGTAATACTGGCTTTTTCAAGCTAGGTTGTTGTTTGTCATCATGACTTCAAGTGTTTGCTTATGGTGGAAATAGTATTGGGAAAAGTTCACAGTTCCTGTCATTTGAAACAATTTATTGTCCCTCTTTATTTAATATATTGTCAATTTTAGAGGGGGCACATAAAATTGAGCTGCTCTGGCCACAGAATCTTATCTTCTGTGATGGCGGCAGGAAACAGTCTCCTCTGCTCGCTTGCTTCACTGTGTTCTTGAGACACCTCACTGGTCGCTATCTGGACCAAGGGGTATGCTATCAGCCTCTGGATTCAGCAAAATTCAGACCAGGTGCTGCTTCAATAAGTTAGGACCACGGTCCCACAATTCATGGAAATAATAAACAAATACGTTGACTGGCGATGAATTATGGCACAAATTCCGATCTGCCTCTGTCCCAGGCTTTTATTTAGAAAAATATGAGCTGGATCTCAACGCACTGTTTCTTAGTAAGTTTATTTTAAAATGTGGCACTGAACAGACGCTCCTAATTGACTATATCAGCGGGTCTAGCCAATAGGACCATGTTTACACAAGCTTTTGAAAAAAATTTACCCTTCCTACGTTTCCCCTAACAACCAAAATTAGTATTTGCAATCCGACTAATCATGTTTAGCCTTACATATCATTCCCGCCAATCAAATCGGATTTAACATGGTGGCCTATTTCCCGTAAAATGGTGGTTTCAAAACATGCCACTGTGCGATTATGATTTGGTGATGTCAGACACCCTCACTATTTTCTTTTGGCTATAATTTGTTAATTCCTAGACTATTTGCGTAACACTTAACATATTCCTTGTCAGCAAGTCCTAAGGAACCCAAATATATAAATTTAATGGAGCTAAGTGGCTGCGTTCAAAATATGCATTTTCTTCTACCTCCCGTTCACTTCGATACGATGTGGTGTCTCGGTACTGTCAGGCTTTCAGACATAAAACAGTATAATGTCATGTTTACTAATAAGCATTAAACAGGTTTTTAAACCTACCCCTCGTATTGGTAGTGTTTTTTATCACTGTCTATTTGAAAAAAAAGTTAGTGCTTCATGCCTTACGCTTGGGGGTGGCATTAATTTTATATCGCGAGACGCGTGTTAGTGTTGCATACGTTCCTCCGTTCAGCCCTCTCTCTCTCTCTACCCTAAGTTCATCTGTCTTTTCATTACGCAGTGTATAAAATGAAATTAATGCTAGTATTAATCTAGGTCATTAATCAGCTTGCGTATCTCAAGGTTTTCTAAGAAATACAGGACACGTTTTATTGTTAGAAAGGCGTGTATGCTGCTGTCGTGAAATATTCTAATCCACATATATAAATTATCAGGTAAATATAAAGCCTAACAAATAAATTCTAATAAAAGAAAAGAGCAATGGTAAAATAACGGTGCTGTCACAATAACTGTACTCGAAATCCCCCTTGTTTTATGCTTCGTCTGCAAATTGTAACGCTTTCACGTTGATAGTAAAAGCCTACTATATTATTACCCGCTTTCTTCAATGAAACGTGTGCTGTATTTCTTGGAAAAACATTTGAGATACGCAAGCTGAAACAATGACCTAAATTTAATATTTCATTCATCCCATACACAGCGTAACTAAAAGACAGATAAAGCAGGATAGAGAGAAGAGGGAGGGCTGAAAATCAGGAACGCATGCAACACGCGTCGCGCGATACACAATTACTACTATCACGCGTGTAAGGCCACATGCACTAATTTTTTTTTCAGACGGACAGTGATAAATTCACTACCCTTCCCAGAGTTAGGTTTTAAAATCCTGAAAAACTCTTATTAGAAAAGATGACAATAGATGGGTTTACGTTTGAAAATATTACAGTACCCAGACAGCACATCTTCGAAACAGGAGGTTGAAGAAATTGCATATTTTGAACGCAGCCACTTAGCTCTTTTAAATTTGTATATTTGGGTTCCTTAGGGCTTGCTGACAAAGAATATGTAAAACGTTACGCAAATAGTCTAGGAATTAACAAGTTATAACCAAAATAAAATAGTGGGGATGCCTGACAGCATGAAATCATTTCTGCTCATAAAATTTTTTTATAACGTGTTTGAAAAAACCTTGCGTACGGAAATAGCCTATCATGTAAACTCCAAATTGATTGGAGCGCAACAAATATAAGACTAAACACGATTGGTCGGACTATAAATACTATCTTTGGTTGTTAGGGGAGACGTAGGAAGGTAAAATTTTTTCAAACACTTGTCGAAACGTGGCTCCATTGGCCAGACTCGCTGATATACTCACTTAGGAGCGTTAGTTCGAGACCACTAGTTCAAATAAGCTTGATAAAGCAACAGTGCGTTGAAGCCAGCTCATATTTTTGCTAAATAAAAGCCTGGAACATAAGCAGATGGGAAATTGTGCCAGTATTTGTGCCAGAATTCATTGCTAGTCAACGTATCTGTGTTTATTCTATGAATTGTGGCGTCGTGGTCTTGATGGTATTGAGCAGCACCTGGTCAGAGCTTTGCTGAATCCAGAGTCGGACAGCATACTCCTTGGTCCATTTAGCTATCAGTGAGGTGTCTCCAGAGCCCAGGGGAGAAATCGAGCAGAGGAGTCTTTTCCTGCCGCCATCACGCAAGATAAGCTGATGTGGCCAGCTGAGCTCAAAATTATGTACCCCCATCTTAAAATAACATTGTAACATAAACTTAAGAGGGGAAGTAAATTGTTTTAATATCAGGAACTGAGAACATCTCCAATACTAGTTCCAATAAAGACAAACTATTGAAGTCATGATGACAAATACCAACAGAGCTTGAATAAAACAAAACCAGTATTACCTCATATTACTACTACACAACTGACACACATAGGATACTTTTAATAATATATGTCACTACAATATTCATATTAATAAATCCTGTACATATAACTTGTAATTAAAATTGATTGTGACTCCTGGTTCCTTTGTATTTGAATCAGGACACATATTCATTCATGACAGAAATGAATACATATTGTTATTTGAAAAGTTATCAGTGACTCCTTTAAGATATCCTTGTAGAGTGTTTTATGTATGTGAGTGTCACAGTGTTGTCAAGTGTGGTGGAATAAATTAAATTGTTTATCTGTCTGTTGTTGTTATGACTTACACTTCATCATACACATACCCTAGACATACAACGTAGTCATCACACTATTCCAGAATAATTCTGACTGAGATATATATATATATGTGGCAGCAAGTAAGGTTATCTATAATACACTACTCTTATTAGATATAGATACCTTCACAGCTGATCTCAGTCAGTACACTAAGTCCCCTATAAATATTTATAACATCCCACTTCACCACATATATTGGGGGCTCGCTCTTGGGATTTTGAATCTTTCCCTATTAAAAATATTGGGGGTAATTCACTTCAGGGAATATAAGAATTAAAAGGTATCCTTGGGTGGAATTAAATAAGGTTGAGCTCACGGTGCCTGTGTTGTCCATTAGATATATATTTAGAGACTGAATTGTTGGTTAGACATTGTATAAATTTACCTGATAGACAATGGCGGACCTGGCCAAATTTCGATCTGCTGCGGTTCAGACTGCAAAAGAGTTAGGATTAGATGGGCAAGTTATGGTTGCCTATGTCACTACGGAATGTGACAAATTTATTGAACGCGAAGAAAGAAGGTTTGAAGCCGAAAGAAAGTTAGAGGCTGAAAAAGAAATTAAGAGGTTGCAGATTGAGGCTGACAAAGAGGCTAAAGCATTGGAAGACGAGGAAAGAAGACAGGCTGCAGAAAGGGAAGAGAAGAAATTAGCTGCAGAAAGGGAAGCAGAAGAAAGAAGATTGACTGCAGAAAGGGAAGAGAAGAAATTAGCTGCAGAAAGGGAAGCAGAAGATAAAAGATTACAAAGGGAACATGAGTTACGACTAAGGGAGTTTGAGTTTCAAGGCCATGCTCCTGAAAATGGTGCCAGTCCCTTTGCCTCTGATGCCAAGGTTACTCAGGGAGCCTCAACCTCAGCTATGAATTTTCATTTAGATCATTTTGTTGAGAAAGACGATGATATAGAGAGCTACCTAAATAGGTATGAACTATTAGCTACCACGTATGGGTTAGAGAGAGAAAGGTGGAGCTTAACGTTATCTCAGGGACTTCGTGGGGCAGCTTATGAAGTTTTTGCAAAAATGAGCAGAGGTGATCAGGAAAATTATGACATGCTAAAGCAGGCTCTTTTGTTAAGATATGAAAAGAATGCAGAATTCTATAGGAAAAAATTTAGGAATGCTAAACTACTGTCAGGTGAAACCTATCACCAGTTCTCTGCACGAATAGAGACATACTTGGAGAAATGGACTTCTCTGGGGAAAACCCAAGATCTTAAGGAAATGGTCCTTATAGAGCAATTAAGAGAGTCCATGGCTCCAGACCTGAGAAAGTTTCTCATGGAACAAGGTGCAGAGAGGCTGGGTGAGTTGCTAAATGTTGCTGAAAGGTATCAAGCAGCTCAAGCAGAGGTAACAGGTAATAAAAAGAAACATGTGGATAACTTTAGGGCACCACAGAACTTTAATCAATTTGATCCTAGGGATCAAAACAAAGGTAAGCACCAGTTTGATAGGCCACGGTATGAAAATAAAAATAAATTCCCACAATTCGATGAAAGGAAATATGATGAAAGAAAATCTTTCAACCAAGGAAAAAGGTGGTGTAAAAATTGTCAGATGGACAATCATGACACTGACCGTTGCAGAAGGAAACCTGTGTATATGGCAACCCTTCAGGTCAGGTCGACCTCAAGACAGGAGGAGGATATTATGTTGGATACCACTCCAGAAGAGATGAGGAAGGCACAGGCTGGGGATAAAACACTCAAGCCTTGTTTCAGAAAATTGTCAACTTGTCATACAACTCCAGGCAAGGGAGATTTTTACATGAAAAACAAGTTGATGTATAGGAAGACTGGAGCTAGATCCAAAGGTCAGGGACAGCTGGTACTTCCTAAAAGATATAGGGCAGACTTAATAAGGAGCCTACATGTGAAACCAGATGGGGACCATGAGAAAATAGGTACCATCATTCAAAAGGTGGCTCACAATTATTATTGGCCCAAAGCAAGATGGGACATTGAGAATTTTGTAGAAAGGTGTAGCATAGCACATGAGGGAACACCCACAAGTGGGAACATGGATCAGGACCTGGACACGCCACGGGGCAAAATTAGGCCTGATAATAAAAAGAAAAATAGATTTGATAAAGTGGACCAAATGGAATGGGAAGCCCCTTTTCACGGACAAGCTTCACTTAACTGTTTTACAATGGCCACTATGCGGAGAGTGCAAAAAGATGTCTTACCTCAGGATAAGCCGAAAATCCCTCAATCGGACTTAAACAAACTGGAGGAAGAGGATGTAGAGAGGAAATCTCTCATCAAGAATTTTAAGTGGGGAGAAAGCCCCAAGAGAAAAATTGGTAGCGGTCGTTTTGTGAATGATAATTCTGGGAGGAAAAAATCATCACTATAAAGCTTCGAGTGGAAGAGACCATACCGGTGCATGGACAAATAGGTCCACACAATTAAAGGTCCATATGTAGCTTTGTTAAGAACGTGGACTGATGAAAAGGCAGAGGAAAACATTACATCTTCATACCACTATGTGAATGAGCTGACCACTCGTTTAAAAACTGGCTGGAAACTTGCCAATGAAAATTTGAAACAAGCCAGGAAGAAACATGCTGCCTATTATAACAGGAAGGCGAAAGACAGAAATTTGGCTGTGGGAGAGAAAGTACTGCTTCTTTTGCCCGGGAGTCAGAATAAGTTACAAATTGGATGGCAGGGTCCATATACAGTTCTAGAGAAGGTGTCTAGAACAAATTATAAGATAGATAAGAAGGGGAAAGAAAAAAATCTATCATGTGAATCTCCTGAAGAAATATTTGGAAAGAGAACATCAGGAAGAGACACACTTGTTGACCTTGTCCATCGCCATGGAGATGAAAAAGGAACCACTTTCATCATTTGAATATCCATTACACCCCTGTGAGACAGCAGCCCAGGTGAAAATCAGTACACATTTAACGAAAACTCAGAAAGAGAGAGTGCAACAGGTTCTAAATAATCATGCAGAGGTGTTAACAGACCGACCAGGGCATACAAACCTATTGGAATATGATATGAAACTGATAGACCCCACACCTGTCTGTATGAAACCATATTCGATTCCGTTTGCTAAGGAGAAAGCTTTGAAGGAAGAGATAGACTATCTGTTGAAGGAAGGAATTATTTCGCACAGTGAATCTTCGTATAGTTCCGGTGTTGTACTCTTAAGGAAGCCCTCTGGAGAACATAGACTCTGTATAGATTACAGGAGACTGAATGCTATTACAGAAGGACAGGTGGATCCATTGCCGGATACAAATCAGCTGTTTGCCAGACTAAATAAAGCTAAATATTTCTCAAAGTGGATTTGAGTAAAGGATACTATCAGATTCCAGTAAAGCCTGAGGTTAGACCATACCTAGCCTTTAGTACCTCAGAAGGACACTATGAGTTTAATAGATTGCCATTTGGATTGAAGAATGCGCCTAGTGTCTTCTCTAGAATGAGGAGAAAATTGTTGGATGTAAACATTTCGGAGGAACGTAATGAATCCCTGAGTTGCCTCTTTGATTGAGGATATTCCGAATGTTTCATACAGGATAATAAGAAGATTATGGGATCCACTACGAAAACTCTGCTATCACCAGGTATATGTTATCTCCTCATAACGTACATTTTGAGGGAAATATAATGTTCTCTGGACATGTCATTGCGCAGACTCAGAGAAGAGAAATGGTGAATACGGGTTGCGAAGCAGCATTAAGACAAGCACTCACACTTGCGGCTGTTCAGTAACATAACCGAAATATATTATTGGTTGTAGAAGTCTGAGGCAGATTTCATGAGTAGTGCCTACTCTGAATGGACCCAACTACATAAAACCATGATAGCACCACAGCAGAGTAAAGTCAAGTTGACTTACATTTATCTATGTGTATATAGAATAAAGGACTGACATGGGATGTCTGTTTTAAGAGGGGAGGTGTCGTGAAATATTCTAATCCACATATATAAATTATCAGGTAAATATAAAGCCTAACAAATAAATTCTAATAAAAGAAAAGAGCAATGGTAAAATAACGGTGCTGTCACAATAACTGTACTCGAAATCCCCCTTGTTTTATGCTTCGTCTGCAAATTGTAACGCTTTCACGTTGATAGTAAAAGTCTACTATATTATTACCCGCTTTCTTCAATGAAACGTGTGCTGTATTTCTTGGAAAAACATTTGAGATACGCAAGCTGAAACAATGACCTAAATTTAATATTTCATTCATCCCATACACAGCGTAACTAAAAGACAGATAAAGCAGGATAGAGAGAAGGGAGAGGCAGAAAGCCGAACACGTGTCTCGCTATTAATGCCACCCCAACACGCGTCGCGCGATACACAATTGCTGCCATCACGCGTGTAAGGCCACATGCACTAATTTTTTTTTCAGACGGACAGTGATAAATTCACTACCCTTCCCAGAGTTAGGTTTTAAAATCCTGAAAAACTCTTATTAGAAAAGATGACAATAGATGGGTTTACGTTTGAAAATATTACAGTACCCAGACAGCACATCTTCGAAACAGGAGGTTGAAGAAATTGCATATTTTGAACGCAGCCACTTAGCTCTTTTAAATTTGTATATTTGGGTTCCTTAGGGCTTGCTGACAAAGAATATGTAAAACGTTACGCAAATAGTCTAGGAATTAACAAGTTATAACCAAAATAAAATAGTGGGGATGCCTGACAGCATGAAATCATTTCTGCTCATAAAATTTTTTTTATAACGTGTTTGAAAAAAACCTTGCGTACGGAAATAGCCTATCATGTAAACTCCAAATTGATTGGAGCGCAACAAATATAAGACTAAACACGATTGGTCGGACTATAAATACTATCTTTGGTTGTTAGGGGAGACGTAGGAAGGTAAAAATTTTTTCAAACACTTGTCGAAACGTGGCTCCATTGGCCAGACTCGCTGATATAATCACTTAGGAGCGTTAGTTCGAGACCACTAGTTCAAATAAGCTTGATAAAGCAACAGTGCGTTGAAGCCAGCTCATATTTTTGCTAAATAAAAGCCTGGAACATAAGCAGATGGGAAATTGTGCCAGTATTTGTGCCAGAATTCATTGCTAGTCAACGTATCTGTGTTTATTCTATGAATTGTGGGGTCGTGGTCTTGATGGTATTGAGCAGCACCTGGTCAGAGCTTTGCTGAATCCAGAGTCGGACAGCATACTCCTTGGTCCATTTAGCTATCAGTGAGGTGTCTCCAGAGCCCAGGGGAGAAATCGAGCAGAGGAGTCTTTTCCTGCCGCCATCACGCAAGATAAGCTGATGTGGCCAGCTGAGCTCAAAATTATGTACCCCATCTTAAAATAACATTGTAACATAAACTTAAGAGGGGTAGTAAATTGTTTTAATATCAGGAACTGAGAACATCTCCAATACTAGTTCCAATAAAGACAAACTATTGAAGTCATGATGACAAATACCAACAGAGCTTGAACAAAACAAAACCAGTATTACCTCATATTACTACTACACAACTGACACACATAGGATACTTTTAATAATATATGTCACTACAATATTCATATTAATAAATCCTGTACATATAACTTGTAATTAAAATTGATTGTGACTCCTGGTTCCTTTGTATTTGAATCAGGACACATATTCATTCATGACAGAAATGAATTTTTTTTTTTTTTTTTTTTTTTTTTCGTACGCCCGCTAATACTCGAGGCGAAATCTCAGGTTATTATTTATGTCTAACCTGACATTGATTTTACGTGAGTATCCCTTTTTACTTGTACAGAGACAGGTGTCCCTCGCCATTCAGGCAAATACTCGCCGATTTCGGAGGTACCCATTACAGCTGGGTCGGCTCAGGAGCCGCCAATCCCTGGTCGACGACACTCCTTCAAATGTCCTCGCCAGGTCTCGAGTTAATCCAGTACAAATCCCGGTCGACGAAAAATCCTCAAATGCCGTCAGCCGGGTTTGATCCTGGATCACCCGGTCGCCAGAGCGGTGTGGTAACCACTACGCTAGCGCGGCTCCACAGAAATGAATACATATTGTTATTTGAAAAGTTATCAGTGACTCCTTTAAGATATCCTTGTAGAGTGTTTTATGTATGTGAGTGTCACAGTGTTGTCAAGTGTGGTGGAATAAATTAAATTGTTTATCTGTCTGTTGTTGTTATGACTTACACTTCATCATACACATACCCTAGACATACAACGTAGTCATCACACTATTCCAGAATAATTCTGACTGAGATATATATATATGTGGCAGCAAGTAAGGTTATCTATAATACACTACTCTTATTAGATATAGATACCTTCACAGCTGATCTCAGTCAGTACACTAAGTCCCCTATAAATATTTATAACATCCCACTTCACCACAGCTGCTATAGGCTTTACTATCAAACGTGAAAGCGTTACAATTTTCAGACGAAGTAGAAAAAAAAGGAGGGGGGGGATCTCGAGTACAGTCATTGTGACAGCACTGTTCTTTACCATTCTTCTTTCCCTTTTATTGAATTTATGTGTTAGGCTTTACATTTACCTTTTAATTTATATATGTGGATTTAGAATGTTTCACGACAAATTCTCCCCACTTAAAACAGACGTTATATGTCAGTCTATAATTCTATATACACATAGAGAAATTTATTATTATTTCTGGGGCTTACGGTGATTCTCATCACACGGGTGGCGGCTTAGAAAATCCGCTCCCAGATTCGCTAATTTTATGTTTATCAGGTGGGTCAATTCAAAGTAGGCACGACTCAAGAAATCTGCCCCAGACCTCTGCACTCCAAGAACTCATTTCAGATATGTTACTGTACAGCTGCAAGTGTTACAGCTTGTCTTACTACTGCTTAGCAATCAATATTCACCATTTTTTTTTCTTAGTCTGCTCAACGACATGTCCAGAGAAGATTAGATGTTCCTCAAATTGTACGTTATGAGGAGTTGATCTATATGGTGATATCTAAGTTGTGGAGTGGATCCAATAATTTTCTCATCATTCTAGAGAAGACACTAGGCGCATTCTTCAATCCAAATGGCAATCTGTTAAACTCATAGTGTCCCTCTGAGGTACTAAAAGCTAGGTACGGTCTAACCTCAGGCTTTACTGGAATCTGATAGTATCCTTTACTCAGATCCCCTTTTGAGAAATATTTAGCTTTATTTAGCCTGGCAAACAACTGATTTGTATCCGGCAATGGATCCACCTGTCCTTCTGTGATAGCATTCAGTCTCCTGTAATCTATACAGAGTCTATGTTCTCCAGAGGGTTTCCTTAAGAGCACCACACTGGAACTATACGAAGATTCACTGTGTGAAATTATTCCCTCCTTCAACAAATAGTCTATCTCTTCCTTCAAGCTTTCTCCTTAGCAAAAGGAATCGAATAGGGTTTCATACAGACAGGTGTGGGGTCTATCAGTTTCATATCATATTCCAATAAGTTTGTATGCCCCGGTCGGTCCGTTAACACCTCTGTATGATTATCTAGAACCTGTTTCACTCTCTCTTTCTGATTTTTCGTTAAATGTGTACTGATTTTCAACTGTGCCGCTGTCTCACAGGGGTGTAATGGATATTCAAATGATGAAAGTGGTTCCTTTTTCATCTCCATTGCAATGGACAAGGTCAACAAGTGTGTCTCTTCCTGATTTTCTCTTTCCAAGTATTTCTTCAGGAGATTCACATGATAGATTTTTTCTTTCCCCTTCTTATCTATCTTATAATTGG
Source organism: Oreohelix idahoensis (assembly GCA_024509875.1). Taxonomy (NCBI): domain Eukaryota; kingdom Metazoa; phylum Mollusca; class Gastropoda; order Stylommatophora; family Oreohelicidae; genus Oreohelix; species Oreohelix idahoensis. Next base: position 36,307 of record JAMPIV010015307.1, read on the forward strand.
TTCTAGACACCTTCTCTAGAACTGTATATGGACCTTGCCATCCAATTTGTAACTTATTTTGACTACCGGGTAGAAGAAGCAGTACCTTCTCTCCCACAGCCAAATCTCTGTCTTTAGCTTTCCTGTTGTAATAGGCAGCATGTTTTTTCCTGGCTTGTCTCAAATTTTCATTGGCAAGTTTCCAGCCAGTTTTTAAACGAGTGGTCAGCTCATTCACATATTGGTATGAGGATGTAATATTTTCCTCTGCCTTTTCATCAGTCCACGTTCTTAACAGCGCTTCATATGGACCTTTAATTTTGTGGACCTATTTGTCAATGTACCGGTATGGTCTCTTCCACTCGAAGCTCTATAGTGATGATTTGTCTTTCCAGAATCATCATGCACAAATCGACCGCTACCAATTTTTCTCTTGGGGCTTTCTCCCCACTTAGAATTCTTGATGAGAGATTTCCTCTCTACATCCTCTTCCTCCAGTTTGTTTAAGTCCGATTGAGGGATTTTCGGCTTATCCTGGGGTAAGACATCTTTTTGCACTCTCTGCATAGTGGCCATTGTAAAACAGTTAATTGAAGTTTGTCCGTGAAAAGGGGCTTCCCATTCCATTTGGTCCACTTTATTATTCTTTTTATTGTCAGGCCTAAGTTTGCCCCGTGGCGTGTCCAGGTCCTGATCAATGTTCCCACTTGTGGGTGTTCCCTCATGTGCTATACTACACCTTTCTACAAAATTCTCAATGTCCCACCTTGCCTTGGGCCAATAATAATTGTGAGCCACCTTTTGGATGGTGGTACCTATTTTCTCATGGTCCCCATCTTTTCTCACATGTAAGCTCCTTATTAATTCTGCCCTATATGTCTTTGGAAGAACCAACTGTCCGTGACCATTGGATCTAGTTCCGGCCTTCCTGTAAATCAACTTGTTTTTCATGTAAAAATCTCCCTTGCCTGGAGTTGTATGACAAGTTGACAATTTCCTAAAACAAGGCTTGAGGGTCTTATCCCCAGCCTGTGCCTTCCTCATCTCATCTGGATTGGTATCTATCAGAATATCCTCCTCCTTTCTTGAGGTCGACCTGACCTGAAGGGTGGCCATATACACAGGTTTCCTTCTACAACGGTCAGTGTCATGATTGTCCATCTGACAATTTTTACACCACCTCCTTCCTTGGTTGAAAGATTTTCTTTCATCATATTTCCTTTCATCGAATTGTGGGGTTTTATTTTTATTGTCATACCGTGGCCTATCAAACTGGTGCTTACTTTTGTTATGATCTCTAGGATCAAATTTATTAAAGTTCTGTGGTGCCTTAAAATTTTCTACCTGTTTCTTTTTATTACCTGATACCTCTGCCTGAGCTGCTTGATACCTTTCAGCGACATTTAGTAGCTCACCCAGTCTCTCTGCACCTTGTTCCATGAGAAACTTTCTCAGGTCTGGAGCCATGGACTCTCTTTATTGTTCTATAAGGATCATTTCCTTAAGATCTTGCGTTTTCCCCAGAGAAGTCCATCTCTCCAAGTATGTCTCTAACCGTGCAGACAACTGGTGATAGGTTTCACCTGACAGTAGTTTAGCATTCCTAAATTTTTTTCTATAAAATTCACCATTCTTTTCATATCTTAACAAAAGAGCCTGCTTTAGCATGTCATAATTTTCTTGATCATTTCTGCTCATTTTGGCAAAAACTTCATAAGCTGCACCACGAAGCCCTTGAGATAACTTTAAGCTCCACCTTTCTCTCTCTAACCCATACGTGGTAGCTAATAGTTCATATCTATTTAGATAGCTCTCGATATCATCGTCTTTCTCAACAAAATGATCTAAATGAAAGTTCATAGCTGAGGTTGAGGCTCCCTGACTAGCAGTAGCATCGGAGGTAAAGGGACTGGCACCATTTTCAGAAGCATGGCCTTGAAACTTAAACTCCCTTAGTCGTAACTCATGTTCCCTTTGTAATCTCTTCTCCTCCTTTTCTGCTTCCCTCTCTGCAGCCTGTCTTCTTTCTTCTCTTTCTGTAGCTTGCCTTCTTTCCTCTGCTTCTCTTTCTGCAGCTAATCTTTTGTCTTCCCTTTCGGCAGTCAATCTTTTTTCCTCTCTTTCTGCCTCCAATGCCTTAGCCTCAGCCTCAATCTGCAACCTCTTAATTTCTTTTTCAGCCTTTAACCTCTTATCTACGGCCAATCTTTCAGATTCTAATTTTCTTTCGGCCTCTTTTTCTTATCTTCTTTCTTCACGTTCAATATATTTGTCACATTCCGTAGTGACATAGGCAATCATAACTTGCCCGTCCATTCCTAACTCTTTTGCAGCCTGCATAGCAGCAGATCGAAATTTTGCCAAGTCGGCCATTTTCTAACAGGTAAATGTATACAATATCTAACTAAACAATTCAATCTCTACTAAATATCTAAGGACAACCACAGGCACTGAGAGCTCAACCTTATTTATTTTCACCCAAGGATACCTTTTAAATTTTTATTATTCCCAATATATATAATAGGAGAAAGTTCAATATCCCGGGAGCGAGACCCCAATATATGTGGTAAAGTGGGATGATCTAAATAGTTATAGGGGACTTAGTGTAATGACTGAGATCAGCTGTGAAGGTATCTGTATCTAATAAGTGTGGTGTATTACAGATGACCTTACTTGCTACCACATTTATACCTCAGTCAGAATTATTCTGGAATATTGTGATGACTACGTTGAATGTCTAGGGTTATGATAATGATGAAGTGTAAGTCACAACAACAACAGACAGATAAACAATTTAATTTATTCCACAACACTTTACAACACTGTGACACTCACACACATATAACACTCTATAAGACTATCTTAAATGAGTCAAGTGTTAAAGTTTAAAAATATATGTATTAATTCCTTTCAATAATAGATATCCTGATTCAACTACACAGTGAACCAGGAATCACAATCAAATGTAATTACAAGTTGTATGTACACAATTTATCGATATGATCTTTGTATTGACATATTTTATTATTATTATTCTATGTAAGTTGTGAAGTAGTACTATGAGGTAATACTGGCTTTTTCAAGCTAGGTTGTTGTTTGTCATCATGACTTCAAGTGTTTGCTTATGGTGGAAATAGTATTGGGAAAAGTTCACAGTTCCTGTCATTTGAAACAATTTATTGTCCCTCTTTATTTAATATATTGTCAATTTTAGGGGGGGGGGGGGGGCACATAAAATTGAGCTGCTCTGGCCACAGAATCTTATCTTCTGTGATGGCGGCAGGAAACAGTCTCCTCTGCTCGCTTGCTTCACTGTGTTCTTGAGACACCTCACTGGTCGCTATCTGGACCAAGGGGTATGCTATCAGCCTCTGGATTCAGCAAAACTCAGACCAGGTGCTGCTTCAATAAGTTAGGACCACGGTCCCACAATTCATGGAAATAATAAACAAATACGTTGACTGGCGATGAATTATGGCACAAATTCCGGTCTGCCTCTGTCCCAGGCTTTTATTTAGAAAAATATGAGCTGGATCTCAACGCACTGTTTCTTAGTAAGTTTATTTTAAAATGTGGCACTGAACAGACGCTCCTAATTGACTATATCAGCGGGTCTAGCCAATAGGACCATGTTTACACAAGCTTTTGAAAAAAATTTACCCTTCCTACGTTTCCCCTAACAACCAAAATTAGTATTTGCAATCCGACTAATCATGTTTAGCCTTACATATCATTCCCGCCAATCAAATCGGATTTAACATGGTGGCCTATTTCCCGTAAAATGGTGGTTTCAAAACATGCCACTGTGCGATTATGATTTGGTGCTGTCAGACACCCTCACTATTTTCTTTTGGCTATAATTTGTTAATTCCTAGACTATTTGCGTAACACTTAACATATTCTTTGTCAGCAAGTCCTAAGGAACCCAAATATATAAATTTAATGGAGCTAAGTGGCTGCGTTCAAAATATGCATTTTCTTCTACCTCCCGTTCACTTCGATACGATGTGGTGTCTCGGTACTGTCAGGCTTTCAGACATAAAACAGTATAATGTCATGTTTACTAATAAGCATTAAACAGGTTTTTAAACCTGCCCCTCGTATTGGTAGTGTTTTTTATCACTGTCTATTTGAAAAAAAAGTTAGTGCTTCATGCCTTACGCTTGGGGGTGGCATTAATTTTATATCGCGAGACGCGTGTTAGTGTTGCATACGTTCCTCCGTTCAGCCCTCTCTCTCTCTACCCTAAGTTCATCTGTCTTTTCATTACGCAGTGTATAAAATGAAATTAATGCTAGTATTAATCTAGGTCATTAATCAGCTTGCGTATCTCAAGGTTTTCTAAGAAATGCAGTACACGTTTTATTGTTAGAAAGGCGTGTATGCTGCTATAGGCTTTACTATCAAACGTGAAAGCGTTACAATTTTCAGACGAAGTAGAAAAAAAAAAGGGGGGGGGGGATCTCGAGTACAGTCATTGTGACAGCACTGTTCTTTACCAGTCTTCTTTCCCTTTTATTGAATTTATGTGTTAGGCTTTACATTTACCTTTTAATTTATATATGTGGATTTAGAATGTTTCACGACAATATGTAAAGCCTAATTCTAAGTATAATGTAAGCTTTAATTGACTAAAATCGCATCAGGAATAACGAAGATAATTAAAAAAGTAGTTTTCCTACATTGTACAAAAGGCCAAACGGTACCCACATTTTCTCTTACGTCGGAGGTCAGACTATAAATAGACTTACTAAACAAACTCCGGTCAGTCACGATTTGGAAAAACACATAGAGCGCGGAAAGCAGAGCATATATTAATGCCAGCGTTTGCCTTCTGCAGTTGTTAGCAGGCCTTAATCAACCTATGTGTGTACCTGAGGGTAAGAACGAATATATATATATATATATATATATATATATATATATATATATATATATATATATATATATATATATATATATAATTGTGTGTAATTATATTGATTAATCCAACTGTGCGATACGATGTATATAAGATGAGTTAGGAATGGACTGTGTCTTCTGATGAAACTTACAGGCTCATGTGTACTTCTAGAGGCAAAGCCTGCCTTCGGAAATATTTAATATATTGAGAAAGATGGCTAATTGTGTCTGTAATTTGGGAAAAGTATTTAAAGAAGTATTTCTTGAATAGAATGAGACACCTACCAGGAACATAAAGAAGAATGAAAGGGATTGATTCACAGTATCGTTTGACCTATTATTTAATAGTTTTACTCACAACAAAATTATTGTATGGAGCCGAATCATGGGAAAATACTTATAATTAAGAAGGTAGAAGTAAATTGGGATCACTTGGAATTAAAATGATTGTTGATACTATACTATATCTTGTGCATCTACTAGCTCGCTCATCTCAAACTGTCTATCGTCCCTATCTGTGTCATAAGAGGGATATGGATAGAAAAATACAGGGATTGCGTTTGAATTCATTGCAGGTTTAATCCTTTAACAAAAGTCTCCAAATCAAAAGAGGCTGCTCTTACAAAAGTTGCAACGAATGCAGTGCCAGTTGGTGATAGCAGGCCCGTCATCACGTTTGTAGCTACTGGAACGAGTTCATCTGAATTTTATATCCAGCATATAAGGGAGTCATCTGCAGTGACCAAGATAAGTTGCTTAAGGCAACTGTGCAGCTTATCCAGACTCAATAAAGACATAACTTCATCCAGTTTGTGATGACCAAACTAGTATAGTGTTTCTATAAACTCATAGTAATAATAATAAACAATTCTACAAGTGAATGATCAAGCAAGCGAAAGTTGTCTACAAGATGATAGACATTTTGACCCATGAGAAAAACATTTGTTAACTATTATTATTTATTTAATGTTGTAAAATATTTGTGTTTAACACTTTTCAAACAGAAAAGAGAAACTGTTTAATTAAATTGTAAATATTCACCAGAAGACTTTCTTAGATTCTTTAAGTTGAATTACAATTCTTGTTGGTGAATATAGTTATATAAATTACCCCAACCAGAGTCAGAAACATATTAAATACCATAATCACAGAGGCGGATCAGGAGAGGTAGCAGTTAGGGACTACATCACCATCTTCTCTTGGAACTTACATAGCTTGACCCTACCTTTGTGTCTATACACCCTTACTCTCTTCAGAGAAGGGAGTATTACTGATAAGACCAGACTCTTATCTGGCACTATCCTGGTATCATCTAATATACCTTTATGTCCAGGATATCTTATTCTTTATAACATCTTAAACCTCTCGCGACATGCGTCTGTGACGAAATGATGTCAGAGAAGGTTCATGCCGAAATAGATGGGAACATAAACTGTCATATTGGAGTTAAGGAAAAACTTGATTAAAATAATTTTAGGACACACATTGAGGAAATATATTGCATAACCTTACAAGGCAGTCTTTATTATGGACCCCCCAGCGTAAAAGAAAAACGAAGTCGACGGAAAACATAAGAAGACGGGAACTGGAGACATAAATAAACATGATGACAAAGACATAGACAAAGACAAAGACATGGACATAGACAAAGACATAGACATAGACAAAGACATAGACAAAGACATAGACAAAGACATAGACAAAGACATAGAAAGACCTGGAGCCGATGATACGGAACAGGCTGACTTAACAAAGTTATATTTATTGGTCACTAAATCTATGTGTCACACCTGTCCCTAGTATTGTCCTGCCTTCTTGTTCAGACTTGCTTTGTTTCTGTTTAACCTTTTTTTTTAAATAAAATTTTGCCTCGTATTGTTCAACCTAGTCGGTTATATTAGAGCGCATGTCCAAACATAAAAAGATCTTTAGGTCTGATAATTTAGTTGTTTAACCTAATTAGATCCGATGATCGTTGCTGCTAACTCAGTTCATATCCTTTAAAATGTATTAGCATTCATACCCTTCGACATTTGCTGAGGGAGACTGAGCACCTAAAGGTTTGTCCGGAGTGCAATGACGTAGATTCTAATCAAAAATAATAATCAATTCAGACCTATTTTCCTTCTACCCGTACCGTCATTATATCGTAGGGAGACATTGTTTCGTTTCTTATGTCGGTTAGGTTATTGCGCAGTGGCTAGTTTGAAATCATTCTTACTTTTCAAATAATATGACAAGTTCCTCATTGTGGAACTGAAGGCAAGGACCAGACCTGTGGAACTGAAGGCAAGAACCAGACCTGTGGAACTGAAGGCAAGAACCAGACCTGTGGAACTGAAGGCAAGGACCAGACCTGTGGAACTGAAGGCAAGAACCAGACCTGTGGAACTGAAGGCAAGAACCAGACCTGTGGAACTGAAGGCAAGAACCAGACCTGTGGAACTGAAGGCAAGGACCAGACCTGTGGAACTGAAGGCAAGGACCAGACCTGTGGAACTGAAGGCAAGGACCAGACCTGTGGAACTGAAGGCAAGGACCAGACCTGTGGAACTGAAGGCAAGAACCAGACCTGTGGAACTGAAGGCAAGGACCAGACCTGTGGAACTGAAGGCAAGAACCAGACCTGTGGAACTGAAGGCAAGGACCAGACCTGTGGAACTGAAGGCAAGAACCAGACCTGTGGAACTGAAGGCAAGAACCAGACCTGTGGAACTGAAGGCAAGAACCAGACCTGTGGAACTGAAGGCAAGAACCAGACCTGTGGAACTGAAGGCAAGGACCAGACCTGTGGAACTGAAGGCAAGAACCAGACCTGTGGAACTGAAGGCAAGAACCAGACCTGTGGAACTGAAGGCAAGAACCAGACCTGTGGAACTGAAGGCAAGGACCAGACCTGTGGAACTGAAGGCAAGGACCAGACCTGTGGAACTGAAGGCAAGGACCAGACCTGTGGAACTGAAGGCAAGAACCAGACCTGTGGAACTGAAGGCAAGAACCAGACCTGTGGAACTGAAGGCAAGAACCAGACCTGTGGAACTGAAGGCAAGGACCAGACCTGTGGAACTGAAGGCAAGAACCAGACCTGTGGAACTGAAGGCAAGAACCAGACCTGTGGAACTGAAGGCAAGAACCAGACCTGTGGAACTGAAGGCAAGAACCAGACCTGTGGAACTGAAGGCAAGAACCAGACCTGTGGAACTGAAGGCAAGAACCAGACCTGTGGAACCAGAAATTACAAAAAAGGCGCTGGCGATGGTAGGGCACACATTCAAATAACCTCTTGATAGTATTACAAGGCAGTTCGTGTTCTGGGATTCCTCAAGCAAGAGAGATAGACCTCCCAAAAAAAATTGGGGGAAGCTATAAAAATTGAAAGTGTAAAAAGACATGATAAAGGAGATCATGGCATAGATTTGTTGAAGGCCTATTGTCCTTGGAGTGCTGAAGGGCAATGAACGAATTTCTTACGATTGTCACGAGAGGGCTGATTATTATTGAAATAATTAAGTATCCTGGACACAAAGTTGTATCAAGTGATACCAGGATAGTGCCAGATAAGAGTCTGGTCTTATAAGTAATACCCCCTTCTCTGACAAGAGTAAGGGTGTATAGACATCAAAGGTAGGATCAAGCTGTATAAGTTCCTAGAGAAGATGGTAATGTATTTCTCTAAGTTCCTACTTGCTCCTCTCCAGATCCTCCTCTGATAATATTATTATTATTAGCTCTGCTAGGGGTATTAACTTAACTATCTACCAACAAGAACTGTAACTTAACTTAAATAATTTAAGAAAGTCTGCTGGTAAATATTTACAATTTATTTTTACAAATCTTATTTTCTGCTTGAAAATCCTTCAAGAAACTCAAATTCTATTACATCATTAAATAAATAAAACACTTTAAAATTGTTCAAAAGAATTAAAAAGTCTCTATTTGTAGACGGTTCTCTCTCTTGGTTGAACTCACTCTGATTGTAGATTGCGTGTATGTTAAGCTCAATTCTATTTTATTCACAGTTCCAGAATTTTTGTTAAGTACTGACTAGGATGTTTGCCTAGCTAAAAGCACTCGAACTTCATCATTATAACTATTTATTTTGTGGTGATACAGGAGTAAACTGAACAGCAGCCTTGTGTTGCTACTTAGCTTCCAGTCTTGATTTAGTAGTCTGTCCCACCTTGGGTCTGGCAAGAAAACTGTGTCTCCTCCAGGCCTTAGGATTTGGGTAACTGTCCCTCTAACAATCAAAGGGCGCTCGCACCACTAAATCCTATAGTAGAGTCTGGCTCCTTAAGGTGGAAGTTAATTGCAGGATGCTACCTGAAATATATTTAATTTCACCACTATATTGCCTATCTCTATCCCTTTATCACAGTAATAGGAGATGAGAGATAGTTTCAGACGACAGAGTGCAGATAGACGCACAGGTCATATCACATCAGCAATAACACAATTCAGTTCACTGTGAATATATCTTACTCTAATTCCTTGGTTGTAGCTATCTGTCCATGATTCGCCTCCATACATTTATTAGGTCGTGTGTAAAATACTAAGTGATATCTCAAACAATACAGTAAAGTAATTCCTTTCATCCTTTCCTATGTTCCTGGTGTGTGGTCCATTCCTTCAAGAAATACTTCTTTAAATACCTTTCTAAAACTATTGACACATTTTTGCCACCATTCTCAATTTATTTGAATATTCCCAAGCTTGGCTTTTGCCTCCAGAAATTTACACAGTAGTTCAAAACACATCTACACACTTCCTAACGCACACTGTAATTAATCAATAGAAATATATATATACATATATATATATTCTTCCTTACCCTCAGGCACATACAGTCGAGCTGTTAATGGTTATAATGGTCTGCTCTCAGATACAGAAGGCAAAAGCACTCTTCCTTAACACTTTTAGCGCTCGCTGTGATTTTTGAAATATTATGGCCTCTATTTGCATGATGCAGGTTCTTAAATAGCTCATATCCGGCGACAGAGAGACCAACTGCCGAAGTGTGCTTGAGTTCCCAAAATGTATGCATAATTTTGTCTCGATGTGCAAATATGAAAAACTAAGATTTTAATTATCTTCCTTATTCCTGAAGCGATTTTGTTCATCTAAGGCTTAAAATATGCCCTGAATTATTCTCCATCCATCTAAATAATTGACTTTTTATTACATTCTTTAGTTTTATTCTATGCGTATCCTAAACAGCAACATCTTTGACTTGCCTGATGTCTCGATGCACTTACCTCGAGATGTCTCCATTCCTATAGCATTTCCCGGGGAAATCTTTGCACAGACTTATAGATGAACATTCCAGTTTGTGAATTCTAGACCTCTGCCATGCTGTACTTCGCTCATAAGTCTGTAGTTAATCTCCATATCCACCGGGTTTGCACAGATTTGAGACTCCATGCTGAATGCCTAATCGTTATTTGTAAACAATCGAATAAAGACGGCGTTTCATTGGTTCGGCTAGCCTATAGTATTTATAAAGTATGGCGTTCTGTTTGGGTAAAGAATTGCTCAGAATGACGTGTTGTGAATTCGACGTCACGACAACGATATTGTCAAGCCCATCTACCTATCGTCGATTCTGTCGTCTATGTTAGCTTTGAAGCCAACTAGGCACCAGTCACCGTAGAAAACCTAACTTTACATCATCATCATCATGTGCCCTTTTCACATCGAGGGTCAGCTGCAATGGATCTCCAACGTCTTCTGTGTCTTGTCTTGATGGTGCACTCTGATAGATTCTTTCCTGCCCATCTCTTGATGTTATCTTCCCGTTTATGGCGCTGCCTTCCTCTTGCACGTTAACCTTCAACTCTGTCTTCTATTATGGGCTTCATAAAGATTTTTTTTTCTTTTTATTAATGGCCAAAATATTTTAGCTGTCTAATTTTGATCTCGTTGGTTAATTCTCTTGTTATTCTTAGATTTTCTAGGACCTCTTTACTTCTTTGTTTTTTTATTTAAATAACATCCTTGCCTCGTTTTGGCTAGGCGCGTCCCGTTCAACCTAGTCGGTTATATTAGGGCACATGTCCAAATTTTAAAAAATCTTTAGGTTTGATAATCACAGATTTTAACATGTTTTCTTCCCTTTCCACGACACGTGATCCCATGAATGAACGTGATAAATGAATTGGGAATAACGTTACATTTAATAATCCTTTAGGTTATTAAATATAATTTCATTCCTAATTTATTTATCTGTTCGCGGCCTACGTACCAAATAGCCACTAAGGCCGCTAGTTACCTTGCAGGAAGCCTGTTCCAAAGCATTCAGGATTCTTGCAGCTGTAGTTTCTGTATCTAATTGTTTTACATGATAACGTTTCCAACCCAGTGCCCAACCTCAAATTAGCAGCCCCTTATGAGATTCCCGAATGAACAGTGCGCCTATTCTTTCTTGCTGTCTCAGATAATCCTGTAACTACACGGGGAATGAAGGTCAATGCTAAATTGCTAATCTTGCAGCAAAGCACAAAACGGAAACACAACAAAACCTTTACCCATTCTAATGTGATAAATAAATGAAACAAACAATAAAATAAATACATAAAACGAAACAAAAATGATAGTTTTTCCCTTCTTCGGCACACACTCCCTGCTTGACTGATTGATTCAGCCGCCATTTCTTGATGACCAGTCTTGTCCGAAAGTTTTTGGTGTGTGTCTTCTGGTTTACTTAATTCATACACTTACGGTTGTATGATAACTTGTACTTAATTCATACACTTACGGTTGTATGATAACTTGTACTTATTTCATACACTTACGGTTGTATAATAACTTGTACTTAATTCATACACTTACGGTTGTATGATAACTTGTACTTAATTCATACACTTACGGTTGTATGATAACTTGTTATAGTTCTGGAAATGAGTCCCCAAAAAAGGTGTTTGAAAAAGTTTTCTTTTTTTTTTAAATTTTTTGGGACAATTTTTTGATTAATTCACTTCAATCCAATTAATTTATATGAAACTAACGTTAAATTAAAGAAAATTAACTATAATTTCGAGCGTTCGATTGGCAGAGCGGTTAGGGCGCCTGTCTCTCGGTAAACGTGCCGGGTTCGATTCATAGTATCTACACGCGAGGACGACACATGCTCTTTATAGTAATTGGTCACCCCCACCTACGCACTAACACTTCACTCCCCTACGACAGTATTTGCTATGGGACTACCTTGACCTTTCTTCAACTGTTATTTCCAGCGTCCAATGGGCAGAAAAGTTAATTCTGGCCTCTCGCGGCGAAGGTGCTGATTTCATAACACTGTGACGTCAGGCCCCAGGAGACCCGGTCTCTAACACTTGCTCCCCTACGGCCCCTGCTATTGAAATACCTTCACCTTTTTTAACTATCATTTTAACATTCAAAATGCAATGTCACATTAATATTACTGCTCAACATAAGATCCCGCCCGTGCAACATAGAAGCAATTTTTGCACTGTCTTGAAACGTCAGTTATAAAGTCTGCAACAGATGAATCATCAAGGTTAACTCTTTGACTCCATAATTATTTTCCACCCTGTGCCATAATTATTTTTTGAAGAATTCTAAATGGTGAAGTGTACTGTCTTTTAGTGTAAATTTTATGTTAATCTTTTTTTGTGAACATGTACTTATTATATACCAAACTATAGGGAAATGGATAGAAAATTGTAATATATAATGTATTTGGTAGTATTAACCCAAGTGTGTTCGGTATACTTAAAACATTTTGCATGTAAAATTGAAAAACACTAAAAAGTTAACTCTAGAATACGAGCTTACCAAAGACAAATTACTGTTGTAGACAATAAAAAATTTTTTCAGTATTCAAACATCAAGGTAATCCATATACAAAGTAAAAAAAACATTGCTTGTGGCCACAGTTATAGTACATTTCGTGTTATTCACACCAGTTTTTACTGTGGTCCCTTGTAAGAAAAAAATAAATTGTGCAATCGTGCAATACGTAATTTTCAAACAAATAAAGAAGAATAACGTCATATAAAAACTTTTTTACACTTGTTTAATGTTTTAATAGTATCCTTAGCTTCATTTTCTACCTAGGACTAGTGATTAGATGTTACGGTAGGTTTAGTTTTGTTGCTTTTTGATCGGCCAGAATATGACTATGCCCACTCATCAACTAAATCTAATGTGTCTAGCTTTTCTGCACCGATTCCGTATTTTGACAACAAACTGTGACTACCAAACAATCATCATCAATGGCAGCAATGTTTCAAAGTAGTTTGACGCAATTATTTGCTTAGGAGACTTAGAAAATGTAAATATAAAGCGTGACATATTTCTCTAGCAATAACAATGAAAAATGCAAACACGCGGAATCGTTACAGAAATTGTAATAATAACATCAATGACACATAAGGAAGGGAAACCCGAGGCCTGTAAACAGTAAATTAATATTTGACAAACATAAAGGTATGTTTTCAGGCGCCCGTAAGAAATAAGGAAGTAGAACACCAGACAACAGAAAAACAACAGACGCGAGTGGCTTACCCAGGGTTCGAACCCCGTACCTTCCGTACGACAACACCGCCTAGCCATACAAGCGAATCACACTATCCTCCCGGCCAGCTAGGCATCCCCAAAAAAAGATGCTTTACTGACCGGTCATTAGTGCGAAACACATGACAACACCGGAAGTTTACAATGGGCACCTCAGCCTATTAATGACGCAATCACTTCTGTTGTTCCCCTATTCTACAGTACGTGTCAGTCCACACAAGACAAAGACCTTGATACTGTGTCCAGTAAATGATAGAAGACTTAAGAACAGTAGTATAGGACAGAGGGTAGGTTTCTGGTATTGTATAAACATTAATGACACATAAGGAAGGGAAACCCGAGGCCTGTAAACAGTAAATTAATATTTGACAAACATGAAGGTATGTTTTCAGGCGCTCGTAAGAAATAAAGAAGTAGAACACCAGACAACAGAAAAACAACAGTCGCGAGTGGCTTACCCAGGGTTTGAACCCCGTACCTTCCGTACGACAACACCGCCTCGCCATACAAGCGAATCACACTATCCTCCCGGCCAGCTAGGCATCCCAAAAAAAGATGCTTTACTGACCGGTCATTAGTGCGAAACACAAGACAACATCGGTAGTTTACAATGGGCACCTCAGCCTATTAATGACGCAATCACTTCTGTTGTTCCCCTATTCTACAGTACGTGTCAGTCCAAACAAGACAAAGACCTTGATACTGTGTCCAGTAAATGATGGGGATGCCTAGCTGGCCGGGAGGATAGTGTAATTCGCTTGTATGGCTAGGCGGTGTTGTCGTACGGAAGGTACGGGGTTCAAACCCTGGGTAAGCCACTCGCGTCTGTTGTTTTTCTGTTGTCTGGTGTTCTACTTCTCTATTTCTTACGAGCGCCTGAAAACATACCTTTATGTTTGTCAAATATTAATTTACTGTTTACAGGCCTCGGGTTTCCCTTCCTTATGTTTCATTAATGTTTATACAATACCAGAAACCTACCCTCTGTTCTATTCTACTGTTCTTAAGTCTTCTATCATTTACTGGACACAGTATCAAGGTCTTTGTCTTGTGTGGACTGACACGTACTGTAGAATAGGGGAACAACGGAAGTGATTGCGTCATTAATAGGCTGAGGTGCCCATTGTAAACTTCCGGTGTTGTCTTGTGGTTCGCACTAATGACCGGTCAGTAAAGCATCTTCTTTTTGGGGATGCCTAGCTGGCCGGGAGGATAGTGTGATTCGCTTTTATGGCTAGGCGGTGTTGTCGTACGGAAGGTACGGGGTTCGAACCCTGGGTAAGCCACTCGCGTCTGTTGTTTTTCTGTTGTCTGGTGTTTTACTTCTTTATTTCTTACGAGCGCCTGACAACATACCTTTAGGTTTGTCTAATATTAATAATAACATCGAAACACGCACATGTGCTGCTTAACTACAGTCAAATTAGTTGTTTAAATAGTAGCGGACGTCATTCTACGAGTTTTAAAATATGAACTGCATTAAACGGACGATTTTTTTGGGTGTATTCGTGTTAAGCTAAAAACAACGCTCTGAGCGTTGCGCTGGCACGGCGCGTTAAATTTTGTATCGCTCACAGCGTCGTTGGTCTGGAGTCAAAGAGTTACGATTGTTGGAATTTGGCATCAAAAGTAAAGCTAGCAGAGATGGATGTATGAGAGGATACATCCGTCATGTGTACAACCAGCGCGCTGCAGGAACAGTTAGCACTCACACTCTTCGACATATGCTGAGGGAGACTGAGCACCTATTGGTTTGCCCGGAGTGCAGTGACGTCGATTCTGTTCAACAATAACAATAACGTCAGTTTCCTTGCCATTTATTATATTATATTTCATGTTATGTTGGAATTTAAAACACAAAACATATGTCACATGACAGTTATTTCTTCTTGCTTTGACATTATTTAATTTACATTCAATAGGTACAAGTGAGGAAATTTAACATTTGAAAATTTGGAAGGGGGGGGGGGGGGGGGGGGGGGGGGGGGGGGGGGCCATTTCAGTAAAACTGTAGGTACGAAAGAGAGGCTGACCAAAAATAACTTGACGAAGAACTGTGGAGGCTGAGATGCAAAGAGTGAATCAGAGCTGGGGCACTGCTTGAAGGGTGGCTGCCGACCGAGCAAGGCGGAAGCAGTTTGTTGCCGCCCTACAAGACGCCACCAGGCGTGATGGCCACTGGTTGCTTTGACGGTCGGCGGCTAAGGATCAAAGAAGAAGCAGAAGAAGAAGTAGATACGAAGATAAAGAGAGACAGATAATATAAGAGTTTATATTTGTAACACGATAATCTAATCTGGTACAAGGTCAAAGGCATGACAAATGTCAGAAAAAAAAGAACGAATGAAAAATAGAAAGAAAGAAGGAAAGAAAGAAAAAGAAAAAAAGATAGTATAAGAGTCTATATTTGTAATGTGTTAATCTACTCTGGTACAGGATCAAAGGCAGAAGAATTGTCAGACAAAAAGAAAGAAGGAAAGAAGGAAGGAAGGAAGGAAAGAAAGAAAGAAAGAAAGAAAGAAAGAAAGAAAGAAAGAAAGAAAGAAAGAAAGAAAGAAAGAAAGAAAGAAAGAAAGAAAGAAAGAAAGAAAGAAAGAAAGAAAGAAAGAAAGAAAGAAAGAAAGAAAGAAAGAAAGAAAGAAAGAAAGAGAAAAGATAGTTTAAGAGTCAATATTTATA
This sequence comes from Oreohelix idahoensis, assembly GCA_024509875.1. Taxonomy (NCBI): domain Eukaryota; kingdom Metazoa; phylum Mollusca; class Gastropoda; order Stylommatophora; family Oreohelicidae; genus Oreohelix; species Oreohelix idahoensis. The sequence continues at coordinate 52,402 of JAMPIV010015307.1, forward strand.
ACATATTAATTTACTCTGGTATAAAATCAAAGGCAGAACACATGTCAGAAAAAAAAAATAAAGAATGTAACAAAGAAAGAAAGAAAAACAAGAAAGAAAAAAGAAAGAACGAAAGAAAGGGAACAAGATAGTTTAAGAGTCTATATTTGTAATATGTTAATCTACTCTGGTAAAACATCACAAGCAGAACAAATATCAGAAAAGAAAGAAGGAAAGAAGTGAAAAGGACAAAATAATAGATAAAAGTATGAAGCCTGTTTTTAGAATGGCGCCCGCCTTCATTTATATTTCATGCTCATAACAAACTTCTGAAAGCGTTATTAACTTTAAAAGAAGATATAAAAGATAGTGAAGAGGGAATAGTGGAAATGAACAAGTGGATAGGGAACATTGAAAAGATATAAATGGAAAAGAACGTGAAAAGGAGAAAAATGGAATTAAAACACTGCATACATAGGAGGTTGAATAACATTTGTAAATACCATTACATGTTAAAATAGCATTAAACTAGGTACATCGCTGATACTTGGGTGAGATAAGCAGCGTATGAGGTGTAGCCTACTTTTGATATGTTAGTGAGATGAGGAACTTGTGAGATGTATTGTTGATGTGTTGGTGAGATGAAGAACACGTGAGGTGTACTTTTAATGTGTGGGTGAGATGAAGAACGTGTGAGGTATACTATTGATATACAGGTGAGATGAGAAACGTGTGAAGTGTAATGCTGACGTGTGTGTGAGCTGATGAACAACTGAGGTTCACTGTTAACAAGTTGGTGAGATGGAGAACACATGATGTGTACTGTTGATGAGTGGGTGAGATGAAAAACACGTAAGGCACACTACTGACAAGTTGGTGAGATGTGGAACACCTGCGGTACACTATTAACATGTTGGTGAAATGAGGAACACAACGTGGGGTACACTACTGACCTGTTGGTGAGATGTGGAACACGTGAGGTACCCTATTTATTTATTGGTGAGATGAGGAACACGTGAATGTGGTGGGTTGATATGAAGCTAGTATATATTATGTGTAGCAGATGTGAAGTCAGCTATGCAAGCCCCTGCGGAAGTATAATTCTGAATATAATGTCAGGGAACCTGTCTTGCTTCCACCAATGACCCCAACCTGCTATGTATATTTTCCCAATTGTATGTACTGATGTATGGATGTTGTGTAGCTAGGTGTCTAGGGTATATGCAATGTATGGGAATACAATAACAACAACCACACTTTAAAGTTACTTAACAAGTAATTTAACAACTCATTATTGAATTTTTGTCTGATAAATTTTTTACAATGTATTAAGTATAATTGAGTGAGTCAAATGAAGTTAAACGTCAAAATATATTTACACAAATACAAGTTAACTAATAGAGTCTATTATTTCTTGACTTTGGAAGTGTTCTTAGTGTAGTACTCTCCTCTAAAATTAAGCACATATTTGAGGGATCAATAATGTCATCATATTTAGATATCTGTTTGATATAATAGTCGTGGAGGATCAGTCAGTGAATTAATAAGGCCCCAAAACACAGAGGCTTAGCTTTAGATATGTGTAGAAAATTCTGCGATGTCCTGCCCCTAAGTCTGCCCGCTCACAGCAAGGTACAGCTTTTGGATGGTTGATACTGTAAGGCACTCTATTTGTATGGCCTCACCCTGGTACTTTTCTCGAACATATACGTGACTGGCACACTTCAGGTTCTCACAGAAACCCTGGAAGGAAAGGATTCATTTCCTTCAAAATAATGTTCTGACCTATCTCCATTCTAAACAGGTTTATACATATCAAACATATCTTAATCAGAAATTTATACACACATAAGTATTTTTCCCATCTGTTAAAGTGCTCTATGCATTTCCCCCTTTCCAATTTTTTTCTCTCTTGCCTTTTCCAAGAAAACCACAACAAATGCGGTAGTACACGTTCACATTTTTGACCCAATATGCAAATATCTCTAACCTTCATGGTATGTTTCGGTTAAGGCGTGCAAGTCTGTGACGTCATATTGGCATTTAGTCTAATGATCGTTTTATGCGTTAACCCTTTAGAGATCGAGTTATAAAAGCTAGTATTTCTGGCGGCGCGAACAACAATGACTCCACACAATTTCCTTATGTTATTCTTATGTTATTTTATACTTATAAAGGGGTCACTAGTCTTACAACTGGGGGAATTTTGCGGGACCATATGTGGGCGTGTTGTACATACAGATTGTATTTTACGACAGTGAAGTATACTACTAACATGTTGGTAAGATAAGAAACACGTGATCTATACTACTAACATGTTGGTGAGATGTGGAACACATGAGGTACACTACTAATTTGTTGGTGAGATGAGGAACACGTGAGGTACACTACTAATTTGTTGGTGAGCTGAGGAACACGTGAGGTACACTACTAATTTGTTGGTGAGCTGAGGAACACATGAAGTATACTACTGACGTGTTGGTGAGATGAGGAACACGTGAAGCATACTACTGACGTGTTGGTGAAATGAGGAACACGTGAAATATACTATTAACATGTTCCTGATATGAGGAACACGTGAAGTATACTAACAACATGTTGGTGAGATATGGAACACGTGAATTATACTGCTGACGTGTTGATGAGATATGGAACACGTGAATTATACTGCTGACGTGTTGATGAGATGTGGAACACGTGAGGTATTCTACTGATGTGTTGGTGAGATGAGGAACATGTGAAGTGTAATGCTGACATGTTAGTGAGGTGAGAAACACGTGAAGTACACTACTAACATGTTGGTGAGTTGAGAAACACGTGGTGCACTACCAACAAGTTGGTGAAATCAGAAACACGTGGAGTACACTACTAACATGTTGGTGAGATGAGAAACACGTGAAGTACACTACTAACATGGTGTGAGATTAGAAACACGTGAACTACACTACCAACATATTGGTGAGATGAGGAACACGTGAGGTACACTACTAACATGTTGGTGAGATGTTGAGACCTGAGGTACTCTACTAACATGTTAGTGAGATGTTGAGACCTGAGGTACTCTACCAACATGTCAGTGAGATGTTGAGACATGAGGTACTCTACTAACATGTCAGTGAGATGTTGAGACCTGAGGTACTCTACTAACATGTCAGTGAGATGTTGAGACCTGAGGTACTCTACTAACATGTCAGTGAGATGTTGAGACCTGAGGTATGCTACTGACGTGTTGCTGAGATGAGCATAACCGCAGGTATACTAGTGATATGTTAGTGTACATGTAATGTGGATCACGTGGAAGACAATCTGAAAAAAAGCACTAGATCTAGAGAAAAGACGAACGTTGATGAGACAATGGAATTAGAATAGTTGATACACAGAGTAGAACGTGAAGCAGTGGCGTAGATTAAGCCTTCGAGTATCCCGTAGGGTGGGGTGACCCTGAACGTTGCTTGTTTATAATTCTAGAACAGGGGTACCGAACATTTGTCGGTCCTTGTACCCCTTTGGCTTTTAGTTTATCTCCCCTTACTCCCTATTCAGTATGAGAGGAAGTAACTCCCGAGAGTACCTTTCATATGTGCATATACAAACAGCGTTATTAATTTTTCGTAAAGAAATATTTGTTTGGCACATAGAAAAATATTTTAGTATCGTCCATTTGTTAAATTTTTATCAGAAAACAGTCAAATATATTAGTGAGACTCTTGATTCTCTTTCTTGTCAACCAAAAGTTTCATTTTTAGTACAGTTTTTGAAGGAGATACCGATTAGCAGAATGGTTATAACGCCAAACGGCACGGGTAATAATTGAAGCCCCTTCAGTTATAACTGACTATGGGACTGCGCCCCTGAGGTGACAGCCCTCGGATGCTTTTTTTCCTGGTGTTCCTTTGGACATTTTCTCCTCTCTTCTTCATTTCGCCCAATCTGAGGTAGCGCCGTAGATAGCATCGCCATTTGGTGCGATCGGCATCTTCATCCTCCCAGGGTGCTGGATTTATGTTCAGTGCCCTCACGTCTCCCTTGCCCAAATCTTTAAACCTCAACTGCGGTTGCCCAACTGTTCTTTTGCCATCTGTTAGTTGTCCGTAGAAAATATCTTTCGGGATGCGACCATCTTCCATGCGGCGGACATGGCCAAGCCAGCGTGGTCTGCGCTGTCTAAGCAGTGTATACATGCTTTGAAGGCCAGCACGTGACAACATCTCGACATTTGTCACTTTGTCCTTCGACGAAATACCGAGGATGTGGTGTAGACTGCAGCAAGGGTACGGGGTTCGAACCAAAGGTTGCTTCACACTCCAATCTACCAAGCTAGAACTGGGTACTGTGACGGTATTGCCTCCCCTGCTTTGCAGTAGTAGTCCAACAGTGGCCAGAACTCAAGAGTATCTAATATGGGCTTCAAAGGTATCTACCTTCGCACAAGATTACTCTTGGCAGAGATGTAGATATAAGGGTGCTGACACTTCTATTACAATGGGAGTCTTCACAAAATATTCAGAATAAGCGAGAACAATACTGCTTTGGCAGAGTATGTTAGCTCTGTAATTCTGCCGACGCTTTTATGAAGGATTTAAGCAATTATTAATTTCAGCTCGTTCAAGCCCCCACCCCTGATTTACTCAGTGGAATTCTATTATTCTAGTACAGCTCTGTTTAGAGTGTGTGTAGTAAATTGACTGAGACAAACATAACTTTAAAATGATTAAATCGAAGTTAAACTTGTATAATTACAAATAACAAAATTTAATAATCACTTAAGTTTTAACAGCTGAAAAATAATTTGAATAGTTATGGATCAAGAAAAGTTATCATCACAGTCGTATTGGATTATGAAATTTTACACGGAGTTCAAGTGGCAGCAGAGATTTGAACTTAGCTGCCAATGACGGTTCTGCTCCTTCTTATGGGTTGGTTCTTTTCACACTGCTCACGCTCGTCCCTGATCAAGGTTGTCGGGTGTAGCTCGTTTCCAAGAAATGTCAAGGAGAATCTACCACATGGGTCCTTCGTCTTAAACCTTAGGCCACTGTTCCCTTCTTGTTTCAGAGATAGTACTTTCTGCTGGTACCACCAATAACTGTGGTAAAAGAATAGAACAAAACGCTCTTCTGAGCATGACGTTTTCCACCCCAGAGTTATGGGTTCCTATCTTCCCATACCACCATTTGAATCGGCCTCTTACACGCGTCTGGGATGTTGTTAACTTAATAAGTTCCCTCTCTGACTTCGTGTGTGATCCTTCAGATTCCTCAGTCCCGGGTTCCTTATTTAAAATGAAAGAGATTTCCTGGGCTATGAAAATCCGTCCAAAATTCTCTAATAAAAGGTGTCCGGCATGTTAAGAAGGAATTCTGAATTCTAATTCTTCACTGTAGCAAGGTCAGGTATCTTGGCGAGCGATTTCTCAAGTGAAATAGCTTGAGAAAATGGTCAGATTATATTCACTGCCTTCCCACGCCTTTGTTATGCGCGCCTCAAAGGATCAGTCAATCTAATTTGAAAATGTTGCATGACTCAGCTAATGCAAAATTTCAAACATTACTTTTCTGAAAATTGGCTGTACACATCCGCTTGCCCTTGGGTACAAACTTACGAACATGTCAGTAAACTCATAAACCAACATGTTCCCAGTGTAACAATCATTACTTTTATCAGGAGGCAATCTCTTATCTGTGTCTGTCCTTCAGTTGTCTCCCCGTATTCCAAGCCTTGGTGATGAGCGCACCCATGTCTTATCAGTAATTAAGCACTGCGCATAGGCGATTTACGTGTTAATCTGTGTACAGATATCGCTGCGCCCACGATAGCCAACATGGTTAGGTCACTGCCACTCCTTGCAACGTAGGGAGAAATGGATAACAAACCAGACATGTCTACTTATCTCTGAGAAGGGCGTAAGAGGAAAAATTCATAATATCTGCTACACATAGCAGAAAAAGAAAGAAAGAAAGAGTGACAAATGAAAGCACCCAATAAAATCAGTACCACAAATGTACCGATACTGCTGGAGTGAAACAAAGATCGAGAGGGGCCGCCCCGTTCTGTCACAGGTGCCTAGCTCTGCTCATGGGTTATGGAAAGCAAGGCAGCGAGGAAGGGACCTGATCATCTCAACTCATAAAAAAGCTGGAGTTAGTTTAGTGAAGTCTCTAACAATTCCATCCCCTACGGCACCATTTGCTATAGAACTACCTTTATCTGTATATCCTGTTAAACCTCAAGTTTGCTTCTTACTTTGGATTTGCTTGAGAAAAACGACTCCACGTTCAGCCCGCAACTCTTTTTTTCCGCGAACGCTACTACTTCTGGAACATTCGGTAGGATAATATACGAGTAGTTGTTACCAAATATTCCCTGTACACCCATCACAAGCTTCTCGTACCCCCTGGTGGTAAACATGCACCAGGTTGGCAACCTCTGGTCTATAGAAAGACCCCAACTTGTAGAGCCGCGACCCGTCTCCAGAAACATTATGCATTCCGTTGTAGAGGAGCACGAGCGCAGACCGAGGGCTACTTGAGGCAAAACATATTAATAAAATATACAATATTAGCAATTAGGATGAAAGTCACACGTCGCGACATTAGATAAATATCAAATCCCAACAGTCATCGTTTCTTGTACAGCTGTAAAGGTCACACGTGTATAACAATTGGATGTTGTCGCCGCTTTCACAAAATTTGACCCAGTGATGCTGTTGAAGATTAGCATGGCGCTGTGGCTAATTACGGCCGCAATAGAATGAAGATCCTCGTGGTATTATGTATTTAGGCTGAGGTGGGGCGATATATTCTGCTAGCAGGTGACCTGTTGGTAAATAGATACCCCAGATAGATAGATTCTGCTAACAGTTGACCTGCTGGTAAATAGATACACCAGATAGATAGATTCTGCTAGCAGTTGACCGACCTGCTGGTAAATAGATACCCCAGATAGATAGATTCTGCTAGCTGTTGACCTGCTGGTAAATAGATACCCCAGATAGATTTTTGCTAGCTGTTGACCTGCTGGTAAATAGATACCCCAAATAGATAGATTCTGCTAGCTGTTGACCTGCTGGTAAATAGATACACCAGATAGATAGATCATACCCTCACATGGGTGCAGTGAACAATCACACTAACCAAGGAATATTGGTAGCTCAATTTTAGCATCATTTTTATTATTATCTTTCAGCGCCCTGAGGAGCGTGATCGTCATTTTCATTTACTTTCCTTAACTCTTTGACTCCGGAACAACGCTCAGAGCGTTGTCAGATTTGACACCCGTGCCAAAACAACTCTCTGAGCGTTGTTTTTATTCTATCACAAAAATTACGGCACAGGGTGGAAAATAATTGCGGAGTCAAAGAGTTAAGGAGCATGAAGTGACTAGTGTATCTGGTCCCCCCTTGCAGGAAGCCTGCGCCAAGTGGTCGCGTGCTCTTGCAGAAGTGGTTTCTGAGGTCATTTGTTTTACGTGATGAGTTTGACAGCCCCAAGCAACAACAAAAAGACTGTCTCATAGCAGATACTGCCGTAAGGGAGTGAAGTGTTACAGACTTCACTATACTAGGTACAGCATCGAGAGGTGGGTTAACCAGGTCCCTTCTTGGCTGCCTTTTCCTTCCCTAACTCATGAAAAAAGTCAGGTACTCATTTACAGCTGGGTAGACTGGAGCGTGACAAAACAGTGAATGGAACCCGGTACCTTTGCTGCTAGAGACCAGAGCTCTAACGCTTTGTACGAACAGCCTCAGAATGCATTAGTGCTATTCTCTCTTTGTCTCTCTCCAGAGACCACCAGGCACTATCTGGCCTAATGAGCGTAGGCTTTCAAAAACGTCATGTTAAGCTTTCTTGTCCTGTGCCATCCGTTCAATTTCTTTCCATATTTTCTTTGTTCCTTTCATTACTGCCATCAGTCCTCTTCTTCATGTGTTGCCATGGCGGCATTAAATATCATTTTTGAAGTGCACAGCCTTGGTAACATTGGTGGAATGACAGATGAGAGTCGGTAATTATCTTGATGGGGTGAAAGTTCATACAATGGTTAATTGAAAGACTATACATATTGTTGTTGTTGTTGTCGATTAACTAGGGCTGCTGAGTGTGTCACTCTTTTGCAACCATATGACAAGTTGAAGAATTTGCACATGTTCTGTAGCTGTCAAGTGGTTTTGTATTGAGTGTTTGCGACTGTTGGGAAGCCCGGCAGAAGCTTTCATTTTTTTTCTGTTGATGTCGTAGATTTCTGATAGGGGAATTAAGACTTGGGTTGGTCCCTTCTGAATAGATTAGAATGAGTGATAGCCACAGTGAGAGATGATAGTAGAAATAGATTTCCACTAGTGAGATGGTAGAAATTTATAGAGGCTGTCCCGGAAAGCGAGAATCTTCTCTCTCTCCGCCTATCTTCTACAACAGATCCAGAGGAGTCAGACAGTCTATAAACTATATATATTAATATATATGAACGTACCACTCACGTGCACGCACACAAGTGACGACAGTTAGACGCACACACGTGGGAAAACTATAACAATGGTTATATAGATAATTGGGAACGAGCTGACCCGACACACTGATTAAGTTCAAGGGAATTTTTAATTATCAGAAAATTTCATCACAACACATAAAGTTACATCAAAGCATATACAAATAGTCAAAAAAGTCAATAAAAATGCTACAAGAATGATAGACCCACAGTATGATCTTATCCCTCAAGGTATGCCCACAGTCCTGTTAGAAGAAAGTGATAGCCCCAAGGAATCAAGGATACATTAGCGGTAATCTAATGATTTTCCCTTTTTAAAGGTATGAACAGACTTAGATATTAGTATGATCTATCCTAAGGAAAAGTATCTTGTTGCAACAACAACAAAATTGCATAAAGAAATTACAAAGTGGGTGAAATTTGGTATACCATAAAAGAGTCACTCGTTCCTGCTTTCTCTCGGTACATTCATCAGGGCCCTGTCTCACACAACCTTACCTACAATCGTGCTGCTGTTCGCCGTCTGGCGCACGTTATGACACAATCTGTTTTATCGTTTGATGAAGCGGATACCCAGCTCTGCAGATCTTGGTTTCATCCAATTTGTCCGGGGACTGTCCTCTTCAGGCGATAAATTTGTTCAGATTTTAAGTTAGTGTCACTTTATCAGTTCAGGTAAGAATTAGTTTTCAAGCGGGCTCACAGGATCAGAATCACGAGGTTTCCACTACTTAGGAACAATGTCAGGTTTGTAACTTCGATCAAAAGGTAAAAAAATTCTTGGTCACACCACAAGTTGACATAATTTGCGGAACGTTACTGTTTGTAATAGTTAACTCGCCACAAGGGCTGAACTGTACTTAAGTTTTTCTCAGGAAGAATAAAATCTGGCGCAATAGGCCCGTTATGTCATTTCACCTTAAAGGTCTTGTAAAGATTTTACACCAAGTCTTTTAAGGAAAATGTTTTAGTTCTTCTCAGATATTACTCATCAGTACTTAACGCTGGCAAAGTTTGGGTTAACCCCAGTATTCTTCACTAAATAGAGGAAAAAACACATATAAAATAATTATACATACTATGTACTCGTTATAATAATAATAATAATAATAATAGCCCCTTCAGTCATAACTGAATATGGGAATGCGCCCCTGAGGTGACAGCCCTCAGCTGCTTATTTTCCTGGTGCTCCTTTCGACGTTTTCTCCTCACCTCTGCTTCTTGTGTGAGCCTCTCTTCACCCAATCTGAGGTGGCGCCGTAAATAGCATCGCCACTTAGTGCGATCGGCAGCTTCATCCTCCCATGTTGCTGGATCCATGTCCAGTGCCCTCATATCTCTCTTGCACACATCTTTGAACCTCAGCTGTGGTCGCCCAACTGTTCTCTTGCCATCTGCTAATTGTCCGTAGAAGATATCTTTTGGGATGCGACCATCTTCCATGCGGCGAACAAGGCCAAGCCAGCGAAGTCTGCGCTGTCTAAGAAGCGTATACATACTTTGAAGGCCAGCACGTGACAACACCTCGACATTTGTCACTTTATCTTTCCACGAGATGCCGAGGATGCGGCGTAGACACCGCAAATGGAAGGTATTGAGCCTTCTTTCTTGCTTAGCATAGGTCGTCCAGGTCTCGCTGCCATATAGGAGTGTGCTGGTGACGCAGGCAGTATATACCGCAGCTTTGGTCTTCATTGTGAGTTTAGAGTTTCCCCAAACACGCAATGTGAGGCGGGCAAAGGTAGCTGCAGCTTTGCCAATGCGGCTGTCGATTTCTGTATCCAGTGAGAGTTTGTCATTAGGCCATTAGTTTGTTATTAGTACTCGTTATAACTTACATTTTAAACTGCAAGCGTGCAGCTTGACTTATCATTTAAAACTTCCCGTGAAATAAGTTATACTCATAAAATCAATCATCATGAATTAGGAATACATACGTATCCCGTCAATACTCACTGATTTAGCATTTCAGTTATAAGTTAATTTTAAAATATATTCTCGTCTGATTATTTAGCAGTAAAATCAAATTCATTTATAGCTGCATGATTTTAAGCTAGAAATATAATTTTTTCTGCTTTCCACTGAAACACGTCACTAGAAAATAATACAGACTATATTTTAATTCTCTCTGCACAAAAGAACTAGTGAAATATGGAATAAGCGATTTAACACTTTAAACACTTCACAAAATACTAGATATCTAATATATAATATTTACCTCCGCACAGAACTACAGATTAATACCACGAACTAGAATCATTCAATATAATGGTAGTCTAGAACTCGGCAAAGATTGCCCAGAAACTAAAGACTTTTCAATACACAAGATATTCTTCAAGCCTGGCGATCTGTCTACTGCAGATTTAGGAGTACGAATGAAAATCTAGTTTCAAACTCTGGTTAATATCTTAAACCAGACAAAAGATCCCACTATTTCCAAAAACCCGATCTCTCCCCTTTCCTAACACCTACGTACCTTAGACGCTGGACATAACATGCCAAACGCGTCTTAGACACCTCACGCTAACGAAGCTGGCCGAGAGTGCCGTGACAGAGGAAATTTCCAGACAAATGTCTCATTCTGCGCCGTGCAGATGTCGGTTATCACACCTCACGCCGGAGAAACGTTCGTGTCAGGTGAAAATGCTAGACCAAATGTCTGCTCCTATGTCTGAGTATGAAACATAATCACACATCTCGTCTGACTGCAGCGACTGACACGTTATATAATAACATGCGGGTGCGTTTCTAAATGAGAAAAGAAACAGGCGAAAGTATGAATGGGAAAATAGTAATGTTTACAGTCGCAAACGTACGAATGCGAAAACACAGGAAAAGGATAAAAGAGCGATAATAAAGTAGAATAATGGCTACGCCTTCATTGTGTTGTCCATTCTCTCTTCCAGAGTAAAGTACTGTTTCTCCTGTTGCTGTTTTAACTTTTCCTGCCCCTGTCCATCTGCTCTCGCTTATCCCTAGAATGTGTAACCTATAGTTTCTTATTTCTGCCGTGACCTGTCTTAGTTTACCTGTCTCGTACATTGTCCTGACATTCCAAAAACCTATTCTTGTATCCTGTTTTGCGGTCAGGACATCCGTTTTCATGTCAGTGGCTTCCTTTCGGAAAGAAAGATCTTTAGCCTAAACAACATCTGGAAGTCCTCCCAATACAGCACAAGCACAAAATTAAGATTATATCAGAGCTGTGTGCTTTCTGTGCTTCTCTATGGTGCGGAATGTTAGAAAGTTACAGAGAAGGAAATGTCGAAATTGTCCTCTTTTCACACAACATGCCTAAGAAAAATTCACCGAATCTTTTGGCCGAATACCATCACCAACCAAGATCTGCTTACTCGGAGCAAGCAAGAGGACATGCACACCATCATAGCTGGCAGACGCTGGAGCTGGGTTGGCCATGTCCTCAGAAGAGACCCCGATGCCATCACAAGAACAGCTATGCTTTGGACCCCTGAAGGAAAACGAAAGAGAGGCCGACCAAAAACAACCTGGCGGAGGACTGTGGAGGCTGAGATGGAAAGAATGAACCAGAGTTGGGGCACTGTACGAAGGATGGCCACCGACCGAGCAAAGTGGAATCAATTTGTTGTTGCCCTACAAGACGCCACTAGGCGTGATGGCCACTGACTGCTTTGACGGTCGGCGGCTAAGGATCAAAGAAGAAGAAGAAGAATAAAGTAGAGGACACGGGTAGAAAAAGAAAGAAAGAATATAGAAAATTTATTGATCATAATCTCTATGCGACAGTTGAGAATCCTGGGCAAGTAAGCAGCACTCGCTGAACTACATCGTATGGGTGGGTACAGTTGCAGCAAGTGTGGGGTTTAATTTGTTTAAGTGCTTGTCGAGTCAGGTATGTTCTGTATGGAAGATTGTGCTCCACACGTTGTTGGTTATTAATGTTGTCATTTTAAAGACTTCACTTACTTTGGCGGAGTCACAGATCATTCTTACCATAGTAGAGTCAAAGACTAGATTACTGGAGTTAAGGAACAGTTCATGGTCACCTGGGTGTAGTGAAAGATCACACTTCCCTTGGTAGAAGGACATCGGACATTTTCCATGGTATGTAATTAGGCCATACTTATGTGGCCGGGGTGGGATTCCCTAAGTGACTTATTGTTTCATTTTAGAGCGTGAGTTTTAGAGATTTTATTTACTGGCTTCAAGACTGCCAGAGGTGATGATTTACTCACTAAATAAATTTGGGATCCAGGTTCTTTTATCACAAGTCCTTCTATTGCATGATGGTAGGTGCTACATGAGAGATAGTCTTCAATATGCTAGATTTGGTTTTCCATACATTTCTACAGTTCAAATCATTTATCCAGAATCTTCAACAGCGTATACGTTTGCTAAGATTCATTTATTTATTTCTCAACGGAAAATTCAACAACCAGAAAACTCCAACAGAAAAGCATATACATGAATGTACAACATATGAGAGTTGGTCATTCTCTTTAACATGCTCAACATATCTTTCAAAATGTATGTCTTCTCGGAGAAATGTCTCAAGGCGTTATATACTTTTGTAGGTTTCTCCATATCTTTCATTTTTATTCTTTTCCATATTTCTAGCCAAAGCAAAGGTTCATGTTCCTTATCTTCCCATTTTGTTTCATATATGTCAATCTTCTTATTCCTTTGCTTTAACAGTGCAATTCAAACTTAGGGTAAAACCATTGATTCTCAACGGTAGACGAAGTAACCTGTGACATGGAAAAACTTGGCAGAGAATACTTACAAATGTTCAGCAAAAATGAATTACACACTTCCATGTCTGCGAATATCACTGTCTGATCGAACTCTGCTCAAATAAAATATTCCAGTTCATCATACAAGAGGAAATTCCATCAAGAAAAACTGCTTGAACCACTTGTTCAAGACTTGGTCACAAATCACACTTCTGCTTGCCTCTCCGACTTTAGCTCCAACTGATCTTGCTGGGGATACCCGCCAGGGATAGCGTGCTTGGCTAGCTCAATTCAGCCTAATCACTGGTTAGGAATCTCACGTGTCCCCCAGCTAAAACTAACCTATTTATTCTTCTTCTTCTTTGATCCATAACCATCAACCGTAAAAGCAGTCAGCGGTCATCACGCCTGGTGGCGTCTTGTAGGGCAGCAACAAATTGATTCCACGTTGCTCGGTCGGCGGCCATCCTTCGTACAATGCCCCAACTGTGGTTCATTCTTTGCATCTCAGCTTCCACAGTTCTCCGCCAAGTTGTTTTTGGTCGGCCTCTCTTTCGCTTTCCCTCGGGGGTCCATAGCATGGCTGTTCTTGTGATGGTATCAGGGTCCCTTTGAGGACGTGGCCAACCCAACTCCAGCGTCTGCCAGCTATGATGGTGTGTATGTCCTCCTGGTTACTCCGAATAAGTAGTTCTTGGTTGCTGATGGTGTTTGGCCAAAAGATTCGGAGAATTTTCCTTAGGCAGATTGTGTGGAAGGAGGACAGTTTCGACATTTCCTTCTCTGTTACTCTCCAACATTCCGCACCATAGAGAAGCACAGAAAGTACACAGCTCTCATACAGTCTTAATTTGGTGTTTGTGCTGTACTGGGAAGACTTCCAAATGTTGTTGAGAACAGCAAAGGCTGTTCTCGCTTTATTCATTCTGTTGTTGATGTCCTTGCTTGTTCCTCCGTCAGGTGTTACTATGCTTCCTAGGTAAGTAAATGTGTCTGTCTGTTCTAACTTCTGGTTCCTTACTGTTATTGGCTCAGGATTGCCCACATTTAGTGTCATGACCTCTGTCTTCTTCAAATTGATGTTCAGGCCAACCTGCTGGCCGTACTTATTCAGTCTATCGGTTTTGTCTTGAATGTGTTGATGTGAATGCGCAAGTAGTGCAATGTCATCTGCATATTCCAAATCTTCCAGCGTAGAAAACGTTGTCCATCTAATTCCTCTTGGACTGCCCTCTGTTGTCTGGCGCATCACCCAATCTATGACTGTCAAAAATAATGTTGTTGATAAGGGGCATCCCTGTCGTACTCCTGTTTTCACTTCGAAAGTTACATTACTCGATCCAACACTGCACGTAAAGTTAGAATAGAGGCTTTTTATAATGGAAACAATGCGGCTGGGAATTCCATAAGCCCTCAGAATTTTCCATAGGCTGTCCCTGTGTATGCTGTCGAAAACCTTTTCAAAATCAACAAAGTTAATGTACAGCTGTCTCTGCCATTCTGAGCACTGCTCTATAATGTTCCTGAGGGCAAATATATGATCTGCACATCTTCTGTTCTTTCTGAAGCCCGCTTTTTCTTTCCTCAGTTTATGGTCAACTGCTTTTGAAATTCTCTGGATGATTATCCTGCCTAGTATTTTGCTGGGAACTGAGAGGAGGGTAATTCCTCTCCAGTTGTTGCAGTCTGCAAGGTCGCCCTTCTTGTGCAATTTGACAATTATTCCTTTACTCCACTCCGTTGGTATTGTCTCAGTTTCCCAGACTTGTGCAAATAGTGGTTATAATAGTTCTGCTGCTAGTTCAGGGTCTGTCTTGAATAGCTCAGCATTTAGATTGTCGTGCTTTCCATTTTTTAGCCCTTTGATAGCTGTGATAATTTCTTCTTTTCGTGGAATGTCTGTATTTACGTCTAAGTCGCTTTCAGCCTCAGGAACATTCAGCTGAGTCTCTGATGGTTCCTTATTCAGTGTTTCTCTGAAGTGCTCTGCCCATCTTGTTTCCTGCCCCTGTTCTGTGGTGATGAGATTTCCTTGCTTGTCTCTTACTAACGTTATGTTGTTTGCACCTCGTTTTCCACTGATAGCTTTAGTTATTTTATAAACTGTGCTTTGTTCATTTCTCAGTGCTGCCTCTTCTGCCTGTCTTGCAAGGTCATCCAGAAATGTCCTTTTGTTAGCACGAGTTTGACGTTTTACTTCCTTGTCCAGCTGACTGTACTGTTCACTATATATTGCCTTTAACCTGGGAGACTTAGCTTCTGTTTTCTTTCTTTTCATTTCCTTTCTCTTCGCTATGGTGTTTAGTGTTTCTGGTGTTATCCAGTCTTGGCTCTTTCTTTCCTGGAATCCCAAGCATGACTTGCTGCTTTCTTTGTATATTGTTGAGATGGTGTTGAATTTCTGGTCGACATCGTCGGTTTCTGTTCTTTCCTGGCTTTTGGTAATCAGATATCGTCTCTTTACGTCGACCACGAACGCTTTTCTGGTGAGGGGGTCCTTAAGTTTCGTGATGTTATATCTTTTCTGTTTGACTGCAACTGGTCCAGCAGCTCTGAGTTTCACCTTCAGTCTTGCTACTACTAGGTGATGATCACTTCCCACATCTGCGCTTCTTCTTACTTTCACGTCTTGTAGTGCATGTCTCCATCTGCCATTGATCATTATGTGATCTATCTGGTTTTTGTCTCGTCCGTTTGGTGATTCCCATGTTAACTTGTGCACTTCTTTGTGTTGAAAAAGTGTTCCTCCAATGACCAGGTTGTTAATACTGCAGAAGCTTATTAATTTGTCCCCATTCTCATTTACTGTTCCACTGCCGCATTTCCCCATTACTCTTTCGTTGTAATTATTGTGTGTTCCAACTTTCGCATTTAGGTCTCCCATTACTATAATAAGATCATACCTGGGTACAGTTTCCATTTCCTTTTGTACCTGTTGATAGAACTTGTCCTTGATCTCTTCATCTCTGTCGTTTGTTGGTGCATAGCATTGTATAATTGTGGTGTTGGTGAATCTCCCTCTCAGTCTTGCTCTTATTAGTCTGTTATTAAAAGGTTTCCATTCCAGTAGAGACCTTTCCATTCCTTTCTTAAGGATATTGGCTACACCTTCGTTGTGCTGACCATCCTCTCTACCAGAATAAAGTACTGTTTCCCCTGTAGCTGTTTTTATTCTCCCCATCGCAGTCCATCTGCTCTCGCTTATTCCCAGGATATGTAGTTTGTAATTCCTCATCTCTGCTGTGATCTGTCTCTGCTTTCCTGCCTCATTCATAGTTCTGACATTCCAAAAACCAATTCTGGTTTCGTGTTTTGCGGTCTGGGCATCCGTTTTCATGCCAGTGGCTTCCTTTCGGCTTTCACCACTGACAGTCATACGAGCCTGAGACTCCGGATGTCCGTCCCGCATCAGAGTTTTTTCATTTATTACTGTTTCCGTAACATGTGCGATTTTTTACACAGACAGGCGTGTCGGCCCTGTGCTAAAACCCCCAACCTGGAGGACCAGGGTACCAGCTTTTGTCTGACCCCTACCCACGCAGACCAGTCCAGCTTGGTTGAACCTACCAGGAGTAAAACTCCCACTGGCATAGCTCTGGGGATTGTCAGGGTACACAAGCTGCCATACCGCTACAAGGTATAGGTACCATTGATGGCAGAACCTATTTATTACTATGTCTTTAATTTGATTTATAGTCTGTTTCTATTTAAAATGTTAGTTTACGTCATTTTATGCTTTTAGCTTTTACTTTCACATCAATCATCTGTTTCAGTTAAAATGGTACTTTATAATCAACTATGTTTGGATCTTGGCGTGAATGAATGCCAGAAGTGACGAACGTACGGTCAGACTTATCCTTGGTGGAGTGACAGCTAATGCTTATCGCGACACAAAGACAGGCCATATTTACCTATGTGGAGTGACAACTAACACTTACTTTAGTGAAAAGAAAGGCGATCTTTACCTTGGTGAAATGACAGCTAACACTTATTGGGGTGGAAAGAAAAGCAATGTTTACTTTGGTGAAGTGACAGCTAACACTTACCGGTGTAGAACGAGAGGCCATCTTTACCTGGTGGAGTGAAATATCAAGCTGACTGGGGTGAAGAGAACAACTATACCTACCGCGGACACCCTCATTAATCTATTTAGCTCTCCATGATGTTCTTCCCATTTTTCAGTATAACCATATGTCTGTGGTCTCCACGGATTTCCCACTTTGGTTTACTAATTGTCCATGGTAAAAAAGGTAAAGGATCCCGTTATACGCCCACTGAGGCATATTGGGAATATGGTGTTAGGCCTATATTTTCTTGACCATCGGCACACGAGGGATGATGTGGTCAGCATCACGCCGGCGGCCTTAACCTTCCTTTTGAATTGCCCATGAATCACTTTAATATATCAGCATTGGCTCTATATAACACTTTAGAACTATACTTTTTTTAAAATTAATATGAGACAAACATAAAGGTATGTTTTCAGGCACTCGTAAGAAATAAAGAAGTAGAACACTTGGACAACAGAAAAACAACAGACGTGAGTGGCTTACCCAGGGTTCGAACCCCGTACGTTCCGTACGACAACTCCGCCTAGCTATCAAGCGAATCACACTGACCCCACGGCCAGCTAGGCATCCCCAAAAAAAGATGCTTTGCTGGCTATTTATCAGTACGAAACACACAAGAAAACACCGGAAGTATACAGTGGGCAACATCACCCCTAGTGTGCCGAATGCTCAAGAAAATATGGGCCTAATACCATATTCCCAATAAATGCCTCAATGGACGTCTAACGGGATCCTTTACCTTTTACCTTTTAGTTCATTTTCCATTTTTTAACACCCAGTACCACAGTTTCGTCTTTCTAGTGCCAGAGCTCTTCGCTGTCATTCAAACCCAGTTGTTTCAGTAAAGTACATTAGACCTTTAACACCTTTACTGTCAATCCATAACATATAGAAGCAAAGATTTTAATGCTACGGCAATACGGTCAAAATGTGACATAAGTCTTCGGCATTGACAAAAGTTTATACAATACCAGAAACCTACCCTCTGTTCTATACTAATGTCCTTAAGTCTTCTACTATTTACTGGACCCAGTATCAAGGTCTTTGTCTTGTTTGGACTGACACATACTGTTAATAGGAGAACAACAGAAGTGATTGCGTCATTTAAGGGCTGAGTTGCCCACTGTATACTTCCGGTGTTATCTTGTGTGTTTCGTACTGATAAATAGCCAGCAAAGCATCTTTTTTTGGGGATGCCTAGCTGGTCGTGGGGTCAGTGTGATTCGCTTGATAGCTAGGCGGAGTTGTCGTACGGAAGGTACGGGGTTCGAACCCTGGGTAAGCCACTCACGTCTGTTGTTTTTCTGTTGTCCAAGTGTTCTACTTCTTTATTTCTTACGAGTGCCTGAAAACATACCTTTATGTTTGTCTCATATTAATTTACTGTTTACAGGCCTCGGGTTTCCCTTCCTTATGTGTTATACTTTTTTTTCCTTTTCTTACATCCGCTGACAAAGAGTTATTACTTGTCTCTGAGACTACGATGGTGTATTCTCTTTTGTTAGAACTAAAATACATAACAGCTTCGAGTTACGACATATGCGATTTACGACTACCCGGACTTACGACGACCCGGACTTATAAAGGTCTTCCTGTTAAATTTATTTTATTTTCGAGTATTATTTCTTTGTAACGTCTAACGATAAACACGTTATTTACGGTAACATCGATACGTCTCTCTGCCGTAAAACAGCCATATTTGGCTGCGTTTAGGTGTATAGATTCCAAATGTTATGAACCGATATATCCATCCAGCATGGAAGTGAAAACAAATGTAAGAGGAAGGATGAACGTAAATTGTTAAAGTGACGATGCTGTAGATGCATCGTCAATCAAATGTGGACATATAGGATGTAAACCTTCAAAAATGCATTATTCATTAACCAATACTGCACAGTTTTCACTGCAGTTTTCATTAATAATTACCGTTACTGTATTTTATTATTTAATTTCTGTACTGAAAATATATTATTATTATTAATGTTATTTTAACATGAAAAATGTGTGAAAATTTGTGAAAAAAATGGCAAAACTATAATAATGTACAACGTGTCGTTAATACACTTTAATTGTATGCAGCCTTATCCTTCATTGTGGGTGTTCGATTGACAGAGTGGTTAGAGCGATGGTCTCTCGCGACAAAGGTGCTGGGTTCGAGTCACTGTACCGACACGCTCCTGTCTATCTAGCTGTAAATGGGTACCTGACTTTGAGTTAAATGAAAGAAAAGGAAGCGAGGAAGGGAACTGGTCACCCCACCTCTCGATGCTGGACCTAGTATGGTGAAGTCTCAAACACTTCACTCCCCTATGGCAGTATCTGCTATGGGACAACCTTGACCTTTTGTATGCTTCATTTAATGCTTGCTGTATACAGGAATTTTCGACTTCCAACGAAATCGACTAACGCGGAAACCCCGTTGTAAGTCAAAAGATGCCGGTACTGCATAGGTTATAGCGTAGCATGGATATCAATGTACGTTGTTATGAGAGGGGAGGAAAACGGGTTTTTCTCTAAACGTGTTTAATATGCGATATTTTCTGTCTAATTATCTCCCCCACTTAGTATGTATTTTACACGCTTCTGATTATCTTCTGTTATGAAACTACTGAGAATTATTCAGTAAGATTATCAAAATTATCACGATTTTCCCGACACGTTTTGCATGCATCTACAATTATTTCATCTCTTCTCTCAATGCCGAAGACTTATGTCACATTTTGACCGTATTGCCGTAGCATTAAAATCTTTGCTTCTATATGTTATGGATTGACAGTAAAGGTGTTAAAGGTCTAATGTACTTTACTGAAACAACTGGGTTTGAATGACAGCGAAGAGCTCTGGCACTAGAAAGACGAAACTGTGGTACTGGGTGTGAAAAAATGGAAAATGAACTAAAAGGTAAAAGGTAAAGGATCCCGTTAGACGTCCATTGAGGCATTTATTGGGAATATGGTATTAGGCCCATATTTTCTTGAGCATTCGGCACACTAGGGGTGATGTTGTCAGCATCATGCCGGCCGCCTTAACCTTCCCAGAAGTTGCTCTGGTACCCAATCCATGAGGCTAGGTCGACCCCGGAGCCGTTTGCGGTCTTAAAAAGATCCCACCTCAATTGGGGATCGAACCATGAACCACCGAGCTAGGAAGCCAGTGCGCTAACCACTGTGCTATCGCGGTGCCGAAAATGAACTAAAGTATTCATTTAAAAAAATTATGACTTTCGCAATACATCTTGTTGACAGAACGAATAAAATCAGGGGAAATCAGCTAAGTTGGAAATTGCAACCATTGTTCATTTATTCCCTCATTCATCGTATAAAGTACGAACATTCCAGTTGCCAGTTAAGGAGCTTCGCCTACAGATAAAAACACCAAGATTCATTTCGGCTTTCTCTGGGTTGCGTCATGAACCTGCTTACCGAGAAGACCGTCTTCTGTCTTGGATGGTTGAACTGACCTATTTACGTTAGTTGGTCTGTCCATTTTGTTTGTTGAAGTTTTTGTGGTTCTGCGGATTACCTCGTTACCAGACATATGCCCAATCCTCCTGTTGTTTCTTACAAATTGCGTTTTAGGTTATAAAGTTACTATTCTTTGCTGCACAATCAATGTGGAATGGGCTTGATTCTCGACACAGGCGGAGAACGAAGTCAACCGGGTTCACAATCCAACTGGGTCAGCCTCCAAATAGTATCACGGATTAAAAGGGCCATAATACTCGTCTAACTGGTTTATATACTGTTCAAAAAAAGAAACGCAACATTTTTGGTGTTATTTTTATAAAAGATATTCGCTGATTGGACATCAGTCAACCTATCGACTGTGTCCACCTGGTCATTAACTTCTCGTGGTTACCTGAATTGTACTCACCTCATGATTCGTGAGGTCATGAAAGAGGTCAAGGTCAAAATAACATATAGATATACATATACATATACATATATATATATATATATATATATATATATATATATATATATATATATATATATATATATATATATATATATATATATATATATATATATATATATATATATATATATAATTAGTTTGAATTCTTCCGCTCTCCTAACACACTTTCGTCTGACTCGATGGGTTGAGATTTAATGCTTAGGGGCATCGGGTAAAATTCTGAGGAAGATGAAATGGTGAAGGGAAGTGGTGGTCACTTTATTGCTTACATAATTTTAACCCTGATAATCAAATAGTTCATAAGTAAATATATTGTTATCCATATAAATATCAACCCATAGTTGAAGTCGATCAATGGATTGAGTGAAAAGATGTCTGTACCCGTATGACTCATTAAAAAAACAATATACAGAGCTAAACATACAACTGATATTTGTGCTGAATTACCTTCAACTGGGGGCTCATTAAATACGAGTAAAAACGTGTATTTCTCTCAGAAGGGTCCGGGGAATACAGAGTTTATAAAAACTTAGATGACTCAGTTGTTATACTTGCCATTCTAAAAATCCATGTGAGACTCCTTGAAATAGAAGCACCATTCTTCTATTTATGTCTCTGCCCGGAGTAATCTTGAGCGAAGGTTGCTACCTTTGTTAAAAACGCATTCCTTTACTCAAATTTAGGCCATTAGTGGACACCTTCTGCAGAGTAGGGGAGATATTCCGTGACAATCTATCTATCATTATCTCATTTTGTGCATGTATGTGTATGAATGTACGTATGTATGCTCGATTACTGAATGCAACGATAATATTATTTACTTATTATTGAAATTAAGAATATGTGAATGTGTGGCCGGGTAGGGAATTGGCGGTTGCTGTTTAATTGCAGAGAGTGTTAGATCTAGATTTACTAGCTTGACTGCTAGAGTTCGTAATTTCTCCCTTACAGTCTTACGGGATTTTACCAGGTTCGGGGATTATCCTCTAAGGTGTTGTATTAGAGCAGATGTGTTTTATTTATATGATTTACCAGCAAGAGCAGTTATGGTTCATTTATATTTCCTTCCTTCCTCTCATGAATGTATGGCAAAGCAAATGAGTGACGACCTGCCTTTAGTATAAGGGTGACTTTTATTAAATTATAACGTAATTACAAGTCGACATGGCAAAACTTCATAAGACACATATGACAATTATTCTTCAGAGCATATTTCTTTTCAAAATCCCGCTGTATGAGTTTCTAACTTCATTATAACCATTCTGGTTCTATTCTTAGGAAATTCTTTCTTGTTCATAATGCCATATTTTCAAGTAAGTGCATGCCAGTAGTGCAATAGGGATTATTCTGCCTCTTCAGGATATAAAATTGCCATATCTCCTCCTGATATGTTATTGCTTCATCAAAACAAATCAATCCTGCATGTACATTTGAAAAGAAATCTTTCAGCCATTGTTCCCTTTCTAAATCTGCAACAATCATTCGATTTCGACATGTCAATAATTGTATAGTAATTAGTTCCTACTTACAGACTTCGAATATAGAGTTTAAATACACAAAAATGCACTTTGAAGAGAACATGCCATCATCCCTGGAATTTCTAATTCTTCAACTTGAATAACTTTCATGCAGAAAACCACTGCGTTATGAGCACAAACTTGCTTGTCTTACTAGCTAGACGCGTACCTTCCAACTCAAACTAGGCTGCTGGGGAAAATCGCGTCCCTTCTACATTTCCTGCCGGCTGAATAATACTGAGCCTTACGATTGGTTAAAAATCACGTGACTAACGCGACTCTACAAGCGAAGCTTAGCCTAATTAAAATTTAATCTGTTTCTAGGAAAGTAGAAATTTATATGCTAATCTGGTTTTTATAGCCTGTTTCCAAAGGAACAACTATGTACACGGCTACATATAGATCCCGGGGCCTTGCAAATGTATCCCATAGGGAGACATTGGAGTACTGATACATTTGAGTACTATCAGCTCTAAAAAATATCCCCAAAATTTCCTAAGTTCAAAAAAAAATTTGCAGAAAAATTTAAAGTTCAAAAATTTTTCTAAGTCCAAAAATATTTCAGAAAATTTAACGAAATTCCTACGTCTGAGCTCCTATGTCTATATGGGACTGTCGTCTATAAAGGGGCCTTATAGATGGACATCATCTCCAAAAAATTGCAAACTATCTTTCACATCAATACATATTTCAACCAAATTTACAAATTGGCAACACTGACCAACAAAATCCTAAAAACAATCATAAGGTCATCACCAAAAAGAATGTGACGAGTGGCAACACAGGGAAATGAACAATAAAATATCTTATTTGCAGAACTTGGCTGCATTATCATAATCTATTACATTTCATTCAAAAATATAGTTGATTACATTCTCTTAGATATGGTGGGGGGGGGGGGGGGGTTGTCTCTTTTCTGTTCCTGTTATTTGCTCCATATTAAAAGCCTGCAAGTACTTAAAAAATCTTTTTTTTTCCCTGGCGTACTTATTTATTCTACTTTCCAAGTACTCTGCAATATCCCAAGAAATGTCCAAAATCTCCAATTCCTATGGTAATCCACTTTCATAGAATAGCCAATGTTTTCATGGGTACTTATCATCTTCTTCTTTTTTTTTTTTTTCAGTGAATGAGCCACTTGCTCATTATTACATGTAGAAAACATCTCTAGACATAATATGCATATTTTATCAGACGAAAATATAACCAGCATCATTTTTATAAGTAATCATTTTTCACAATAAAAGCATTAAAACCTCATGGCTTATCCTTATTTATTTATCTGAATGTTTCCTTGTTATTGACATTTTCTAAATGGCAAGTGTATAAATTCGTTCCAAGTCCGTCACTGTAAAGAATGTTCTATTTTACATTCCTTTTTTTTCAAAATATGTGATGTTTGTCTCCAATATCCGTACGTCTGGTGGTGATCCTGTCCATTAGTCAGTTATTTCTAATCATTCCTTCTTTTCTGTCAACACAGTATTTTTTCTGTGAACTCTTTCCTAGAAATATTATTTTATATATATATATATATTCTTCAAAGATCTTCTTTGACTTACCATACATCAATTTTCAAACATCTAATTATTCAGCAACCAACAGACGAATATGTTACTATTATATTATGAAATATAAGGGAAAAGGAAAATATAGTTTCAAATCATCATGAATTTTCTACATTGGGTTCCGTATTACTTTATTTTCTCTGTTAAGACAACTGCTTATACTCTTGACAATATGTATCCATGTTGTCACTCTCAAGGCATCCTTGTATACCGTTTATATTTGTCTCCTTTTTTTTTTCATAACACCAATGTATCATTTATGGTGTTCCAATATCATCGTATCTATTCTTGTCCTCCTGTTATCTTGAGAATTCATCCTTAGTAACTCCCTATGTACCTTATCTAGCAATACATTTTTCAAAAACACATCAAACAATTATTTATGGAACAATCAAATGAGATGTAAGAACTTTTGACAATATGAGATAAAAAAATTTTAGGGTCATCACTCAAAAAATGTGACATAGAAGGGAAGAAAAAATATTCAATTGATCGTGAGGAATCTACAATATTCTTATAAGACAAAATTCCTGGCACTCTGACTACTATTTATCCATATTATTTCTGGTTATCCTTGCATACAGTGTACCATTTCCATTTTCTCTATAAGTCCAATTCATCGCTCATGGTGCTCCAATATTTAAAATGTGGATCCTTCCTATTCCTCTTATTCTGTACTGGAAATACATCCTTATTAATTGTCTATGTACTATATCTGCGAATATTTATCAACAATATATCAACTAATCATTTATGGAACCATTAACACAAATGTCTAGACTTTACCAAAACATGAACAAAAACATGTCTTTTTACATATGTGCAAAATTTCGACACCAACTCTGCCTTCGCTGGTCGAGGGTTAGTCAGAGTTATGTGGTGCCTGTAACATCCGCTGACTACAGCCAGATGGGCTACTTATGGTACTTATAATTCAAAAATCTCATCCGTCAGTTAATCTTAAGTGTGGGGCGGGGGTCTATTTCATGGTGTCCTTGACAAAGTTTGCTGCATTTCCAATCTAGGTATTCTTTTCTTATGTCATAATATATCCATGATATATCTGTGACATGTCTGTCCTTGGGATAACATTATTATTATTTTTTTTTTTCAATATCCTCGGGGTGAGCAGATCTCAGTACGTCCAATTTCATCAATCATGTATTTTTCTCCTGTAATGCTGGGTATGTTATGAGTATAGTACAGTGTCAATTTATTTCAACTATCTTACAACATTCTGTAATTCGTGATAAGGAATAGTCATTTGTTATACAACAATGTTCATATTACAAAGGCAATGAGCAAAAATCAAAGAGATATCTTCTCCGAAAATGCGGATGTATCTCTATTTCTCCTACCTCTGGGCGTAGTAATTATTCAGTCATTATTTTTTTCTCCATTATTTAATCTCCATTTTGTGTCCTTAGTACCTGTGGTTCCATGGGATTATCATAATCTATTTGTCTCTTGTCTACTGATAATCCTTCAATAATGACTTCAAATATAGTCCTCATATGTGCAACAATCATCTGCTCTGATTTGTTCCATGTCCATGGTATTCATCAAATATTCTATTATATCATTGTCTTATCTCGTAACCACGAAAGACTAAAATTATTCTTCCTCCAATGTTAATGTGGGGAATCTTGTGCATAAACATTACAACAAAATCTCAGCTGTGACAACGTAAAGTTTCACCATACTATAAACATATAATACATCTTATAGAAAAAACATTCCAATTGTTTTTCTCTTCTCATTTTTCTGTTATGTTTTGTCTCTTTTCATTTTTTTCTTTTTCATTTCTTTTTTCCATTTCTTTTCTGTTTTCTTGTGATTTCTTTTCTCTTTTCTTGTGATTTCTTTTCTCTTTTCTTGTTTTACATTTCATTTTCTTTTCTGTTTGTATCACAAGTACGAAAGAATGATAAAAATCAATTCACTAAACACTAGAGATACTATCAATATTCCTAATAGTAAATCCTAACCAATAGGGCTGCAAGTAATAGTTTAGGTTAGAATAGAATGAATATTGTAGCAGTGTCTGTTGTCAATAAGTGGCGAGGAAAGGGTACATCAAGGATCTCCTGATTACAACATGATTGTAATTCCAAGGAATGAATATGATTGGGATTGAAAAGATCACAAGTCTAGAATGTCGTCTCAATATAGTGGAAAGGAAAAATAATAAGTTAAAGATGTTGTAACGGTGGGGTGAAGGAAATCTTACTATAGAGAGTCAAGGTTGGGATATGGGATCTTGGAGAATGTTTAAAATCTTGACAGTACTAATATACATCTGGGTCTAACATAATAATATACATTGGAAAAAATAAATATTCCTGTGGAGAAAGATAGCGTAACATGCAATACTAGTTTTGGGTATGAATTATATGCTGTTAACAGATGTCATAGTAGGAACAGTATGATTGATCAAGGTGACAGATATAAAGGAGTTTAGCATAATTGAGATCACAGAAATATTAGTATGAGGTAAGAAAAAAACTACTGGTGTAAAGTGTCTGCATGAAAATGCACTAAGATGCGAAATTACAGAACTCTGGAACTGCAAGGACAAGAAGTCTGGTGAATGGAGCGTGGAATATGATCAGTTTCAAAAGTAGAGATGAATGTTACAACAGAATAGTGTGACACATGTGTTATAGGTAAGGTTGTATAACATTCTAAATATTAAGAAAATGTAACTAAATAATGTCTGTAAACTCGTAACACCGTGTGTTATCAATTGTTTTGTCATTTTTATTTCACAAAACTATACTATCTAATGAAAATCCTCCGTGTGCTGGTCTTGATTGGTCTTGATTGTTCTCTGGGCATCAGTATTCTAAGGCTGGAAAAAAATAACTTTCTCAGTGAGGCTTTGACATCTTAGTCTGGAAGCAAGTCATTTGAACTGTCAAAAACTGAAAATAGGGTACATGGGAAAGTTAGTACATTGTTAAAAAGGTTTTTTCACATATGCGTTGACCGTGTTCGGAGTGGCGAACACATAAAACACCTGGGCGTGTTTTAGAATAGCTTCTCAGTACCAGGGAGTTATAACTGTATTTCTCATAGTCTCTGCCCGCTTGTTGATTTGTTTCTCCAATTCCCGCAGTGCCATAAGGAAGGCCGAATTGGGATCATTATTGACCGGTTGTACAGCGGGTACAGCACTGGAGATGGCATTGTTGACATTGAGAGGTTGATGGGCAACTGAAGCAAACGTCAATGGTTGTACTGTGGCTGGAGGTGACATGACATTGACTGATTGTTGGGGCGCAAAGGAAATCAGTGATGATGGCAATGTAGCCTGGGAATGTGTGGCTAGAGGTGACATGACTGGCGGTTGTGGCAGTTCTACAAATTTGGCCACAGGAGGCGATTCGTGAGGCTCAGGAAAAAACGATTCAACCGTGGTGGGAACCTGTACTGGTGGGATGCTGAATACTGACTCGATACCACTATCTGAGTCTGATACACGGACATTGTGTCGTCATCATGTACATTGGAGTCTGATACCAATAAGGTGCTATCTGCATCACTGGTGTCATGAAATATTCTAATCCACATATATAAATTATCAGGTAAATATAAAGCCTAATAAATACATTTAATAAAGAAAAGAGCAATGCACGGGTTTGCTGACAAAGAATATGTACAACGTTATGCAAATAGTCTAGGAATTAACAAGTTATAGCCAAAATAAAATGATGGTGCTGTCAGACAACACCCAAAATCAGAATCGCTCAGTGGTAGATTTTTTTACACCACCATGGTACGGGAAATGGGCCACAAGTTACATTTGAACTGATTGGCTGGAATGATATGTAAGGCTAAACACGATTAGTCGGGCTATAAATGCTATCCTTGGTTGTTAGGGGAGACGTAGGAAGTTAAAATTTTTTCAAACACTTGTCGAAACGTGGCTCCATTGGCCAGACTCGCTGATATACTCACTTAGGAGCGTTAGTTCGAGACCACTAGTTCAAATAAGCTTGATAAAGCAACAGTGCGTTGAAGCCAGCTCATATTTTTGCTAAATAAAAGCCTGGAACATAAGCAGATGGGAATTTGTGCCAGTATTTGTGCCAGAATTCATTGCTAATCAACGTATCTGTGTTTGTTTCCATGAATTGTGGTAAGCTTGAAACATTCAGTATCTTTTAATGAAAATTGAATGTGAATTGTTAATTTATGCCTGTATATATGTGTAGTTCAGTAGCAAACATGATGTAAAGCCTATAATGCTCCAGCCTGAACAGAAGGTGTCGGAGGAAAGTAAAACAGCATGGAATGGCCAAACAGTACACTGACACCTAGATGATTGACTAGAAAGAAATAATGCTGGAAGTGCAGAGGCGTAGTAACCATTAAGGAGGTTAACTCTTTAAGTCCCAATAGACTTTATAAAGGCTCAGGGGTTAGACGCGCTTGGCCCAATCGACTTTAAAAAGCCTTTAATATATGTGCCTGTGTTTGAGACTTTTTCTAACACAAACCAACTAAAATGTCATTTCCGACTGCAAGTACATTCTTTTAAATACTGCACGTGTTTAAGAGTGAACGTGTTTCTGTTTTGAGATATTTAATTTAGATTTTTAAAGCGATTTTTTTAAGCGCATATCATCCATTTTACCTTGAATAACTAATCATTTTTTTAAAGCGCATATCCTCCATTTTACCTTGAATAACTAATCATTTTTCAATGAAAGCTTTTATACTTGTAGCACAAGAGTAAAGTACATCCAATTACCTTCAGTTTCATATACAACAACAAAGTTATTTATGCATATGAACATTTAAAAAAATTATTTCCAAACAACAACAATAAAAACGCATTGGGGTGGCCATTTTTGCTTGGGCCAAACCCACTTTTTTGCTTGGGACTGAAAGAGTTAATACTGGTATAAAGTATTTCAGATGAAGCTGACAGTTGGCCTAACGCTCTGAACTCAATGTTTGTGATGTATTATGCTCAGTGTAAAAAGAGAGTATAAATTAGTTATGAAGTAGAAGGTACATCCTTCTTGTTTTCAGGGACCGTGGTCTTGATGGTATTGAGCAGCACCTGGTCAGAGCTTTGCTGAATCCAGAGTCGGACAGCATACTCCTTGGTCCATTTAGCTATCTGTGAGGTGTCTCCAGAGCACAGGGGAGAAATCGAGCAGAGGAGTCCTTTCCTGCCGCCATCACGCAAGATAAGCTGATGTGGCCAGCTGAGCTCAAAATTATGTACCCCCATCTTAAAATAACATTGTAACAGAAACTTAAGAGGGGAAGTAAATTGTTTTAATATCAGGAACTGAGAACATCTCCAATACTAGTTCCAATAAAGACAAACTATTGAAGTCATGATGACAAATACCAACAGAGCTTGAACAAAACAAAACCAGTATTACCTCATATTACTACTACACAACTGACACACATAGGATACTTTTAATAATATATGTCACTACAATATTCATATTGATAAATTCTGTACATATAACTTGTAATTAAAATTGATTGTGATTCCTGGTTCCCTTTGTATTTGAATCAGGACACATATTCATTCATGACAGAAATGAATACATATTGTTATTTGAAAAGTTATCAGTGACTCCTTTAAGATATCCTTGTAGAGTGTTTTATGTATGTGAGTGTCACAGTGTTGTCAAGTGTGGTGGAATAAATTAAATTGTTTATCTGTCTGTTGTTGTTATGACTTACACTTCATCATACACATACCCTAGACATACAACGTAGTCATCACACTATTCCAGAATAATTCTGACTGAGGTATACATATGTGGCAGCAAGTAAGGTTATATATAATACACTACTCTTATTAGATATATATACCTTCACAGCTGATCTCAGTCAGTACACTAAGTCCCCTATACATATTTATAACATCCCACTTCACCACATATATTGGGGTCTCGCTCTTGGGATTTTGAATCTTTCCCTATTAAAAAATATTGGGGGTAATTCACTTCAGGGAATATAAGAATTAAAAGGTATCCTTGGGTGGAATTAAATAAGGTTGAGCTCACGGTGCCTGTGTTGTCCATTAGATATATATGTAGAGATTGAATTGTTGGTTAGACATTGTATAAATTTACCTGATAGACAATGGCGGACCTGGCCAAATTTCGATCTGCTGCTGTTCAGACTGCAAAAGAGTTAGGATTAGATGGGCAAGTTATGGTTGCCTATGTCACTACGGAATGTGACAAATTTATTGAACGCGAGGAAAGAAGGTTTGAAGCCGAAAGAAAGTTAGAGGCTGAAAGGGAAATTAAGAAGTTACAATTTGAGGCTGAGGCTGAGACTAAGAGGTTGCAGATTGAGGCTGAGGCTAAGAAATTGGAAGCAGAAAGAGAAGACAGAAGATTGACTGCAGAAAGGGAAGCAGAAGACAGAAGATTGACTGCAGAAAGGGAAGAGAAGAAATTAGCTGCAGAAAGGGAAGCAGAAGATAAAAGATTACAAAGGGAACATGAGTTACGACTAAGGGAGTTTGAGTTTCAGGGCCATGCTCCTGAAAATGGTGCCAGTCCCTTTGCCTCTGATGCCACTGCTAGCCAAGGAGCCTCAACCTCAGCTATGAATTTTCATTTAGATCATTTTGTTGAGAAAGACGATGATATAGAGAGCTACCTAAATAGGTATGAACTATTAGCTACCACGTATGGGTTAGAGAGAGAAAGGTGGAGCTTAAAGTTATCTCAAGGACTTCGTGGGGCAGCTTATGAAGTTTTTGCAAAAATGAGCAGAGGTGATCAGGAAAATTATGACATGCTAAAGCAGGCTCTTTTGTTAAGATATGAAAAGAATGCAGAATTCTATAGGAAAAAATTTAGGAATGCTAAACTACTGTCAGGTGAAACCTATCACCAGTTCTCTGCACGAATAGAGACATACTTGGAGAAATGGACTTCTCTGGGGAAAACCCAAGATCTTAAGGAAATGGTCCTTATAGAGCAACTAAGAGAGTCCATGGCTCCAGACCTGAGAAAGTTTCTCATGGAACAAGGTGCAGAGAGGCTGGGTGAGTTGCTAAATGTTGCTGAAAGGTATCAAGCAGCTCAAGCAGAGGTAACAGGTAATAAAAAGAAACAAGTGGATAACTTTAGGGCACCACAGAACTTTAATAAATTTGATCCTAGGGATCAAAATAAAGGTAAGCACCAATTTGATAGGCCACGGTATGAAAATAAAAATAAATTCCCACAATTCGATGAAAGGAAATATGATGAAAGAAAATCTTTCAACCAAGGAAAAAGGTGGTGTAAAAATTGTCAGATGGACAATCATGACACTGACCGTTGCAGAAGGAAACCTGTGTATATGGCAACCCTTCAGGTCAGGTCGACCTCAAGACAGGAGGAGGATATTATGTTAGATACCACTCCAGAAGAGATGAGGAAGGCACAGGCTGGGGATAAAACACTCAAGCCTTGTTTCAGAAAATTGTCAACTTGTCATACAACTCCAGGCAAGGGAGATTTTTACATGAAAAAACAAGTTGATGTATAGGAAGACTGGAGCTAGATCCAAAGGTCAGGGACAGCTGGTACTTCCTAAAAGATATAGGGCAGACTTAATAAGGAGCCTACATGTGAAACCAGATGGGGACCATGAGAAAATAGGTACCATCATTCAAAAGGTGGCTCACAATTATTATTGGCCCAAAGCAAAATGGGACATTGAGAATTTTGTAGAAAGGTGTAGCATAGCACATGAGGGAACACCCACAAGTGGGAACATGGATCAGGACCTGGACACGCCACGGGGCAAAATTAGGCCTGATAATAAAAAGAAAAATAGATTTGATAAAGTGGACCAAATGGAATGGGAAGCCCCTTTTCACGGACAAGCTTCACTTAACTGTTTTACAATGGCCACTATGCGGAGAGTGCAAAAAGATGTCTTACCCCAGGATAAGCCGAAAATCCCTCAATCGGACTTAAACAAACTGGAGGAAGAGGATGTAGAGAGGAAATCTCTCATCAAGAATTTTAAGTGGGGAGAAAGCCCCAAAAGAAAAATTGGTAGCGGTCGTTTTGTGAATGATAATTCTGGGAGGAAAAATCATCACTACAGAGCTTCGAGTGGAAGAGACCATACCGGTGCATGGACAAATAGGTCCACAAAATTAAAGGTCCATATGTAGCTTTGTTAAGAACGTGGACTGATGAAAAGGCAGAGGAAAACATTACATCTTCATACCAATATGTGAATGAGCTGACCACTCGTTTAAAAACTGGCTGGAAACTTGCCAATGAAAATTTGAAACAAGCCGGGAAGAAACATGCTGCCTATTATAACAGGAAGGCGAAAGACAGAAATTTGGCTGTGGGAGAGAAAGTACTGCTTCTTTTGCCCGGGAGTCAGAATAAGTTACAAATTGGATGGCAGGGTCCATATACAGTTTTAGAGAAGGTGTCTAGAACAAATTATAAGATAGATAAGAAGGGGAAAGAAAAAATCTATCATGTGAATCTCCTGAAGAAATATTTGGAAAGAGAACATCAGGAGGAGACACACTTGTTGACCTTGTCCATCGCCATGGAGATGAAAAAGGAACCACTTTCATCATTTGAATATCCATTACACCCCTGTGAGACAGCAGCACAGGTGAAAATCAGTACACATTTAACGAAAACTCAGAAAGAGAGAGTGCAACAGGTTCTAAATAATCATGCAGAGGTGTTAACAGACCGACCAGGGCATACAAACCCATTGGAATATGATATGAAACTGATAGACCCCACACCTGTCTGTATGAAACCATATTCGATTCCGTTTGCTAAGGAGAAAGCTTTGAAGGAAGAGATAGACTATCTATTGAAGGAGGGAATTATTTCACACAGTGAATCCTCATATAGTTCCGGTGTTGTACTCTTAAGGAAGCCCTCTGGAGAACATAGACTCTGTATAGATTACAGGAGACTGAATGCTATTACAGAAGGACAGGTGGATCCATTGCCGGATACAAATCAGCTGTTTGCCAGACTAAATAAAGCTAAATATTTCTCAAGGGTGGATCTGAGTAAAGGATAATATCAGATTCCAGTAAAACCTGAGATCAGACAAAATTGTTGGATGTAAACATTTAGGAGGAACGTAATGAATCCCTGAGTTGCCTCTTTGATTGAGGATATTCCGAATGTTTCATACAGGATAATAAGAAGATTATGGGATCCACTACGAAAACTCTGCTATCACCAGGTATATGTTATCTCCTCATAACGTACATTTTGAGGGAAATATAATGTTCTCTGGACATGCAGACTCAGAGAAGAGAAATGGTGAATACGGGTTGCGAAGCAGCATTAAGACAAGCACTCACACTTGCGGCTGTTCAGTAACATAACCGAAATATATTAATGGTTGTAGAAGTCTGAGGCAGATTTCATGAGTAGTGCCTACTCTGAATGGACCCAACTACATAAAACCATGATAGCACCACAGCAGAGTAAAGTCAAGTTGACTTACATTTATCTATGTGTATATAGAATAAAGGACTGACATGGGATGTCTGTTTTAAGAGGGGAGGTGTCATGAAATATTCTAATCCACATATATAAATTATCAGGTAAATATAAAGCCTAATAAATACATTTAATAAAGAAAAGAGCAATGGTAAAATAACAGTGCTGTCACAATGACTGTACTCGAAATCCCCCTTTTGTTTTATGCTTCGTCTGCAAATTGTAACGCTTTCACGTTGATAGTAAAAGCCTACTGTATTATTACCCGCGTTCTTCAATGAAACGTGTGCTGTATTTCTTGCAAAAACATTGAGATACCAAGCTGATCAATGACCTAATTTAAATATTTCATTCATTCCATTTTATACACGGCGTAACTAAAGACAGATGGACTAAAGGATAGAGAGAAGGGAGAGGCATAAAGCCGAACACGTGCAACACAAAACACGCGTCGCGCGATACACAATTACTACTATCACGCGTGTAAGGCCACATGCACTAACTTTTTCGGACGGACAGTGATAAAAACACTAACCTTCCCAGAGTTAGGTTTTTAAATCCTGAAAAACTCTTATTAGAAAGATGACAATAGATGGGTTTACGTTTGAAAACATTACAGTACCCAGACAGCACATCTTCGAAACAGGAGGTAGAAGGAATTGCATATTTTGAACGCAGCATTTTAGCTCTATTAAATATATATATTTGGGTTCCTTAGGGTTTGCTGACAAAGAATATGTACAACGTTATGCAAATAGTCTAGGAATTAACAAGTTATAGCCAAAATAAAATGATGGTGCTGTCAGACAACACCCAAAATCAGAATCGCTCAGTGGTAGATTTTTTTTACACCACCATTGTACGGGAAATGGGCCACAAGTTACATTTGAACTGATTGGCTGGAATGATATGTAAGGCTAAACACGATTAGTCGGGCTATAAATGCTATCCTTGGTTGTTAGGGGAGACGTAGGAAGTTAAAATTTTTTCAAACACTTGTCGAAACGTGGCTCCATTGGCCAGACTCGCTGATATACTCACTTAGGAGCGTTAGTTCGAGACCACTAGTTCAAATAAGCTTGATAAAGCAACAGTGCGTTGAAGCCAGCTCATATTTTTGCTAAATAAAAGCCTGGAACATAAGCAGATGGGAATTTGTGCCAGTATTTGTGCCAGAATTCATTGCTAATCAACGTATCTGTGTTTGTTTCCATGAATTGTGGTAAGCTTGAAACATTCAGTATCTTTTAATGAAAATTGAATGTGAATTGTTAATTTATGCCTGTATATATGTGTAGTTCAGTAGCAAACATGATGTAAAGCCTATAATGCTCCAGCCTGAACAGAAGGTGTCGGAGGAAAGTAAAACAGCATGGAATGGCCAAACAGTACACTGACACCTAGATGATTGACTAGAAAGAAATAATGCTGGAAGTGCAGAGGCGTAGTAACCATTAAGGAGGTTAATACTGGTATAAAGTATTTCAGATGAAGCTGACAGTTGGCCTAACGCACTGAACTCAATGTTTGTGATGTATTGTGCTCAGTGTAAAAAGAGAGTATAAATTAGTTATGAAGTAGAAGGTACATCCTTCTTGTTTTCAGGGACCGTGGTCTTGATGGTATTGAGCAGCACCTGGTCAGAGCTTTGCTGAATCCAGAGTCGGACAGCATACTCCTTGGTCCATTTAGCTATCTGTGAGGTGTCTCCAGAGCACAGGGGAGAAATCGAGCAGAGGAGTCCTTTCCTGCCGCCATCACGCAAGATAAGCTGATGTGGCCAGCTGAGCTCAAAATTATGTACCCCCATCTTAAAATAACATTGTAACAGAAACTTAAGAGGGGAAGTAAATTGTTTTAATATCAGGAACTGGGGAGCCGCGCTGGTGTAATGGCTTCGGCGTTGTACTGGCGACCAGGTGTTCATGGTTCAAACCCGGGCGTCGGCGTTTGAAGAAATGTTTACGGCCGGAAATTTGACTGAATAGCCTGAACGGCTCCTGTGATAAACCCTCTGTGGATGGGAAGGAGCGAAGCTCCTGACCGGGTTGGAAGGAAAGTCCTCAGGTTCCCCAGCCTCGCAATGACATGTCATTGGGCCGAAGGGGCTGAAAGCCCAAGTGCCGCTGGTTAAGGAAAAAAAAAAAAAAAAAAAAATATCAGGAACTGAGAACATCTCCAATACTAGTTCCAATAAAGACAAACTATTGAAGTCATGATGACAAATATCAACAGAGCTTGAACAAAACAAAACCAGTATTACCTCATATTACTACTACACAACTGACACACATAGGATACTTTTAATAATATATGTCACTACAATATTCATATTGATAAATTCTGTACATATAACTTGTAATTAAAATTGATTGTGATTCCTGGTTCCCTTTGTATTTGAATCAGGACACATATTCATTCATGACAGAAATGAATACATATTGTTATTTGAAAAGTTATCAGTGACTCCTTTAAGATATCCTTGTAGAGTGTTTTATGTATGTGAGTGTCACAGTGTTGTCAAGTGTGGTGGAATAAATTAAATTGTTTATCTGTCTGTTGTTGTTATGACTTACACTTCATCATACACATACCCTAGACATACAACGTAGTCATCACACTATTCCAGAATAATTCTGACTGAGGTATACATATGTGGCAGCAAGTAAGGTTATATATAATACGCTACTCTTATTAGATATATATACCTTCACAGCTGATCTCAGTCAGTACACTAAGTCCCCTATACATATTTATAACATCCCACTTCACCACAACTGGTTTCAATAGAACTGGCTGTATCAATGTCCGTCTCTTGTTCATATAGTTCTACCATTTCTTTGTCATTTTGTTCGTTGGGGTCTGACAAAGCTGTGCCGGGGCCGACACTGTCTTCTCTCATGTCTTGTTCTGTTTCGTCTCCATAAAGATTGCTGGTATATGGTTCAACAATCTGCTTGGGTATAGTTTCTTCATGATCTGATTGTTCTGAACGACCAATCTTGTTCTTGTGGTATAGCAGTGTTTGGTTTTCACTAGTGTTAAAACTAGAGCTGCCTGAATTGGGGGTGTGATAGGTATCAGCTGACGATTTATCACTGCGGGAGTAAGTTTGAGTGTGAATAAAAGGTGACGTAGGAAGGTCTGTTTGTGTTGCCACCGAGGTCATTCTTGGTTCATTCATAAATTCTTCTTGTTTGTGCACGATTCGGGTTAGTCTATTTGAAATGGGGGTACATAGCGTCGTATTTACTTTCACAGAACTGACCTGTTGACGTTCAAGAAATGGTCTTCGCCATGGATGTAGTGGTTTTATAACAGCACGAAAACCTTCATCTGTGGTGACAATGCATTCCCTGTCAGATGCATGGAGATTCTTTATCTCGTAGGTCCTATGACTTTTGACATTGGTGAATAGGCTTCGGACTGCGATGCGGCAATTTCTTCTATTTAAACTCGTCCAGTGATTCTTAGCACGTCTGTTAAAATGATACAGCGTACTATCTGTGTCCTCGGTATGATGTGTTGATAGACATGGGTATCGTAGGTTTCTTAATTTTTCAACAGAGTAACTTTCCGCGTCCGCGTGTATTGTTACTGCATTCATCTTGGTGAAGGATTCTCGTTTGGGATAACCTCCCGTTAGCAAACGACTGTTCCACTTGTCAGAGTCAGAGGGGCGGCGTGGGTTGGAGAAACTTGGGGAGGGGAACTGATGGGCAAAGCTCTGACACAGTAATGGTTCATGCTGCATAGGGTAACTTCCCGTCAGCAAATATTTCTGAAACATGTCAATCGGTGGGCTGTAATGGTTGTGTATATACGGGTTGGTTTTCCTGCTGCTGTTGTTGTACTCTTGGTGTTGGTATTTTCTCTTGAATTCCATGTTTCGTTAATACTTCTGCTCTTTTGTAGAGGACTGGTCACTAGGCAACATATAAGTAATGTGTGTTCCTCATGAGTTTCTAACTAATGCCATATTTTCAAGTAAGTGCATGCCAGTAGTGCAATAGGGATTATTCTGCCTCTTCAGGATATAAAATTGCCATATCTCCTCCTGATATGTTATTGCTTCATCAAAACAAATCAATCCTGCATGTACATTTGAAAAGAAATCTTTCAGCCATTGTTCCCTTTCTAAATCTGCAACAATCATTCGATTTCGACATGTCAATAATTGTATAGTAATTAGTTCCTACTTACAGACTTCGAATATAGAGTTTAAATACACAAAAACGCACTTTGAAGAGAACATGCCATCATCCCTGGAATTTCTAATTCTTCAACTTGAATAACTTTCATGCAGAAAACCACTGCGTTATGAGCACAAACTTGCTTGTCTTACTAGCTAGACGCGTACCTTCCAACTCAAACTAGGCTGCTGGGGAAAATCGCGTCCCTTCTACATTTCCTGCCGGCTGAATAATACTGAGCCTTACGATTGGTTAAAAATCACGTGACTAACGCGACTCTACAAGCGAAGCTTAGCCTAATTAAAATTTAATCTGTTTCTAGGAAAGTAGAAATTTATATGCTAATCTGGTTTTTATAGCCTGTTTCCAAAGGAACAACTATGTACACGGCTACAAATGTGAAAACACGTTGAGAATTATATTATTACAGGGCAGGAATGTAAAAAGACAACCATGACTATATCTTGACCCTGGTGAAATTAACATTTCCTTCGTTCGTTCATTCCCTTCTCCGTGTGTCGCACTCTATTTCTCTTACCCCGGAGATTTCTTCTTCTTCCTCGTTCGTCCTGAAAAGGACGTTGGTTGCGTTGTGTCCGTTTACAGCGCTGCTGCAATATTTGCGCCTTCGGCCGACACATCCGACTTCAGCACGGCATGTTTTGGGACCGGGTTTACCTTCCCTCTTCGATCCCTACTCTCTCGGCCAGACTGCAGTGATGCAGCCTGTTTCCAGGACCACCACTTGGAGTTGGAGTAGGTTCTTGGTCAGTTCTGGTTCGCTGACCCTGATGGAAGCAGTCAATCTATGTGTCGCTGACTGCATTAATCTCATTTGCTGCGTCTTCGGTCCTACCCTGGAGATTTCAGAATATAGACTGCCTTGTAATGTTATCCAACGGTTTCCTCAGTGTGTCTATTCAACGTCAATGTCTTCTCCTGCCTGTTGTTTAATTGGTACTTGTCTGGTTGTTTCCATCCGTTTCACATTGGTGACCTTGCCTTGACCTCTCTGTGCTATGTATATTGGTTTTGTTTTAAGGATCATCTTCATTACCCACAGACAACTCCATAAGGGATCCGATCTCCTGCCTTAGATGACACAATGAGGATCTCAGCTCAGTTCACGAACTCCGTAGTACCGGCGAGAATCCCAATATTTGTAACTGTATACAGGAATCACATATTCTATCAATATTTTTGTGCTTTGAAGAATTGATTTCTCTCTGTTTTCTTTTTACGGTCATATTTTATCATTTAGCGCGGCACAAGATCAACAGATCATCCATCTAACTAAAGTCATCATATACATATATATATACCGGAACCAGGATAATAGTTACAGAAAATGTCTGCGCCCTTCTGACATTTCAAATAGTTCAGATAGAGACAATTTCTAAGAAATTGTATTGTGGACATTCTATTGATCTGACTTTCGTAAACATTTGAAAATATCCACAAATTATACGACAATGAAACTGACATTTCGGAGTGTTGTTGCCGTAATAGGTCAGCTCGTAATGTCGTAAAACCTCGTTTTATTATTTTGTCTATCCGCAGTTTTTCTTGCCTTTATTGATTATTCCAACTGATTTTTTTCAATACCATCATGACATTCCTTTACGATCTTTATGGAACATGGAACCACCACTACAGTTGGTCCCCTCGCAGGGTAGAGATACATCCTTCTCGTGGCATTGCACGCACGCCAGTTAGTTGGTCTGGTGCGACCTCCGCCAGCTGCGCCCGCTGAGTTGGGGAAGTTCTCTGGGGTTGCAAGAAAGCGCAAAACGACACCCGCAAGAGAAAAAGAGTGAATAACTCGAATCTCTAAGGATCGGAACAACAACAGATAGATAGATAGATAGATAGATAGATAGATAGATAGATAGATAGATAGATAGATAGATAGATAGATAGATAGATAGATAGATAGGCAGGCAGGCAGGCAGGCAGGCAGGCAGGCAGGCAGGCAGGCAGGCAGACAGACAGACAGACAGACAGACAGACAGACAGACAGACAGACAGACAGACAGACAGACAGATAGATAGATAGATAGATAGATAGATAGATAGATAGATAGATAGATAGATAGATAGATAGATAGATAGATAGATAGATAGATAGATAGATAGATAGATAGATAGATAGATAGATAGATAGATAGATAGATAGATAGATAGATAGATAGATAGATAGATAGATAGATACTGGAGTCAGTTTTGTTAATTTTTACAACTGAGTGCCCTTATCCTTTCTTGTTACAGTCCACTTTATGTGTATACAAATATTTGTATGCATTATGACTAAATAGTTGCATGTTTACTCTGGTTTGAACTGACGCTCGTAAAATCCTAATTTATGATGCACAATTTGTTTGAACATTTCAGAGCATCAATTTTTACCACTTTCTTTTTAAAAATTAAATTTTTCTTACAAGAAAATGAGTTTAACCAAACGTTTACAGATTATCGTAAATATATGCTTCTGTGGAATTGAAGGGTTTAAACCAGGGGCACTCAACATGGTTCCCGAGGGCATCGTTGTGCCCTCCAAGGGTTCTTTGTGTGCTCGCGGATAATTAACGGATGAAAGAATAAATATACAATTTTGCTTGATGATCAGAAATTATAGCATACCATGTACTAAAATTCTTTAGTATTTGCGGTTAGTGGTCTCACCCCTTTTCATCTTGTTAACAACAGGGCAGTTAGGAGAGACTTTATTATTTTTTTTTTTTGTATTTGTTTTTTATTTTAATTGTTTGGTGTTTTTTTTTGTTTTTTTTTTTTGAAAATGAGAGGGCACACACACACATACATTCACACAATTTTACGGTTTTGATTTACTATATTTGGACTGAGTGTAGGGGGAGAAGATGCTATATTTATATATCGGAAATCAGATTTTATTGGTTTGCATGTCCTCTTGCTTGCTACGAGTAAGCAGATCTTGGTTAGTGATGGTATTTGGCCAAAAGATTCGGTGAATTTTTCTTAGGCATGTTGTATGAAAAGAGGACAATTTCGACATTTCCTTCTCTGTAACTCTCCAGCATTCCGCACCATAGAGAAGCACAGAAAGCACACAGCTCAGATATAATCTTAATTTTGTGCTTGTGCTGTATTGGGAGGACTTCCAGATGTTGTTTAGGCTAAAGAAGGCTGTTCTTGCCTTATTCATTCTGATGTTGATGTCTTTGCCTGCCCCGCCGTCTGGTGTTACTATGCTTCCTAGGTATGTGAAGGTATCTGTCTGTACCGGTTGCTGATTCCTTACTGATATGGGCTCAGGGTTGCTCACTGATGCGTGATGCCATATGATGATGGATGGTATCCGCATGTCTGGTTTTGTGTAGTGTGCAGATGTGTTCAGTCAAACAATGTTCATACAAAAATAACAGGGCAATCCACATAGGACGTCAGTAAACTCACGACGTATAAAGTCAATGATTCTTGTAACAGCCGTTGACGTTTTTCTTCATTATTTATTGTGGACGCCACAGTGACAAAATGGTTACGCGAATATGTAGGCACATCAAACAGTCATTATCACAGCAACATTCAATACAGCAATAGACGGTAGACAGCATTACAATGATGAGTCAGATGCATGTTATATTTCATAGTGCTGTAAATGTAGTCAGGTGAAAAACTCCATCCTTTTCTATAACAGCCAGGAGATAACCAGATGTATGAGATCAGTTCACTCTCCTTAGTCTGACTTCAGCAAGACAGACACGTCTGCCGAAGTATAAATAATGTCCTCAAAAATATCCTCTAGATAATAAAGGTTTTCCAAACCTAGTTCATTTAACAAAGTAGCAAGTAATGGTCCTTGGAACATGCATCAACCGATGCAGTACAATACAGCGACATGTGAGCTGGGAAAACATCTCGTGACGACGACTTTCGAAGACAGGCTATGAATCGAAATCGCTCACGACCCAAAATCGATAGAGTTAATGAAAAGTCAATTTACCTTGCTTTCAGGAAATACACAGAAATATCACGCCTCCCGACATGTGGGAAACACTAGAGGTATTATCTCGAATAAACGAAATATCCATTAAGAGGACTACACATCCCTGACAGAACAAAAAATAGCGGAGATCCCCTCTTCAACGAGGCATCTCTTTCGCCATTCAAATCGCTCACTCCACTAGTGGTGGGCGAAAACCGATCGACCAAAAAACAAGACCAGTCATGCGCAGTCCAGCGCAAAAAGACCACAGCTCAAAACTTAACTGCATTCAATACCAACGCGGGAAGACAAATGCTTACCGAGAAAAGTGACTATAAATTTCAAGCAGTTGTTGCCCTTGCGTTATAAAATAGATATTGTAATAAAACGATGTTGCGAGAATTTATCACGCAACATATCACCACCTCCTCCCGATAAAAAAAAAATGTGGAACATATTTTTTTTTTTTTTTTAAATATCAAAGAGCATGCGATAAGCGGCTCAAAACGCACGAATTATGCGCTGATAATTAATTAAATTGTCTAACATGAGGCTAAATATAGAGTGTCTGGTGAGGATATACCTCAACAGAAAAATAAATATGTCTCAAAAAATATTCACATCGGGGAGGTGTCACCAACACACATCACGTTAGCATGTAAACACAATATACGTATGCAAGTTACCATAATCATCATTAAACAGCATACTCTAATATTGTCTTTAAAAATGGATGTACAAATCTGATAGGAAAATTTAAATAGTACATTCTTTGACATGTAATGACATAAGTACATAGTAAAGTTAAACTACATGACGATCCAGGACATATGCTCTGGTATTCCGAGGGTAAGTACACAATCTAGAACTCGTCATGCTTGATACTAGTAAGGTAAGTCCTCAGCTCAACAATGACATTCTGAGAAAGTACAAGCAATATAATGCTAATTAATAACTAATATGCTTCATAAGGTACAATACATTATTAATAATTGTGGCTGTTTAGTAAACTAACGGCCCTTATATTAACTACTCAGTCCTCCTCTATCATCTTAAAAAACGAACAGAAGAAGATGACAACAAAGCACGATAGTGTGTACATATAAAGTAAGTACAGATGTGCTAATCTATTGTAGAAATATAGGTGTGTTATAACTCTGTAATATATGGAAATATAGGACAGAAGTATTAGTTGGAGTCATGTGGGCATCTAGACAAAATGTCAGCCATCACATTATCCGCACCACGGATAGCTCGTACCGTGAAGTGAAAAGGTTGAAGAGCTATAGCATATCGAGTGGATCTCGAACTCTTCAAATTCTTAGTCTGAATAGCTGTAAGAGCTTTCTGATCAGTCTCTAGAATGAAATGTGCGCCCAGGAGGAATCTTTGTAGCTTTAGAATTGACCAAACCATCGCTAACAACTCACGGTCTAAAACCGAGTAGTTCCTCTCTGCCGCATTTAGTTTTCTAGAAATGTACATAACAGGATGCAGAGTATTTGC
Source organism: Oreohelix idahoensis (assembly GCA_024509875.1). Classification (NCBI taxonomy): domain Eukaryota; kingdom Metazoa; phylum Mollusca; class Gastropoda; order Stylommatophora; family Oreohelicidae; genus Oreohelix; species Oreohelix idahoensis. The sequence goes on from JAMPIV010015307.1 coordinate 95,798, forward strand.
ATATTCTTGCATCAGTGCTGCTCCAATCGCAGTGGATGAAGCATCACTCCGAAGAACAAAAGTCCTATCAAGAGTAGGTAATCTTAAGATGGGAGGAGAAGAAAATATATTCTTGATTTGGTCTAGTGAAGATTGGCATTCTTCAGACCAACGGACCAGATTAGGCGAACCTTTCTTCAACAATGTTGAGAGAGGTGCCATGATCGAAGATAAATTTGGAATAAATCTCCCAAAAAATTGAATTAAACCTAAGAGACTCCTAACTTGTTTCTTCGTTTTAGGAACAGAGATGTTCAGTATTTTGGAAGTATTGTGGTCTTCTGTCTTCAAGAGACCATGACCAACACGATGACCCAGGAAAGAGATTTCACCAAAACCAACAAAAGCTTTAGAAGGTTTCGCTGTCAAATTATTCTCACGTAGAGTGGACAGTAAGTCATATAACCCTAAATAGTGATCTTCCCAGGTATCACTGAAGAGACAGATGTCATCTAAGTATGCGATGACATCCGAACGATGTGACAGAATTCGACGCATCATGCGAACGAAAGTGGCAGGGGCGTTCATGAGACCAAAAGGCATAACATTCCATTGAAATAGACCCCTAGGTGTAGAAAAAGCAGTAAGAGGTTTGGCATGCTCTGCTAAAGGCACTTGCCAATAACCTTTAGACAAGTCAAGTTTAGTGAAGAATCTAGAATTAGAAAGTCTAATCAGTAGATCTTCTAACAAAGGCATCGGTTCAGCATCGAACTTTGTGACCTGATTCAATTTGCGATAATCAACACAAATTCGTATGTTCTTATCCTTCTTCCGGACAATAACCATGGAAGAGGAATATGGTGAAGTCGATGGTTCAATTATATTTAATTGAATCATTTCATCCAATTCCTTTTCCACTTGCGACTGAAAGTGTATAGGAATAGGATAAGGCCTAACCCTAATTGGATTATTGTCGGTAAGAATTATGTCATGTTCTATGACATCTGTGTGTCCAGGAATGTCAGTGAGAACATCCTGAAATGTTTGTAACATCGACGAGACTTGTCGATGTTCGTCACCAGAAAGATTAGGAGAAACAGAAACGTTTTTCCAAGATTCTGTAGAATGTAATGGAACCACTGGAAGGGGAAGATTAACATCAGAGAAGGTAGATTCCTCATCCTGTATGACAGACAGGGATGAATAATGACCGTGAGGTGCAGGAGCATCATCCGTTGCCTGGAAAATAGGCAGGAAATAGTCCGGACGTTCGTGAAATTCCGAAAGCATGTTTATGTGGAAAGTTTTATGCTTTCCATCAATATCGACCACATAGTCAACATCGGAAATCCGAGAGACTATTGCATACGGACCTTTCCATGCAATAAGAAGTCTATTTTCCCTACTGGGGAGTAGGACGAATGCTTTGTCACCTGGACAAAGTTGTCGTAGACATCTATTCTTGTTAGCAAACTGTCTTGCCTTCTCTTTAGCAATTTCTGATGAAGCAGTTGCTAGCTTACATGCCTCAATGATCTTTTGTCTAAGAGCAATGACATACTCATATGAGGATTGAGTTTCATCGCTAATATCATCGGCAGTGATGAGATCGTGTAATAAAGACATAGGGCCGCGTGGACGCGCGCCAAAGACAAGTTCGAAGGGAGAAAATCCTGTGTGTTCATTAGGGACTTCTCTATAGGCAAAGAGAGCCGCGGGTAAAACCCTGTCCCAATCTTGAGGATGATCTTCAGTTATCTTACCAAGCAAAGTCTTGAGCGTTCTATTCAGACGCTCAACTAACCCATTAGACATAGGATGGTAGATACTACTGAGAGATCGTTCAATATGTAAGGTAGACATTACCTGTGACATAGTGTCAGATATGAGTTGAGTGCCATGGTCTGACAATATTTCTCTGGGGAACCCCAAGCGAGAAAATATCAACCAAAGAGCATCTGCGATATCTGTAGTAGATATGCTCTTAAGAGGAATAGCCTCTGGCCAACGTGTGCACATATCGACACATGTAAGGATAAACTGATGTCCTCTGGCCGACTTGACCTTAAAAGGGCCAATAATATCTATGGCCATTTTCTGGAACGGCCGAATAGGAATGTCAGCAGCCTGGATAGGCGCAGCATGTCGTGGTCCTCTAGATTTGACCTCCTGACATACCTTGCATGATCGGCAGTAAATACGAATGTCCTTATTGACAAAAGGCCAAAAGAAAGCCGCAAGGACTCTCGACTTCGTACGGGAAAAACCCATATGTCCAGCACATTGCGAGTCATGAGCATGTTGTAATATTTGCACTCTCATGCTCTTGGGAACAAGAATTTGCGAATGTGCCGACGTAGTCGAATCTTGTACCATACGTACAAGTACGCCGTTTCTCATTGCAATCCAAGATTTTCTATTTGTATCCTGATTCGGATCACCTTTCTTCGCAAGAACGAAGAATTTTTTTAAAGAAGGATCTTCTTCTTGCAATTTTATGAAAGAGTCACGAGTGATTACTAAGTGACTATCTTGGCTATCAACTTCATTATCACTATTCAGTGAAGTTTCGGGTGTTTGTAGAGCTTGTGCTCTTGTAACTACTGCATTTGTAGCTTGCATGTTATTATCTTCCCAAGCAGCAATCTGCTGTGGGGTACACTCCCTAACTCCGTGAATACGACCAATAATAAGGTCCGCAATAGGATTAGGTAAGAGACAAGCATGCACATCTCCAGTAAAGAAAGGAGTGGCAATGCGAATTACAGCAGTAGGATATTTTTCTAGAGTGCCGCCAAATGTGACACATTTAATAACCCTTCCTGTAGCACAAGATGGATCTACAAGCGATTGTCTAACACCAATAGTGGTGCATCCGGAATCGAAAAGTAGTGAGACCGGAGTATCATTAACAAGACCCTTATGTAGAATTAAAGAACCCCTCCCGTCATGCGCAACAGCAGCAGGAAGAGCGGGAAGTGGGTGACCACAACTCAAAGTAGTTATGGTACCCGGTTCGAATAAAGTACTGCATTGGGGGCATTTGTTTGCTCTCTCAAAGTCAAAAGCAGAACTAGTGACATCTTCAAAATTTTCAAAGTACTCGGCGTTGCCCGGTAAAAGTCAAAATTTCAACTTTTTGACGGAAACAAGAATTTGACAGTACCCGGCGTTGTTACATGTTGCCGGATAACTCGGACTGCTGTTATCTTTTACGCAAGTCAAGCAAGTTGCTGCTGTCAAGGTTCCAGTGCTGTCGTTTTTGTGAAGGTCAAGTGCCGGTTGAAACGGGTTGTTTTCTGAAGAAGGCCAAGTACCGATTTCCATCAACTTATTTTTGGATTAGAAGGTCAAGTGCCGAAACAACTCAACACACAGTATTTCAGAAGCTCTTGTACCATCGTGTTAGCAGTGGAAGCAGTTCAGATGTGCCATCATCGTTGGGGCTTCGCTCTTTAGGACGTTGATTGACATCCGTCATGACCTCAGACTTCTTTAAATTGATATTCAAGCCCACCTGCTGGCTAAACTTATTAAGTCTATCCGTTTTTTCCTGGATGTGTTGATGTGAATATGCTAGTAGTGCAATGTCATCTGCATATTCCAGATCTTCCAATGTAGAACATGTTGTCCATCTTATTCCTCTTGGACTGCCCTCTGTTGTCTGGCGCATCACCCAGTCTATGACTGTTAAAAATAGAGTGGTTGATAAGGGGCATCCCTGTCGTACTCCTGTCTTCACTTCAAAGGTTAGGTTGCTCTGCCCAATGCTGCACGTAAAGTTGGCATAAAGGCTTTTTTATGATTGACACTATGCATCTTGGAATTCCATAAGCCCTCAGTATTTTCCATAAACTGTCCCTATGTATGCTGTCGAAAGCCTTTTCAAAATCAACAAAATTAATGTAAAGCTGTCTTTGCCATTCTGAGCACTGCTCTATAATGTTCCTGAGAGTGAATATATGATCTACACATCTCCTGTTCTTTCTAAATCCTGCTTGTTCTTTCCTCAATTTGTGGTCTACTGCCTTTGAAATTCTCTGTATAATTATCCTGCCTAGTATTTTGCTGGGAACTGAGAGAAGAGTGATTCCTCTCCAATTATTGCAGTCTGCAAGATCTCCCTTCTTGGGCAATTTGACAATTATTCCTTTGTTCCACTCTGATGGTGTTGTCCCCGTTTTTCAGACTTGTGCAAATAGTGGTTCTAATAGTTCTGCTGCTAGCTCAGGGTCTGTCTTAAATAGCTCTGCATTTAAGTTATCATGGCCCGGAGCTTTGCCGTTCTTTAACCCTTTGATTGCTGTGATGATTTTTTCTTTGCGTGGAATGTCTGTATTTACATCTAGATCGTTTTCAGCTTCAGGAACATTCAATTGTGTCTCTGGTGGTTCCTTGTTCAGAGTTTCTCTGAAGTGCTCTGCCCATCTTGTTTCCTGTCCCTCTGCTGTCGTGATGAGATTAGCTTGCTTATCTCTTACAAATGTAATATTGTTTGCACCTCGTTTTCCGCTGATGAATTGAGTTATTTTGTATACTGTGCTTTGTTCATTTCTCAGTGCTGCTTCCTCTGCCTGTCTTGCAAGATCGTCTAGGAAATTCCTTTTGTTGGCTCGGGTTTGGCGTTTAACTTCCTTGTCCAGCTGACTGTACTATTCGCCATATAGTTGCTTTAACCTGGGGGACTTCGCTTCTGTTTTCTTTCTTTTCATTTCCTTTCTCATCGTTATGGTGTTTAATGTTTCTGGTGTTATCCAGTCTTGCTTCTTCCTTTCCTGGAATCCCAAGCATGATTTGCTGCTTTCTTTGTATATTGTTGAAATGGTGTTGAAATTCTGGTCTATATCATCAGTCAATGTCTTTTCCTGAAATTTGGCAAATTGATATCGTTTCTTTATGTCGGCCGCAAAAGCTTTTCTGGTAAGGGAGTCCTTCAATTTGCTGATGTCAAACCTTTTCTGTGTAGTTACAGTTGGTGCAGCCCTTCTTAGTTTCACTTTCAGTTTTGCTACTACTAAATGGTGATCACTTCCCACATCTGCACCTCTTCTTACCTTCACATCTTGTAATGCATGTCTCCGTCTACCGTTAACCATGATGTGGTCTATCTGGTTTCTGTCCCGACCATTTGGTGATTCCCATGTTAATTTGTGAATTTCTTTATGTGGGAAGAGTGTTCCTCCAATGACCAGGTTGTTAATGCTACAGAAACTTATTAGTTTATCCCCATTTTCGTTTGCTGTTCCGCTGCCGCATTTCCCCATTGTTCTTTCGTTATATGTATTGTGTGTACCAACTTTCGCATTGAGGTTTCCCATTACTATAACAAGATCATATCTAGGTGTGTCTTCCATTTCTTTCTGCAGTTGTTGATAGAATTCATCCTTGACCTCCTCATCGCTATCATTCGTTGGTCCGTAGCATTGTATTATTGTAGTGTTTGTGAATCTCCCTCTCAATCTTAATCTTATCAGTCTGTTGTTGATGGGTTTCCATTCCAGTAATGTCCTTTCTATTCCTTTCTGTAGAATAATGGCTACGCCTTCATTGTGCTGTCCATCTTCTCTTCCAGAGTAAAGTACTGTGTTTCCTGTTGCTTTTTTAACTTTTCCTGCCCCTATCCATCTGCTCTCGCTTATCCCTAGAATGTGTAACCTATAGTTTCTCATTTCTGCCGTGACCTGTCTTAGTTTACCTGTCTCGTACATTGTCCTGACATTCCAAAAACCTATTCTTGTATCCTGTTTTGCGGTCAGGACATCCGTTTTCATGTCAGTGGCTTCCTTTCGGCTTTCACCACTGACAGTCATACGAGCCACAGACTCCGAATGTCCATCCCTCAGCAAAGTTTGTTCATTTATTGTTGTTTCCGTAACTTCATTGTTTTTTTTACACAGACAGGGGTGTCAGCCCTATGCTAAAACCCCCAATCTGGAGGACCAGGGTACCAGCTTCTGTCTGACCCCTACCCACACAGACCAGTCCAGCTTGGTTGAACCTACTAGGAGTAAAACTCCCACTGGCATAGCTCTGGGGATTGTCAGGGTACGCAAGCCGCCATACCGCTACAAGGTATAGGTACCATTGATGGCAGATCTTGAATTTACCACACTCTGTATCTTAATTATAACCCATCAAGGGTTGAACAAGATACTTTGTCTTGGAAAAAAAAAATAACTAACAAAGTCTCAACAAAACTTCAAAAACTATACCAATATAAACTCCTAACTATGTATAATTGGCCAGTGACCTGCAGTGTCAAAGATCAAATAATTTGAAGATTAATGTTTTTTTTTTTAATCCTGAATATGTCCTATATCAGTAAATGCGTTTATTCAGCCTTATATGAAAGTATTGTGTATACTTTGTTGTAAAAGTGAACTTTATTGAATGTGTAAGTTGCGATATTTGGTTGGTTCCCACCACCCGCTTTATAAATCTAGAATATGCCCGCGGTACAAAAAAGGATGAGAACCCATGGTTTAAAGGGTATGGCAAGGTCATCAATGAGAAAGTGATAACAAGAGTCAGACAGGTGCTAGGGGAACATGACATGAGAACACACTGAGAACTTCTGTTGATAGCATTACAAGGCGGTCCTTGTTCTGAAGTACCAAGAGATAAGACAGGGTGAGGGCGACCGAAAAATATCTGATCATGAAAACTGGAAATTCATGAAGAAGACATGAAAAGACCTTGAGTTGATGACACTGTCAGAAGATGATTGCATGAATTTGTTGATGGCCTCTGCTCCTTTGGGGTAATGAGTGAATTAATTTTCTTACAAATTTCTCTAATTTTCTTAAAATTTTGTTTTAGCTCAGATATGTCAAGCACACAGTTCTTCAATGTGATGGTCATTTCGCTGGCAGTCATCTTGGCCATTTGCTATTTTTCGAGCGTTCAAGTGGCCGGAAGTCCAGTGTCCTTGGAGGGACAGATCATTCACCGTTATCCCAGGGCGAAGTACCGTGTAGGATACATGTTCGGGAAGCGATCGTCATCAGAAACTAGATCATCTCTGTTGTTTGATATCATTTCCAGGTGAGTACTGCCTAGTTTACAATGTAAGCTCACAAGCCAATAGGAAGGAGAGCTTGGATGTCAGCGCCTAACGATGAAAGCCTAGATTATCAATAGGAGTAACCCCCTTCAGTCATAACAGACTATGGGAATGTGTCCTTAAGGTGATAGCCTTTGGCTGCTTTTTTTTTTTTTTTTTGCTTTGTGTTCCTTTTGGCATGTTCTTTTCTCTTCTGCTCGTAGTGAGACAATTTAAGGTGGTGCCGTAGGAAGCATCACCACTTGGTGCGGTCGGCAGCTTCATCCTCCCAGGTTGCTGAATTTATGCACAGTGCCTCCATGTCTCTCTTGCACTCATCTTTGACAGTCAGCTGCGATAGCCTGGCTGTTCTTTTGCTATATCCAGTTGTCCGTAGACAATATATTTAGGGATGTGGACCATTTTCCATGCGGCGGACATGGCTAAGCCAGAGTAGGTAGCCTGCGCTGTCTTAGCAGAGTATATAAGCTTTTAGGACATGCACGTGGCAGCAAAGTATCACCATGACATCAAGTAACGTGGTAATACTTTACTTTTTTTCCGGTCCCGTTTTCCCGGGCATCCTGGTGGGGAGCTAAAGTTTTTGTTTATGATCCCAACTGTATGACACTGGCTACTATTTGTTTATGAGCCCAACTGTATGACACTGGCTACTATTTGTTTATGAGCCCAACTGTGTAACACTTGCTACTATTTGTTTATGAGCCCAACTGTGTGACACTGCCTACTATTTGTTTATGAGCCCAACTGTGTGACACTGCCTACTGTTTGTTTATGAGCTCAACTGTGTGACACTGCCTACTGTTTGTTTATGAGCCCAACTGTGTGACACTGCCTACTGTTTGTTTATGAGCTCAATTGTGTGACACTGCCTACTGTTTGTTTATGAGCCCAACTGTGTGACACTGCCTACTGTTTGTTTATGAGTCCAACTGTGTGACACTGCCTAATGTTTGTTTATGAGCCCAACTGTGTGACACTGGCTACTGTTTGTTTATGAGCCCAACTGTGTGACACTGTGTAGCGAGAGGAAAGATATAATGATGGTGATATTATCCTGGACAAATAGATGTATCAGTTGATACCAGGATAGTGCCAGATAAGAGACTGGTCTTACAAGAAATACCCCATTCTCTGAAAAGAGTAATGGTGTATCGACATCAAAGGAATAGTCAAGCTGTATAGGTTCCTAGATGAGATGGTAATGTACTATCTAGATTCCTATGGGCTCCTCTCCAGACTAACCTTAGACAATGACTCTGCTAGGGGTAATTACGTAACTACACAACAAGAACTTTAAACCAAATTTAAATAATTCACTGAAGACTCTGGGTACAATTTATAACTTTTTTATATACAAGATCTTTTCTTCTTTGTTCTTTGTTAATTTTCAAATAAAATTCAATTGATTGCAAAATAAATTATGGGTCACTTTCATATATACCTAACACATTTACAGTCAATGTCTTAAACTAATATTCTCGTAGTTCCTATTCACTGTTTTCTTGCTTCCTGGAGGAATCTGTCTCTATTTTTGTGCTTTCTCGTATAGGTGAATATAAATGTTACTTAATGACTCATATGACTGTCAAATGTCTTCTATATACACCACAGTGTTTTCATCATCACATAGTTTATTCCTAGGTGGGTTTATATAGATATATGGTATTTGAAAGTTGAAGTAACCCAACAATGAGCTACTTATCTGAAACAAAGTCCTTTCTAGGCCTCGTACAGCAATATGATTGGATAGAACCCCAACACTGCGGGTCCTCCACTCGTCAAGATGACACAGTTAATACTGGCAAAAGCTCTGACAAACTTGAACATCTATTTGCTGACTTGGTCACTATAGGTTTTGTATGACACTCAGGGCAGGATTTAACCTGAAACAATATATACAACCTACGTAGTATCGCTCATTGTCTCCTTAGCCAGTCAGGAGGTATAATGAGACAGTTCAGACAAGCTGTGGTTAATCACAAGATACATAGTAAGTCATGAATAACACAATTCGTTCCAGTTCTAGCACAATAGTTCAGTAATTCACTTGTTACAGTTTTGTCCATGATTCGTTTCTATAAAATCATATAGACCTTATGGTAATCATTGTGTCATATATCAAATAATACAGAAAATCAATCTGTTATAGTCATTCCTTCCTCCAGTTTGGATAGTCCTTTCCAGCAAGCATAATATCTTTAAAATGCTTTCCACAAACAACTAGCTCAGTCCATTCGTTCTACTGATTTAATACAATTAAACTAAACCAACACACTTCAGGTTGTCCTCCAGAAATAACACAATGATTCTACACATACCAATATTACCTGAAACCCACATTGATCATATATTTATATATTTAATTAACATCTCGCGTACCCTCAATCACAGACAGGCTTTCAATGGTTACACAGTCTGCTCACACTTCTGCAGATGGCAACGGAGGTGATATAAATGCTGTGCTCTGTGTTTGTAGTTTGAATTAGGCGGCGAGTGTGTCTGTGTCATTCGTTCTCTCCCTTTATATAGTGGACTTGCGGATGTACGAGATGACAACTAGCCCAAAGTACGCTTGCATGCATCCAAAATCGTGTAGGCAAGACAAGGTGTGCTTAGATAGTAAATCTAAAATAATTCTGGAATCCTTATTTCTGCACCGATTTTACTCATATAAATGAGCTCTATCACTCTGCCTATCCACATTATCCTATAGTTTATCGGCCTATTCACTGGAGCAGCCGAAAAAGGGAAAAACACAATATGGTTCATGCTCCACTGTCTTCTATTCATAATAACTTCGGCTCTACAGCACATCCAGTGAATCTATTGCTATCTGCCTAAAGCTAATGATCCCTATTATCGAACTGAGTCCTTCTTTATCCAGGTTCTCCATGATTATTTGCACACTGCCTTCCGAAATATCATCAACATCTACACTTTTGTTTCCTCCATGTCTAGCGTATCTTCCGACACTATTTATACCAAGCTAACGTTTCATTGGTCAGTAACCTCCACGGTGTTTGCGCGGTGATAAAATTTGAATGATGCCGAGATATGATTCAGACTTCATTACACACTGGCTACTGTTTGTTTATGAGCCCAACTGTGTGACACTGGCTACTGTTTGTTTAGGAGCCCAACTGTGTGACACTGGCTACTATTTGTTTATGAGCCCAACTGTGTGACACTGGCTACTGTGGGCCCATGTTGTTGTAGGATTTCTGTGACGTTGTCTATCCATCTGCCTCATGGTCTTCTCTTGCCTGAAATCCAGATCTCCTACTGTTGTAGGCGCCTGGTGGTGATAGGAAACTCTATACAGAGCGATACAACAGGAGGCAATCTGATCATCAGAAGAGTTCCGCCCGTCGATAAAGTGTTTCGGTCCCTTATTCTCCTTTACACTATAAGAGGGGGCGGGGGACTCCCAAGTGTCTCAGTCTCATGTTGCCTTGTGTAGAAAATGAACCCATTCCACCTTGGTTGCAGCTCTAAAATCCATAATTTCGCCAGCCGGAGGCAATTGTGAAAGTTACAAAGTGAAGACAAATTATTGCGGTGCGATAAATTATTGCGGTTGACAAATTATTGCGGTTGACACATTATTGTGGTAACTGATCGGACTCTATTTTCATAAGAAGGTGAAACCACTTAATTTTCTGTCTCTTCATAATTTGATGCAAGATGTCGTTCCTACAATTTTTTTTAATGACATAACATCTCCTTCTGTCTGTCCTGGTCACATGAATGGCTCTTCTTAAGCATCTCATCTGACAAGATGTAATTGTTGTCTCCTGTGCACTGGTCACCCGGAAACTATGTTTGAAACTGGTAGCAAACTCTTAGTGAGGATACTTCTTCTTCTTTTTTTTTTATATTTCAATTCCCCAAATTTTCTAGGCCTTTAAACAAACGAATGCCAAGTCTTCCTGTCCCCATGTGTACAGGCCACGCCAAGTCTTCCTGTCCCCATGTGTACAGGCCACGCCAAGTCTTCCTGTCCCCATGTGTACAGGCCACGCCAAGTCTTCCTGTCCGATATCATGAGCACAAGTTCTTTCTGTCTTCGTCATCCCCCTCGTGTCTGTCTCCAGTTTTCTTCTCCCTGTGTTCTGTGGTCTTCCCCTACCTCTCCTACCCTGGGGATTCCAGAACAAGGTCTGTCTTATATATCACCTACGTTTACATTAACAAAGACAATAGCTGCACCGATGGTATATTCAAGTGACAATATTCACGAAGATAATACATTATCTTCTTCTTCTTCCTCGTTCGTCCTGAAAAGGACATTGGTTGCGTTGTGTCCGTTTACAGCGAAGCTGCGATATCTGCACCTTTCGGCCGACACATCCGACTTCAGCACGGCATTTTTGGGACTGGGTTTACCTTCCCACTTCGATCCCTACTCTCTCAGCCAGACTGCAATGATGCAGCCTGTTTCCTGGACCACCACTTGAAGGTGGAGTAGGGTCTTGGTCAGCTCTGGTTCGCTGACCCTGACGCAAGCAGTTAAGCTATGGATCGCTGACTGCATTCTCTATTGCTGCGTCTTTGGATCCCTAATACATTATAATTATTATCTTCTTATTCTTTTTCTTCTTCTTCTTTGATACTTAGCCCTCCGACCGACAAAGTAGTCAGTGGCCATCACGCCTAGTGGCGTCTTGTGGAGCAGCAACAAACTCTCCCCATTTTGCTCGATCTGTGGCCATCCTTAGTGCCGTGCCTCAACTCTGGTTCATGTTTTGTATCTCAGCCTCCACTGTTCTCCGCCAGGTAGTCTTTGGTCTACTACTCTTTCGCCGTCTTCTGGGGTCCATAGCATAGACGTTCTGGTGATGATGTCAGAGTCCCTTTTGAGGACATGGCCAACTCAGTTCCAACGTCTGTCCGCAATGATGGTGTGCATGTACACCATAATTATTATCAACTAGCAACAACCCGTCAAAATTGGCAGGTTTTAAATTGCAGCCATCTTATCATTTTGATCCATAATAATAAGTCTGCAATACTTTAAATTAAAATTTTGTCTTGAAGAAACAATGAAAAACTTACATTTTAAGGTTATTTTTAAGAAAATGATGAGTTAAATCCGTTTCCCGAATGAAACTGGAAAGAAGAGTATCTTGATTGTCTGTTGATTTAATCTGCATCTCCGCACCTTCCTGTCTCCAGTTCATGGACTGTTTATAAATTGTGTTGTTGACCTCTTTTCATAATCAAACTGTTCATGCACACCGTCATTTGCGCACTCTTCTATTTTCGGAAGAGTACATATAAGGGAAACAATACAATTATTGTGTAACTTTCAACCACAGTTGCACCCCTTTAGCTGTCGTTGAAAGTTAATGTACTCTCTCGAAAATAGAAAAGTGCGCAAATGACGGTGTGCATGATGTGACCGACCGACGTACTTACGGCGGGAATTATGGTATTGGATAAAAATATTTGATCCCCTGCACCCTTTACATTTCTTCCTAACTTCATATAAAGCAGAAAAATAGTCATTTTTCCAATTTGATGATGACTCGTATCGTAGGAACATGCGCAGATCTTTCTCTCTTCTGTTCTCTCCCATTAATAAGTCTTAGTTAAGAAACGGAAAAATGGTATTGGAGTTTTACAAATGAACAATACACTAACAACATAGGACGTTTTGGAATTACTCATTATCAGTCACAGTCACACACACACACACACACACACACACACACACACACACACACACACACACACACGCACGCACGCACGCACGCACGCACACACACACACTAAACAAACAAGCAAACAAACAAACAAACAAAAATAAAAGAAAGAAAAAGAGAAGTCTAGAAAGAATATGAGAAAATGAGCCCTTTGCTATTCCCGCGGGCCTCATGAAGATTTTTGTTTTCGTTTCTTAAAGAAATGTGAAGAGAGAGGACCGTCATCGGTTGATCTTCACGTGATTTCCGCACATCCGCCATCTTGGTATACCATGTTCAACCTAAATGTCGGTTATAACTAGGGTATTCAGTGTGAGGGTATTCAGTGTGAGGGTATTCAGTGTGAGGGTATTCAGTGTCATGTTATTTTCAATTTTGTGATGTGTTCAAATTCATATTGTCGTTTACAATTGATTACTATAGAAACAAGAGCTGCAAGAGGACATGAATGCTTTGATGCAGCCTTCTTGGATAGGGACCTGTGACGGGAGATTACCGCATGCTCCATAAGGAGTGAATAGGAAAAGATGAAGAAGAATTCTCTCATTTTTTTCCCTCTCACTGATTTTTCTTATTCTTTTATTTTTCTATTCTCTCATTTTTCTATTCTCTCATTTTTCTATTCTCTCATTTTTCTATTCTCTCATTTTTCTATTCTGTCATTTTTCTATTTTCTCATTTTTCTATTCTGTCGTTTTTCTATTCTCTCATTTTTCTATTCTCTCATTTTTCTATTCTCTCATTTTTCTATTCTTTCATTTTTCTATTCGCTCATTTTTCTATTCTCGCATTTTTCTATTCTCTCATTTTTCTATTCTCTCATTTTTCTATTCTGTCATTTTTCTATTCTCTCATTTTTGTATTCTGTCATTTTTCTTTTCTCTCATTTTTCTATTCTCTCATTTTTCTATTCTCTCATTTTTCTATTCTCTCATTTTTGCAATCTCACATTTTGTATTCCATCACTTGTATATTCTCTCATTTTTGTTTCTATTATGTGTATATATATATTTTTTATCTATCATTTGTATATTCACTCATTTACATATTTTATTAAATTTATATTCTACCATTTCTGTATTCTATCATTTGTATATTCTCTAATTTTCATATTCTCTAATTGTCTTACTTTATAATTTTCGTATTCTTTCATTTGTGTATTCTCTCATTTTCGTATTTTCTCATTTTCGAATTTATTCATTTTTGTACTCTCTCATGTTTGTATTCTCTCATTTGTGTATTCTCTCATTTTTGTATTCTCTCATTTTAGTGTCCTCTCATTTTCGTATTCTTTCATTTTTTCTACTCTTTCATTTTCATATTCTCTCATTTTCCTGTTCTCTCATTTTTGTAGTCTCTCATTTTTGTATTCTCTCTTTATGTATTCTCTCATTGTAGTATTCTCTGATTTTCGTTTTCTCTCACTTGTGTATTCTCTTACTTGTGTATTCTCTAATGCTCGTATTCCCTCAATCTCGTGTTCTCTCATTTTCATATTCCCTCATTCTCGTATTCTCTAATTCTCGTATTCTCCTATTTCTTATTCCCTCATTATCTTTCATGATTTCACTGATAATTCATTACACAAACGATTTTTCTCTATTCTTTAATTCTTGTATTTTAAACTGTACCCATCACGTATCATTATCTTTCACTGATAATTCACTACACTATTTTTCTCACGATTACTACAACGATGACAATGATTACACCTAAACATTCACCTTCATTTTGAAGAAAATCCCACTTCTGCCTGTAATTTTCCAAAGGTAAAGGTTACTTTGAATAAGACAGCGTTTCTCAAACTTTTTGGTATCAGGACCCCTTTGAACTTTTACAATTTATTGAGGACCCCAAAGAGCTTTTGTGTATGTGGGTTGAACCGTGAGAGAATGAGAGTGAAAAGAGCAAATAAGGTCTTATATTATTACAAACATGGTTTTGACCTCGTGAACCCTCTGAAAGGCTCTCGTGGAGCCCCCAGGAGTCCGCAGACTACACTTTGAAAACCACTGGAATTCGTTAACACTTACGCTTATGTTTCACATTTATCTAATGTTATTTACTTTGCTTTCCTATAAATTGAGGGCAATGAGTCTCATCGCAGATAAGTTGTATTTCTTTGTTCCTCTGTGCTTTTCATTATTCGTCTCTTGGAACATCAGAAATACCAAGTTGTAATTTGTTTTATCCATCGTATTGTAGCTCTTCTTCTCCGTTGACCCTTGCCATTGAAGACGCACAATTTCTTAAATTGTTATTGTCCATTTTGAACACGTAGCACAGCTTATCATTCACATAAATTTGTCGTGAATGTCAGTTATAATAAGGAATTCGTATAGTTTAAGACGTTATTTATCATCATATTTTAATAATATTCATTGTTCTGATATCACGTGTATTTTCAAAAGGTAATGTTGTCTATAATTGGTTTATTTTATCTCTTGTTTCTTCAGAAATGCCATCACCAAAGAGGAGCTGGAGTCATTAGTGCTGAAGAACCGCCAGCTACTGAGTGAAATAGCCACAATTTTAGACAAGAACGGTATAATGGTGTTGTCGTTATGGTAGCTAATGGTAATGATTTTGCGATTGTTATAATATCCATTGTCGTGGTGACGTGGATGTGTCATACGTTTCTGTTGTTGGCACATACTTGTTAACCTTACCCAATCAGACGTTCTGGAAATGGTTTTGCAGTAACGTGGGGAATAAATATATTTGCTGTTGCTTCATGATCGATCGAATATTGTTTTTAAAATTTTATTTACGTTTTGGGGAATTAATGAATTAATTTTCTCACAAATTTTTCTAACTTTTGTTAAAAGAGAATACAAGAATGGGTTAATACGAGAATGGGGGAATATAAGAGTGAGGGATTAGGAAATGGGGGAATAAGAGAATGAAGGAATACGAAAATGAGGGAATATAAAAATGAGAGAACACGAGATTGTGGGAATACGAGAATGCGATAATACGCGAATGAGAAAGTACGAAAATGAGAAAATACGAAAACATAGTCGGTTATATTACGGCGCATGTCCAAGTACAAAAGACTGTTAGGTCTGTGGATACTGAACGATCGAATGAAAGCTGTTTCGTCTACCTAGGAAAGCTTATTCATAGAGGATGCTAGAATACCTCTACACTTCATGGTAGAAGGGGAACGACTAAGTAAGTAAGTAAGTAAGTAAGTAAGTAAAGTAAAGTAAGTAAAGTAAGTAAAGTAAGTAAAGTAAGTAAGTAAGTAAGTAATTAAGTAAGTAAGTAAGTAAGTAAGTAAAGTAAAGTAAGTAAAGTAAGTAAGTAAGTACGTAAGTAAGTAAGTAAAGTAAAGTAAGTAAAGTAAGTAAGTAAGTAAGAACGTAAGGATGTTAGAATTGACGGAAACAAGAAAAAAGATGTCAGTTAACATAGTTGCTTACCAACAGACTCAACGGTTGAGACTATCCGTTATGTCTATGGAAACACAACAAATCGTTAACAAACACCATACTCAAGCTCGCGCCATCTATTGCCTTGGGGTCTATGAAAAAACAAAGAACGAATAGGTCTACGAGTTCTTAGTCACGCGTTAAGAAGCGACCAATACGAGGTTGTACATGTAGCGTCCGACTGGCAGAGTGGTTAGAGTGCTGGTCTCTCGCGGCAAAGGTGCCGGGTTAGATTTACGTTAACGACACGCTCCAGTGTACCCAGCTTGTAAATGGGTACCTGACTTTGCTCTTGAGCTAGGGAAGGAAAATACAGCAAGGAAGGGAAAGTGGGTTACCCCCACCTATCGATGCTGGAGTATAGCGAAGTCTCTAACATTTCACTACCCTACGGCAGTATCTGCTATGGAACTACCTTGACATTTTTGTATATGAATCTAGTGTTTGTTGACAGAATAGGACTTCTGTTCCCTTATGTCGACTAATATGAGGTTGTGTATGCGACTGGCAACTTCATCATGTAAAAGACACTGCTACAGTACCTATCGCTGCAAGAATGCGTTGTACAGCATACCTGAACGGGAGCCAGCTGCCGTTGTGGCTCTATGCTCCACCGGGAGCGAAAAGGAAAATGATTTGGATGATAATGGGGCTGGCAACTTCAACATTTAAAACAACTTGCTAGGAAACTTCCCAAAGCATGGAAAAGATTTGTGTATATCCCTCTCCGAAAGAAAGGCAATTTAAAACTGTGTACCAACTATCGTACTATTGCTTTAATAAGTCATGCCAGCAAAATCCTCTTGCGGATTATCATGAAGAGGATAGAAAGAAAGTTAGAACATGAAATACAAGAAGTACAGGCGGGTTTTAGACAAGGCAGAGGTACGAGAGATCACATCTTTAATGTGAGAAACATCCTCGAGAAATGCAGAGAATACAATGTAGATCTTCATGCCTGTTTTGTAGATTACACCAAGGCCTTCGACTGCGTAGAACATCAGAAATTGTGGAACATCATGAGAGACATGGGATTTCCAGCGCATTTGATCCATGTAATTGAAACACTATACCACGAACAACAAGCAGCTGTCAGAGTAGCGGGGGAAACATCAGGATGGTTTGAGGTGAAAAGGGGAGTAAGACAGGGTTGCATCTTCTCGCCATACTTGTTTAACATCTATGCAGAAAATATAATGAGAAATGTTCGGAGTGACCAAGAATGTGAACATTGCGATCCGTTCACAATTGGTGGAAATGCGATCCCAGAACTCAGGTACGCAGATGACAGTTATTCTTTCAAACAGTGCCAAGGGACTAGAACAGTTAATCCTGTCTGTCAAAAGACACAGTGAGGATCAGAACCTTTTTCTGAACACAAAAAAACAAAGACTATGTCCACAGACAAAACAAGATGCCAACCAAAAATTACCATCAATGATGAGGAAATTGAAAATGTCACAAATTTTGAATATCTTGGCTCCATAATTAACAACAATGGAGACTGCTCAAAAGAGGTCAGAAGGAGACTGGCCATAGCAATGCAGAGGTTAAATAAAATTAAGAACCTATGGCATAACACCAGCAAATTAATAAAAGTAAAACTTCTGAGAACGTGCATCTTTCCGGTAGCAACATATGGATGTGAATCATGGACCGTTACTCAAACATTAAAGAAAAAAATCGAATCTTTCGAAGCAAAGTATTACAGAAAACTTCTCAGAATATCGTGGACCTAGAAGAAGAAAAATATAGACATCCTACACGACCTGAACATCGAGGAAAACTGGCTCATAAACAATATCATGTCCCGGAAACTGAAATATTTTGGACACATTAAACGCCATAGTGGCTTAGAGAGAGCAGTGATGGAGGGTATGGTACCTGGAAGGCGAGGCAGGAGCCGACCAAGACGACGGTGGACACAGGACATTGAAGACACCTTGAATATGACATTGGAGGAGGCAGGAGGGCTGGCTAGAGATTGAGAGTCTTTCAGGCGGGCTGTGATGAGAGCGACGTTCTGCAAAGGACATGCTACATGATGATGAGGAAACTTCCGCAACAAGAGTTTGCTCTTTAGTGTAGGCCTCCTCAAGTGAGCCATCTGTACCCGTTGTTCTATGCTTCATATTGAGCGGAGACAAAAATCAATACGATAATCCTATATATAAAATCCCAGCTTTTTCTGTCAGTGCGTAACGCTAAGGGGTGCAACGTTGGTTGAAAGTTAGACATTAATTGTATTGTTTCCCTTATATGTACTCTCCCGAAAATAGTAAAATAGTAACACTTACCAAAGAAGAATGCGCAAATGACGGTGTGCACACAAATATTTATAGAATGTGTGATCCCGTATACACACATTGGGATCCTCGATGCTGCTACGTAGTTCGTGTACTGTGGTGTTTTTAAAAAATACTTTTGAATAAGTAAAATTGCCATTAAGTATTGGTGCTTTGGAATTTAATTCCCGTCTTATGACGGGCTTTTAAACTAGTAATAAAAATAATAATAATGCTGGAATATATTTAGTGTGGTTTTGACAATCAGGTGATGACGAATCTGATCTCTCAAGTCATGTCTCGTTGATGTAGTGATGGTGCTGGGAGAGTTGACGTTTGTTCATTATGTGTGTAGCCGCGTGCATTATTTCTCTGTTAACTCTTTCTACCCCAGTGAGCCGTATGACGCACCAAAATGTGCTTCATTATTCTCCCATGTACGCACGTTTTAAATATTTGCACCGTTACCTGACGTCTGCAACTGGCATGGGTTAAAATCAAAAGTATGCGTATCATTATTGTCATATTCATCATCATCATCATTATTTTCCTTGTTACTCCCCGTAGAACATGGAACTACTACTGCAGCTGGTCTCATTGCAGTAAACCCTGTACAACGTATTGATATACTCTTGCAGTGGTGCTTTATGTAGGAATTTGTTTTCCATGATGAGGCTGCCAGACCCCCCCCCCCATGCACAACCTCATATTAGACGCCTAGTACATGCTGAGGGATTAGTAGTCTTATTTTTGTGGTCTCATCAGAGACCGCCCTTTACTTACACGGGGCTATTACATATAGCGCACAGTGAAACATATTCTTCAGCTAATGTAGAATTATTTTTCTGTGTATTAAAAATAATTTTTCATAAGTATTTCAATCAATACCTTTTAGCTCCCACAGAACTATAGGCCTTCAAGTACTTCAATCAATACCCTTTAGCTCCCACAGAACCATAGGCCTTTCAGCAAACACGTGTCAAATCCTCCTGTCTCTTGCCATCAGCGCAAGTTCTTTATACACTGACAAATGATCTGTGCCCCTGGGCTATGGGCCTCCAGGCAATAGGGGTAATTTGCCCATAGCTACTCATTCAGTTTGATGAAGCTAGATGGAGGCTAGGGAGAATAGGCCCCTACTGCTGTGGGCCCTCAGGCACTGCATGATAGCTCGATCGTTCATTCTGCCCACTGCTAAAGACTTCCTCTGACAGACACAGTTAATGGGACGTAACGTATCATTGTGGCACTGAAACCATAGCAACACCTAATTTACCATGACCTTTGCTTTGTCCACAGATGACGGTTACATTTCTGTGTCTGACTTTCTTTGACGTGGAAGGAAGGAGTAAAACCCGCTGACGTCACCCACACTGTGACATCACAAAACCACTTCTCAAGTTCACCTTTTGCTAACTTTTTGTTTCGATTCCAAACATCCTCTGTAGTTAACGAAGAAGAATGTGATCTTAATAAAATTAAAATACGTTTTTAATTGTGCTTTTTAATTATTTATTTCGTCTGTTCTTTTCACTCTGAAAACAAACATGTGTGCTTTTAGCACCACTGATAACATAGTAACGAGCACGTGTACCCGTCAAAACAATGACAGGAGAAGAATTAAACCAACACCTTAAACTGTCAGCATTTGTAGCACATTTAGAAAACTGAGACGTTGGAATAAGTAAAAAGAGTGTAATTTTAATAATTGTGTAATACATGGAGGCATAACTGGAGTCATCATTATATGACCACCAGCTATGCACAGTGCAAAAATATACATATGGGGAAGTGAACCTCTGTCTGTGAGGTTAATAATATCCTCATTGACTCATGAAATCCTCCACACACTTCCTGGGATTCCCTCTGTGGTGAATCTTGTTGAGAGCCCAGCATTGCACACTAAAGCTTGGAAGAGTCACTTGAACCCCAGACGTATTTCTTTGGCTTTGACTTGGTTGACTGCATGCAGAAGGATCTCACTGTGGACCCTTTGATAGGCAGGGGGAGCTGAGAAGTGGCTATGTGCAGTACGTGACAATTCCTTGGAAGAGCCCAGAACCAGAGCACAGTATTTTAGCTCTGCATAGTTGGAGAGCCCCTTTTGATGACGGGGAATGCATATTATGTCACACGCATCTTACTCCTAGTTTGGGATCAGATGTGACGATCCTTTAAATGCAAGCCAAGCTGGAGAAACTGGAGCTCATGACTTCAACTCAACACGTTTCGTAATGGCAGAAAAGCCACAGGAAAAGCCTAGATCTACAGTGTAGATAATACCAATAAGTCTTCAACTTGGTATTGGCTGCAAAAGAGCGAGAAGCTCAGCAGTTCTAGTTAAACAACAATAACAACAACAACAACAACTAACTGTGTAACAGATCTTTAACACAACAATTTCTGTAAATGAGCTGTTGTCTTCAAAATCTTAGCATTAGTAGCATGTGTCCTGAGTTTATACTTTTAAGATTGTCAGGTTTCCTTCCTCGCGTGATCAATACATAAAACTGGATGTTAGCAAAGACTGCTTCTATTAGATGTACACCAAGATGATTAAATGATTGTCCCTGTGCTTTGTTGATTGCCATTGCAAAAGCTAGAATCACAGGAAACCGAGAATGTCTACAATATTGAGAGGAAGGCCGGTATCATTTGGCTCTAAAATGACGCGTGGAATGTAAACTCGTCAATTTTTTACTACCTGCGATTATTTCTTTGTATTTCTAAAAAGTAGACAACTGTTTCTTGAGTTTTAACATAATTTAAAAAAACCAAAAAAACCAAAAAAAAAAAAAAATGTATTAGGGACCTATTTTTTAATTAGGAAACTAAGTAATTAAACGTCTTGGTCAATTCTGGACAGGTTAACTGATCTGTAAAATCCGAATCAAATAGATTATTTGCCTCTGTATGGGATCATTATATGGGGTACACAAGACAACGTTTACTCGAGGCGCAGTGCAATGCACCCCATTTCTGTATTTTCACGAAAAGCTGGTGTTAATGTTTCAAAAACATTGAGCAACGGACCACGAAAAGCGTATTCTTTTAATGAGTATTCAATTTAGTTTAGCCAGTGCAATGCGCGCTGTTTCCGTATTTTCCCCTAAAAGATGGCGCTATTGTTTCTTTGAGTACAAACTTTCATTGAGCAAACATTAGTAATATTACGAGTAAGTCACCCGCCAAAATATGGCAGGAAATAATAATGTTTTGCTTCTTCTGCTGTTTTTTTAGTGGGGAAAAACATTTCAAATATGTTGTCATCGCAAATCAACAGAGGCAGGAATATTTTTTTATTTTTAAACATCCGGCGTCATGAAGTATATTGGGAACAAAATGCGCGTTGTTTCAACAGGCACGCAATTTAACTCTCACTACACAAAACAAAAACAAAACAAACAGCAACAAAAATGCACCATGAAAAAAAAAATTGTGTGAGAAAAGATAGGCTGGCCACGTTCTCAGAAGGGACCCTGATACCATCGCAAGAACATCAATGCTATGAACCCCCGAAGGAAAGCGAAAGAGAGGCCGACCAAAAACAACTTGGGGGAGAACTGTGGAGGCCGAGATGCAAAGAATGAACCAGAGTTGGGACACTGTACGAAGGGTGACCGCCGACCGAACAAAGTGGAGTCAATTTGTTGCTGCCCTACAAGACGCCACCAGGCGTGATGGCCACTGATTGCTCTGACGGTTGGCGGCTATGGATCAAAGAAAGAAGCTCGAGAAAAGATGGAACTAAAGTAATAAATGGATAAAATAATTAGAAGATTTAATATTTTGCAGTTCTTATTTATACAAACAGTTCTTACTCATACCGACTGATGCCAACAATAATCCACGTAATTAGGGCTAACTTACGCTTACTAGACTTAATACAGTAGAGTGACATGGTTTACCAATGTAGAACTAATGAAAAGATACTGATAAATAACAATGGGAAAATTCTGAGGATAAGACGCTGATGTTAGACAGGACATACATTGAGGAAACAGGCCAATAACACAACAAGGCAGTCCCTTAAGCCGCTGGAATCCCCAGTTAAAAATAATAGAGGGAGATCCAAAAACATACCGAGATGGGAAATGGTGGGAGAATTAATAACATGTATAGGGAAAAAAAACAGAAAAAAAATTGCAAGGATGGCAGAAGACAGTAGGCTGTGGAGTGAACTTATTGTAAACAAGGTACTGGTCACTTCCATCCCTCGATGCTGGGCCTAGTATAGTGAAGTCTCAAACACCTCACTCCCCTACTTCAGTATATGATATGCCACTACCTTTACCTTTATTTTTAAATTGCTTTAAGGCAGGGGTCAGGAAGCGGTGGTCGATCCCGATCTACCAGTAGGTACCAGAGGGTGATGTCGTAGATCTTTAGGTGACGGAGAGGGGCAACAGAAGGTCTCTGTGCTAGGTTTGCTTTTAAGAATTATCTTCACTGCATACGGACATCTTCAATCAGTGCTCAGATCTCCTCCTTTAGATCACACAAGAAGGATCTAAGCACAGTGCACGAACTCCGTAGCACCAGCGAGAATCTTAATGTGTAAATATAAGAATCAGGAAAATTTAGGAGTATCTCTCTCCCGCCGGTATTTAAATCTGCGATATTCCCAGCATTAAAGGCAGTTCTTCCGCCTTCCCCTTGAAAACCCAACATCGAGCTTACTAAAATTCACTTCATTCCTGAACTGCATAATGATAGGAAAGCGATCTTTTTTGTTTCTCTGAAGTGAAGTTTACATTGGGTAAAATAGCATTTAATTTAAATCTTCACTTCTCTAAAGATGGAAATGCGAGAACCAGATCTTCTGACAGAGAGAAAAATTACACATACACTGTGCACTGAGCGTCCGATTGGCAGAGGGGCTGGAGCGCGGGTCTCTCCCGGCAAAAGGGCCGGGTCCGAACCCAGCTGTAAATGGGTACCTGACTTTGAGTTAGGGAAGGGAAAGACAGCGAGGAAGGGAACTGGTCACCACCACCTCACGATGTTGAACTTAGTATGATCAAGTCTCTAACACTTCACTCCGCTACGGCAGTATTTACTATGGGACCACTTTTAATTTTTTTCACCGTACACTGGCAATATTATCTTAAAGCTGTTGGCATTTGGCATCAAAAGTCAGGCTAGCTGAGATGGACGTATGAGAGGATGCATCCGTCGTGTGTACAACCAGCGAGCTTCAGGAACAGTTAGCATTCACACTCTTCGACATATACTGACGGAGACTGAGCACCTATGGGTTTGCCCGGAGTGCAATAATGTCGATTCTGTTCAACAATAACAGCAACAATAACACATATACTGTACTTATTTCAAATTCTAAACACTTTGAAACCTTACAAAAGACATGATTTTATCAAA
This sequence comes from Oreohelix idahoensis, assembly GCA_024509875.1. NCBI lineage: Eukaryota > Metazoa > Mollusca > Gastropoda > Stylommatophora > Oreohelicidae > Oreohelix > Oreohelix idahoensis. The sequence continues at coordinate 119,649 of JAMPIV010015307.1, forward strand.
GCAGATCTTTGGAGAGCTCAATGTTTGTAAAGTAGATTGTCACACTTTGTGAGTTGCCTACCGGTGCTCTAATGCAGTGCTCCTCACCCTTTTTAACTTCACCGCACACTTAAGGGGAGAAGCTGCAGCAAAATGATATTTTCATAAATAACTGCGGGACTTTGATCCAAATGCACAGTGCTGACTCACGACAGCAATAGATATGCATATCAACGCAATTGTTGGTATAATGCTATTGGTTGCCATGGAAATGGAGGCCATGTTGGATTTTACTGTTCTATTTCAATTCCTTAAAGCCTTTTTATTTGTTGAGTTATGAGTACCAAAGTTGACATGGAAGTTTATCATTGTATTTTAAAACTTGTATCACATTAAAGTTTAGATAACTTAAGTAAATACTGAGATACAGAACTTTAACGTATGTATCTTAAAATAGTAACCATTTTTTTAAAAAGTGCACAACATTATTAGCAGTAAATAAAAATTTTGATAAGATTTCGAAAATTTGATTTAAAATAAAGTTTTATTATCCAACGGAAAGTATTTGTGTCAAATCTCATATTGACTGACTAAAAAAAAAAAATACGCCAAGTTATTAGAAAATTAGTAACGTAAAACAAAGTTCTGAGAAGTTCAAAATTGTCTTCATAGGAAAGACATAATTTCTTAAGAAAATACAATTTACAAAATCAATAAACGCCTACTCAGAATGTGTTCTGACAAAGGATTTTGATATATTTAGATTCATGAGAATATAAGCTTTTCGAATATAGACTAATCCGAATTATCACTTTTGCGCTATTTTCTTCTTGTTATTTTATTCTTCGTACCGTCCCTGACGTCTTATTGAACATTTTCAAAGAAAGAAGTAGTCAGCTGAGGCTATATGCATCTCCAATGAGTTTTCCTAGGAATGGTAGTGGTGACGGCCAAATGTGCTTTCTCTGTTGCTTATCTTATATGGTAGACATATTTGAAGCAGATGTTCAGCAGCCGTTTTATCAGCGCTACGTGTACGCTCATCTATAGTTCCTATTTTTATCTTGTTGAATAGATGATATCCCAATCTGTCGTGGCCCATGCGGAGTCTGAAGATTACCACTTGTTCAGTTCTTCTGTGAGTTGGTAAATATGCATCACTTCGTGTGTGGTCTGGATGCTCTGCACCCAGTTTGTTTATGTATCTGGTCCTAATAAAATTCTTTGCCTCTACAAAAGTTATGCAACAGAAGAAAGATGTCCAAATATTAATGCACGGGTAAACAGACAGAAATGCGTACTCAGGTATTTATACGCCTGTATGAAAATAAAGTCCCGTGTGGTTCACGATGTCTGTGGAATTTTTTACATTTTTCTATTTTAAAAAAACAAACATCTTTGTGGCATCTAGTACTTTCCTTACTTGTTTACTATACGTCAGTGTTGGTTCTATATAACACTGAAGAACTTTCTTTCTTACTTTCATTGACAAAGAACCGTTGCATAAAATAATCATCATTTTATAGAATGCTCTTTTTGCCTGAACTATTCTGCACTGCACATCGGAGATGCATCTTCCATCCGTTGTTATTAATGTGCCCAGGTATTTGAATCTATTGACTTGTTTTAAAACTGTTCCATTTACTTTGATAGTACATTCCGGGGAATCAATTTTCTTTGAAACGACCATTACTTCTGTCTTTTATCTATTAAGGCCAGTTCTTATAGCATTCAATAACTTACCGAAAGTTCAGTTTGGGTTGTCGCTGAAATATTAGCTCTAACACTTTATCTTCTTCTTTGATCCTTAGCCGTCGACTGTCAAAGGAGTCTGTTGCCATCGCGCCTGGTGGCGTCTTTTATTGTTATTTTTTATCAGAATCGACCTCACTGCACTCCGGGAAAACCCATAGGTGCTCAGTCTCGGCTTGAGAGTCTGACAATATAACTGCCCTGGTTGATGGAGTTTCGGACAGTCACCTCAGTGCTTCAGTAACGGCGTCTACCTCCATTCTCATGCTGGAGGTTGTTGTCATTAGGCTCCACTCTGGTCAGCAAAAACCCTGCCCTTTATTCTCGCAGAGAAGCCCCATACTGATTTCTCACCACGCACTACATGAGTGTACACAATGGCGTCATCATTCACAGCATGATCATTTATCAGCTGATTAATCTCCAGCTCTGCTTTTCCATTGCCCCAAGATCTGCACTCTCTGCCAAGGTTAATGATGACCTGCTGGTAATTTTTACAGTTCTCCCCTGACTTACTCCACTCTTCCCATGTGGATATATTTTCAACCCTGGTCACCTGACCAATCGTAGTTTCTGCATGTGCCACTCCTTTGATTTCAGCTACGTTCTCATGTAGGGGGTGTCTTATGTTGGTGGTTACCCGCATATAGGCGTCTTGTAGGGCAGCAACAAACTGCTTCCACTTTGCTTGGCCGGCGGTCATCCTTCTTGATGTGCCCCAGCTCTGGTTCATTCTTTGCACTTCGGCCTCCGCAGTTCGCCGCCAAGTTGTTTTTGGTCGGCCTCTCTTTCGCTTTCCTTCAGGGGTCCATAGTGTGGTGGATTTTGATGTTATTAAATGTTGTTGATATGTTTCCTTATTGTACTGAATGAGGCCAGCTGTGAAGGTCCCTGATGCTAACAAAATTAGGGTTGAGTTATCAGGGTGCCTTGCTGCTACCACCTTATGGCCTCAAGCAGACTTATTCTTGACTAGTATTAATGATAGCTACGTCTAATGTCTAGGGATATGCAAGTGTGGTGTGATGGTCCTTTAACAATAATACACATCTATACAAACAAGTATTAAAGTCTATGATTAAAGGAAATAACACCTGGAATAAATTTGTACAATTAATAATTTTCTGTATGATTTATTTGGTCCTGAACCTAGTATTCTTCTTGTCAGGACTTTAAAATGAAAAGAATTCAAGATATATATATACAAAATGTAAATTTTAGACCCAAAGAGACAATTGTCCAAACAAATATTGTTTAACTATACTAATAGTGTTACTAAAATTTGTCTATTACTGGTTTCTAACACTGGATGACGGTTTGGGATTTTATAATCACTCCCAGTCTCTTTAATATACAATGTCACTTTTAAGTTCTCTGGGGAAATAGTTTATTCTTGTTATACAGGGGTATGCTGGTCTTAAAGCTGATGTAGAGTTAGGGTGCCAGATATTTTACTTATCTGGGCACACTTGAACAGTCTGTAAACTTGGTGTCACATTATTTCGCTATGATATTGGCCAAAAGTAACAGGGTAGACTCTGCAGGTCCCTGTCACTACTGTGCATGAAACGACTTCTCACTGCTCCTCATAGACATCTGGCACCGGACTAGTGCCAGATAAAAACCCTGTAACAATGAAATAATGTCTCCTTGTTGATATCTTACTTCAACTGTGTTTTATATATACAAAAGAGAATACATAAGAAATAAAGAGCTGGGTCATATCTAATGGACCAATCCAGCACATCCATTCCACAGTGTACCAGTGTTGTTCACATGTCTCTCCTACAAAGGCGGTACTGCATCTGCAATAATATTATTACTCTTTCTTTTTTGCCATACAATAGGATAGTTGAGCTGTGTCCCTCTGGTCACCTAAGAAAACCTGTTTATTTCACAAAACATGTGCATTTACAAAACTGGCAATGTGTTATAGCTTAATTATACCTTCAGGCCCTGCCTAAATCAGCTTGGGACCTGATTACTTACAGTCGTGATGGCAGCATCTCTCACTCACATTTTTAATTAAAATATATATGAATAATGTCGGTCTTACCAGAAATTCAATGAAAAAAACACAGGTATGTTGACTAGCAGACTCCAGATGTGCTGCTGGCTGAACTGTGATGCCTATTACTTTAATATATATTTGCTTTAATAAGGCTAATCACTTTTCCAGAAATACACAACGTCCTGCTCTAGGGACTATCTTCTACAAATGGCGTCAAGCCTTTGAATGTACTCAATACTATGAAATGTTTTGACCAATGGGATCTACTTCTAAGATTTTCCATTCAAATTTTTAAATCTAAGGTCCAATTTCGGTCCAATGTTAGTGTACTTCTGTCGGTCTGTCCGTCCGAACTTTGCATTCCCCAAAATTAAACTTGGTTTTGGCCTAACACTACCAAAAAAACATATTCAGTTTGAGCCATCCCATAATTTTTTTCTCCCCTTGTCTACCCCTTTCTACATGTACCCTTTCTTGCCTTTTTCAAGGACGCGTCAAAAAATGTTACCGTTAGTGCAAGTCCAAACGAGCATGTGTTGGTCTGTCTATACGAACAAATACAGTCTTTTGTCCATAACTTTATTTCTATCTGTCGGATTTTTTATTCGAAAGCATATTACCCATCAGGACAAGACCAGCTCTAAGACTCGCTAACTTTTATGATCTTAAACCTATTAATAAAGAATTCAATATATTTTCCATTTTGGTGTTCGTTGTTTTCTAAGTCTCAACTACTTGAATGTTATAAAAATCATCGCAGATCTTCCTTTTTCCCGGCAGGAAGTAATTATGCGTGTGTGTATATATGATTCTACAGTGTGCCTTTTGTTAGAAAATGTATTGGACTTGGCGGTTTATTTTTAAATTTTAAGGCTCGCGACATCGTTTTCGACACAAGCTAACGGCATCGTCTCGCACGGTCGGCCTGAGTAGCTAATTCAAACTTCTAACACTTGACAAGCCGGCAGCATGTGTCCGCTCTCTCAATCTTATGCGTTCGTGTGTTTTATTCTTTCTATCTTTCCTGGAACCACTACGATTGTAGATTTTTCAAATTTTTATCGTTAACCCTTGACGGGCGCGTTATAAAGTCCAATACTACTAGCGCTGCAATAAGGTTTTTGACTACGTTCTATCCTACCTAAATCAATGCGTTTTCTGGCGCAGGGAAGAAGACGCGTTACAACTTTACTAATTCTATACATATTATTATGACTTTATTACATATAATTAATGATTTTATCGCTGTATCAATGTACTTCATCACACATAGCATAGCTGTTCTTGTGATTGCATCAGGGTCTCTTCTGAGGACGTGGCCAATCAACTCTCTAACACTTTATGCCTGCGTTATTTTATTTTATCGTCTTGATTTAAAAGAAAAATAATAATTTTTTTGTTATTTTCTGTGTTTAATTCTATAGTTTTCAATCTCTTAAGACTCTATTATACAGTACTAACAGTTTACTTCTGGTGTTTTCGCTCAATGTCTGATAGTGTCTTCAGTTTGCTCTGACTAATAGTTTTGTGTGTCTACAGTTCGATGTCTGTGTCTGATTTATGGTTTTGTCTATCGCCAGTTCACTCTCTATGTATGACTGAGAGTCTGTCTTCGGTTTCCTATGCTTTACAGTTTGTCTCTAGTTGTGATCTTCATGACAGATTTAGTGTAGGTCTCCAAATGACTCTCTTTGTCTGATTGATAGTACGTCTTCAGTTTTGTTTCCTATGTCTGATTAATAGTCTTCTCTAGTTTTGTTCCTTATCTCTGGTTGAGTCTCTCTCCAGTCTGATCTCTATAGTTTATTGAAAGTCTCTCTCCAGTCTGATCTCTATTTGATTGATAGCCTCTCTCCAGTCTGATCTCTATAGTTGATTGAAAGTCTCTCTCCAGTCTGATCTCTATATTTGATTAACTATCTCTCTCCAGTCTGATCTCTATATTTGATTAACTATCTCTCTCCAGTCTGATCTCTATATTTGATTAACTATCTCTCTCCAGTCTGATCTCTATATTTGATTAACTATCTCTCTCCAGTCTGAATCTCTGTTACTACAGCCATTTGAACATTTGTTGATTTTTTTAATACAACGGTAATAATCAGAACTTTTAATAGTTTATCGGTTAATATCCTCTAAAATTTTTCTTTGTTTACTTATTTAAATTTCTTATTATCACGCGTAGCTTCAATTTGTTAGAATTTTCGGTAAGGTGTGAAGTGTTGTATACTTGTCTGACTTGTGACTATTATTAATTTCTTCCATCTCTCGTTTAACTTCACTTTGTTGCGTTGAGCAGTTCTGGTGTGATATGTTGTATGCCTGATTGTTTTGTGACAATTTTCATATACTCAGTTGAAATTGTTTTTTATTAGTTGTATTAATCATTTTAATATTGTATTTTCTGCAATTTCTCATTCCTTGAATTCCACTTCCTTGGTGAAGTATTAATTCGTAAAAATATTTTGCGCTTTTTTGTGTGCATAACTGTTTTTTAACTTGTAATTTTTAAATTTTTATTTTTTTTAAATATATATTTCTTTTTACTATACAAACATGGCTGGTAATTATGTACCGTGGCTTCACAAGGATGGTCTACGACTTGGTCATCTAAATATTTACCATCTTCTAGGTAAACTCCCCGAACTTACATACATTCTAAGTAATAATTTTCACATTTTTTGGACTTTCAGAAAGTCGCCTAAATGACAGAATAACAGACGATGACATTGCGTTAAATGGTTTTAAAACTATTCGGCGAGACGCAAGCAAAAAACAAGAGACAGGTATAACAGTTTATATTTCCACTTCCCTTAATTTTCGCCGCAGAAACGACTTAGAGACAGCAGAGATAGAATGTGTATGGTTGGAAATAAAGCTACCGAATCAGGGCCCATTTCTGGTGGGATATCTTTATCGAAATCCTAGTGCAGGACCTATATGGTACGAAGATTTCACCATAACGATGGACAATGTATTTGCCACAGTCAAGGAGGTTGTTCTTCTTGGTGATTTCAACATCGATATACACAATTCAAATCTAACATGGAAAAAATATAATATTATCGTACAACTTAAAACAAATAGTTAACCAGCCTACAAGAGTAACACAAGCATCAACCACACTAATCGACCACATCTACGTAACTTGCCCAGAAAACATCATAGAATGCTCTGTCCCTAATATTGCAATGAGTGACCACTATCCAGTATGCTGTACATGGTCAAAGAATAAATGTAAAGTCCCAAAAAATAAACATGTAAGTATCAAATTCAGAAGTTTCAAACATTTCAGTAAGGAATTATTTTTAAATGACTTGCAAACTGCACCTCTCGGCCGTGTTTACCAACTTCCTGATCCGGATGACGCTATTGAATATTGGACAAAAATTTTTTATAATGTTTTTGACACGCACGTACCAGCTAAGGAAATTCGCGTCAAACGACAATTAAAATCTCCGTGGATCACGCAGGAAGTGTTGGAGGCTATGAGGCAGAGAGATCAAGCGCACAAAAATAAGGACCTCAACACATACAGGGTATACAGGAACAAGGTTCAATATTTAATTCGGAAAGAAAAGAAAAATCATTTTAGAAATATGGTTCAGAACAAATCAAATAGTAAGGAAATATGGAAGGCAATTAACACCTTAGCGAACAAACGTAATGCACCAGACTCATTATCTTCCAACACATCATTTACTTGTACAGACTTCAGCAATCACTTTCAAGCAGAAATAAGCAGCCTGAAATCCACAATACCACCTTCCTGTAGTGACTTAGACAAACTTTCAGCATTCTGTAAGAACAAATGTACAAACCCAGTTCCACCCGACATTCCTTTTATGACAGTTAATGAAGTGTATAACTATCTTATTGGCCTTGTAGTGGTTTTTGATGGTACTGTATGGTTGTTGTGTTACCTAGTGTAATGTATGAGGTCAGCTGTGAAGGCTCCTGAGATAAATGTAGATGTGAATTACAGAAGGCCCTTCGTACTACCACTTACGACCTCAAACATATCTTTTTTACTATTATGAATGTAGCTACGTTAAATAAAGTCTAGGGTACTGAAATGCAATGTGTTGTAGTAAAATATACAAACACACACAGATAATTAATGTCTGTAATAATATTAATAGAATTCTATAACACACTGAACTAACTCAGGCTGTTTAGTTTAAATATTAAAATTTTCTTTAAATTTATTTGTTCTGAACCAATGTTTTAGTTGGTCAGAACATATGAAATGTTATGGAGTTATAAATGGAATGCATAAATATATGGCATAATAAAATGGAATGTGTATACATAAGTATTTTATCAGACTGGTTAATATTAATTATATTTCTAATGTCTCTGGGAAACTATTACTGGATATGCTGTTGGGGTGGTGTCATCACACCCACTCTGTGACTAGAACAAGCTTTGTCCATTGTTTTATGAACTTTAATAAATGTATCTTTCCCAAAATTCAATATATTTATGAGGGAAATATTTATAAATTCTTTAGGAGTATGGTGAATCCTCAGCAGGCCACTAAATCACTCATCTTGTCTGCGAAGATCTAATGCTGGATTCCGGTGGCCCACTCCTCTCGGTAGCTAGAATACAATGGTAGACTGCACCGACACACTGTTTGGCTGCACACACATCTGCTTGTGCAATCTTGATTACTTATGTGGCACTACCCTAGTGCCACAACAGAAACTCACAATTCTGAAACAAAATTTGTGCTGTGTCAGTAATCTATTTACTGCACCACTCTTACACACAGCACAACACATCAACACTACACAGAATGGGTCAGATCTCTCTGACCACACAGCACCTCTTACCCAGTTGGTTTCATATAGTACTAGTTCCCCAAAGACTGCATGGCATCTGAGATATGTTCAATAATTTCCTTGTATTCAATAAGTCAGGTGATATGTTCCCACTGATCTCAACAATAGATCCGCCTTCCATAGTCTTAGTTAGGCGTCCATATATTTTGTTTATCTCTAGACCCTGAACTTGGGCTGGGGATCTAGAGCGAACACTTACTTGTCGTAATCATTTTATATGATATGGCAGTATCAATCACTCGAGATATTAAAATGTACAAAATAAATACTTTCATTCTTACCAGAATTCAGAATTGAGAACACAGTTAATTGCTAGCAAAACTCAGCTGAGCTGCTGGCTATATGATGGCGTCCCTCTAAATGTATGTACTATCTTCTAGGAACAACACCACAGGCAATAACCACTCTGTCTCTGGACAGTATTGTATCAAATGGCAAAAATGCGCATCTCTGTCCCGCTAATATGATTACATTTACCCAATCACCGACTTCCCCCCTAACTTTTCAAATCTACAACCAAAAGTCAAATTCAGTCAGATCTCAGTCAAGGGTGTATTATTGTCTGTTGGTCCGTCTGTCTCTACTTGTTTTTTCACAAAAACACACTTGGTTCTACATGCAATACCCTACACAAATCTGCCTCCTAAGTTATTTTTAGCCACAATTCTCCACCTTTCCCCTCTTTTACATTACAGCTTGATTTTTGCATTTGCGTGTCTCAAGGCCAAGAATTTGAAGCTTTTTGTGAAAGTTTGCACAACAGTACTGTCGCTGGTCTGATGTGAACAATACAGTCTTTTGTCAATATCTTCCTTGTTATCTATCCGTCTGTATAATTTAAAGTATATTAGTTCTCTGCTTAAGATGGGCTAACCGTTTCGTCTGCACGTCTATCAAGTTAGTTTGACTGGCGGTGGGAAATGCGGGCATGGGCGAGCATGTCTCCTAGTATCTTACGCATTATTTTTCTCCCTACATTTTATCTTTACATTGAGAGATATTTTAACGTTGTATCATGGTAAATTCATCTTAGGCCTTAAGGATAATAGCTCATCAGGGCTTGACGGAATTAGTAATCGAATTTTGCGTTACGCCGCACCAGCTATTAGTGATTCACTAACTTTTATATATAATCAATGTATCGCTAAAAGTTATTTTCCTTCGACCTTTAAGATTGCCAAAGTATATCCTCTCTTCAAACCTGGCTCGTCAGATAACAGTAATCTTGGTAACTATAGACCAATTTCTCCTTTATCATCGCTTTTTAAACCACTAGAAAAACACATACATAAAGCAACACTACATTACCTAGTTAGCAATGACTTGCTAATTGACAGTCAGTCAGGGTTTCGACAAAAGCATTCCTGCCACACAGCTCTAACTAAGATGATAGACAACTTGCCCCTAAACATAAATAACGATAACATATGTGGAGCAATCTTTGTAGACTTTAGGAAAGCATTTGATGTGTTAGATCACGCTGTTTTATTAAGAAAATTAGAAACAATGAAAGTTAACTTTAAACTAGTGACATTACTTAAATCATTCCTGTCCGACAGACAGCAAGTACTGTGGTACAATAACTCCTTGTCAAACCCAACTATTATTGACACAGGTGTTCCTCAGGGTTCTATTCTCGGCCCTCTACTTTTTTCCATTTACATAAATGACCTTCCACTACACATCGAGCACTCATCCTGCGACCTATTTGCTGATGACTGTACCATTTATACTAATGATAAAAGTTGCAACAAGCTAGAAATATTATTACAAAGCGACACAGACAATCTTATTAAGTGGAGCAATAAAAACTGCATGCAAATAAATATCACTAAAACAAAATGTATGATAATATCAACTAGACAAAAATTACAAAACTCGCTGAAAACAACATTTCAGCTCTACATTGGAACCTCTTTAATTGAAAATGTAAATGAATATAAAACACTAGGACTCATAATTGACCAACATTTAGGTTGGAATTCGCATGTACAAGCACTGACCAAACAAACGGCACAAAAAGTTTACCAGTTAGCTAAAATCAAACATTTCCTAGATGAGGAGACACGAAAAATGTTCTATACATCCCAGATACAAACACATCTAGACTATTGTTCCACAATTTGGGATGGCTGCACCATGTCCAACACTAAAAGACTCTATTCATTACAAAAACGTGCAGTGCGCCTAATTTCAGACAAAAACCTCACACAGTGTGTAGACGCATATACATATCTTAACATATTACCACTAAGAAAGCGCCTTCTCTTCAACAAAGCCAAATTTATTCACAAAATCTTGTCACAGAATGCTCCAACGTATCTGTGGCCTATTTTCAAATACAGCGGAAGACGCAGTCAACGCTTAAATAAATTACACATGCCCAAGCCTAGGTGTCATAAAATTAACAGTGATACAACGTAAAATATCTCCAAAGGATAAAATGTAGGGATAAAAAGAATGCGTAAGTTACTAGAAGGCATGATCGCCCACGCCGCGGGTCATCACCCGCCATGGAAATTAAATTGCTAGAACGTTTACCCTTGGAACGAAATGAGAACGAAGATCAAAAGGAAAATTCTGACTGAACATGTGCTTGAAACTAGCAAGGCTAAAAAGATGCAATTGGGGAGGGAACGGAGGAAAAGTCACGTCCCCAAGTTGACACAAGGTAACGAAATCGACAAAAGGGACCATAGTTATTATACGCAACAGTCATTTTTTGGACGTTTTTGCGATATTTTGTCCTTTATTTGAATGCAGCGGCAAACGTTTCACAGAAGATTCTAGAAAATATTTCGAAAAAAACAACTAACCTTGAAAAGTAACTTTTTCTTAATAATGATGTTAGGAATATAAAACCTAGCTGGCCGGATGGCCCATTTTGAGCAGTGAAATAATATGCTTTTATTTATACAGACGGATAGATAATAATGAAGACATTGACAAAAGACTGTGTTGTTCACATCAGCGAAAGACTGCATTGAATCAAACATGTCACGAGTGTCCAAATCTAGTTAGTGAAAGAGAACATTTGGTGCTAGTTAAAATAAACTTTAAAGACAAAATTTTGTAGAGGGGACGGATAGTTTGGTTCAAAAAACCAAGTAGACGCAAGTAGAATCGGACGGATAACAGATAAAATCACTTGACTGCGCATGCTTTTTTGCCAAATCAATAGTTGTCCAGTGATAGACACAGTAAATTTTAAGTGTGGTGATTTCCAATGAAGTAAATTGAAATAAGTTCAGGGACGCCATACTATAGCCAGCAGCTCAGCTGAGTTTTGCTAGCATTTCTGTGTTCTTTATTCATAATCTGAGCTGTGAGTTTTTTATGTTGACACCAAAAGGTGGTGTCAAATGCTGGGTAAATAATTGACAGTGAGGACCCGTGCAGTGTCGCATCTCGGCAGAACAGCCTTGTATTGCCCCCAAGCACGGAGAGGTGGGGGCCACCCGATATATTGCCCCCAAGCACGGAGAGGTGGGGCCACCAGATTCCAGCACCAGAACTACTCTTTCAAAGTTACGTAAGCAGGCTGGTCTGCTGGATTTACACCAACTTCATAGACATAGCACCCAAAGTGAATTACTACTAAAACATCCCATTTCCTTCCATCATTAATGGACAATGTTTGGTAGGCATAGACAGGGAGGGATGAAGCCACCCCAACAGCACATCTATTCATCGTTCTCCCAGGGAAAATAAAATTAAGAACTGTAGAAATATTAACTAATCGTGAAAATTGTATAAGTACACACCTTTTATTTATCATGCCATTTATTCATGCCATTCACTCATAAATTTCAAAATCTTTCATATGTTCTGGCCAAAATAAAACCTTGGTTCAGAACAAATAAATTTAAAAAAAGATTTACTATCTAAAATTTCACCAGCTGAATTTAGTTCATTGTGTTCTAAATTTTATTGATAATATTATATTATTTAATATCTGTGTGTGTGTTTGTATATGTCAATACAACACATTACATTCAGTACCCTAGATTTTAACGTAGCCACATTCATTAGAAAAAAAGATAGGTGTGAGGTCGTAGTGGTAGCAAGAAAGGCCTTCTGAAAATTCACAGCTACATTTTATCTCAGGAGCCTTCACAGCTGACCTCATACATCACACTTAGTAATATCACAACCATACAAATACCATCAAAATCCACTACACTAGGCTCGACTTATTCAAGAAAAGTTTAGCTTTTTCTGCTGCTCATCTGTGGAATATTCTTCCACACGACTTAAAAAATACTCTTAGCCCATATTCATTCAATCACAGACTTTTCAAATACATCATGAGTGCAGATTATATGCCACCCTAATTTCGTTATGTTCTTAAATAATTACATAACATCATATGTAGGTTTTAAAGTTAATTTTGTCCTGTTTAGTATAAATTATGATACGCATCAGTAAATCTGTGTAACTGTTATTGTACTGTTACAATGTTGGGATTTTATTTTATTGTACTTTTTTGTTATTTTATTATTTAAGTAATATTTAGGATACGTGTGAGAATAAATGGATTCAGTATGGAAGATGAGAGAAAGGAAGGGCAGAATGTTAGACGGGCCTGCGTGCCCAATTCTAAACCCTTTAAAAATAAAGGTCGTTCGTTCGTTCGTTCGTTCTCTATATTTGATTGATTGTCTCTCTCCAGTCTGATCTCTATATTTAATTAACTGTCTCTCTCCAGTCTGATCTCTATATTTGATTAACTGTCTCTCTCCAGTCTGATCTCTATATTTGATTAACTGTCTCTCTCCAGTCTGATCTTTATATTTGATTGATTGTCTCTCTCCAGTCTGATCTCTATATTTGATTGATTGTCTCTCTCCAGTCTGATCTCTATATTTAATTAACTGTCTCTCTCCAGTCTGATCTCTATATTTAATTAACTGTCTCTCTCCAGTCTGATCTCTATGTTTGATTGATATCTTTTCTCCAGTCTGCTCTGTGTGTCTGATAGTCTCCAGTCTATCCTATGTATCTAACTGACAGTCTGTCTCCAGTCTTGCTCTTATTATTCCCCTTCAATCATCTCTATTCTATCCAAAAACCGATTTATGAAAGTCTATAGCTTTTTGGTTGCTGTTTTGTTGTTGTTGCTTTCTACGCTTGAGAGCCATAGACTTACTTACTTAGTCGATCCTCTTCTATCCTGGGGTGTAGAAGTTTGCCAGAGAGATCGCCATGCTATCCTGTCGGCTGTCTTCCTGCTGGCCTGATTCCATTCTAGTCCTCGGTCCTTCAGAGATAGTCAAATATTGTTCTCCCAGCGGACTCTGGGTCGTTCGTGGCTCTTAGTTTCCCATACTTGTCGTGGTAGCCGATCTTCTCTTGAGACAATAGAGACAAAATATATGAAAAATATCGAAATGCATTTGTCAGAAATGTGTCTACTTTTTTTTTTTTTTTTTTGCATTAGAAAATGCCTTGACAGTGGGGCTCTCATGTCTACGCTGTACAACGTTCTCATACTCATAAACGGAATGCGAAATAAGTACACATGGGACATAATGTGCGCCTCAAAGGTTAAACTAGTAATCTAATAGTTGTTTCCCTTTAAATGTTTAATAATGAACTCTGCCAAGGCCGGTCCCAAGAACGGCTGAAAAAGGAGGAGGGCGGCCTGCATGGAGGCCGTAAGGAGGCAGCCCCTCCACCATGCAAAGGCACAACAGGCCAATCACCTGTTTGCTTTAAAGTATGATTACGCGAACTACAAGAGAGAAAACCGGACTGATTCTAAAGGCGACGAACTGGAACGGACTACGGACTACGACTTATGGAACTTGGAACACAAGAAGTATAAATGGGAAAGAAGAGAAGCTGGTGGAAGAGATGAGGAAGGCATAACTAGAAATCCTGGCTATAACGGAAACAAAGAAAAAAGGACAAGGAGTCATGGATCTCGATGGCAACACGCTGCTCTACAGTGGTGTACCCATATCTGAAAGAGCTAAAGGGGGCATGGGATGCTTTGTAGCCAAAAACCAAAAAGATAGTATCAAGGGATGGAACTTTGTCTCGGAGCGCATTATGGTTGTAAAACTAAAAGAAGGAGAAACCATAGTTAACCTGGTCATAGTGTTTGGGCCAATGAGGATGAGAGAGCAGAGGTCAAGGAGGAATTCTTCGAGCTGCTTCAAAGGACAGTGGATGACTGCCTAGATGAAATTATCATGCTCGGAGATTTCAATGCCAGAGTTGGAAATGAACATGCTAGATGGGGTGAAGTTATCGGAAGATATGGAGAAGATACTCTCAATGACAATGGAAAGCGACTCCTTAGATTCTGCAGTGAGTAGAATCTGATCATTACAAACACAAAGTTCCCCATAAGCGCATACATGCATACACTAGATGTGAACCAACAAAGAATGAGAAGTCAGTGATCGACTATGCCATTGTTGGGAGGAGCTCATTCAAATATGTCCGGGATGCTAGAGTCTGGAGGGGACCAGAGATTGGAAGTTATCACTACCTGCTTACAATCAAAGAACAGCTGAAAGAGTTGCTCAGCCTAGGAACTGCCCAACATCACGCAAGAAACCAAATAAACGAACGGGAGAAATGAGCATTAAGACCTACAAGCTGAGAGAGCCAGAAATTAAGACCAGATATCAGGGGCTTATTGCTACATCGGTGAGAAACACAGAAGAACAACCTGATGACTTGGAAACCCTCTGGCTTAAATTCAAGGACATCATAAAGACAGCTGCTGCAGAAGCATGTGGTGAAGTCCGACTTGGGAACAAGAGAAAGAGGACACCTTGGTGGACAGAGGAAGTCAAAGAGAACATAAGGGAGAAGATAAATTGCATGGAAACAATACTTAGGAGCTAAAAACACAGCAGGACAAATAAAGAAATATAGAGATTATGCGCAAGAAAACCAGAAATTGTTCTATAAGACTCTAAAGAACATGAGGAAGGAAAAACAATGCCCTCTCAAATTTATAAAGGACAAGCAAGGCAAATTGCTTACTGCCCCGAAGGAAGTAATGGAAAAAATATTTCTCAGAACTCCTTGATGATGAGGAAGGTCAAGCATCAGAAATGATAACCACTAGCACAGAAGAGGAAACCAATGGTGATAAAGATAAATTGGTTTCAAGTCATTGCAAACGGGATCAGTTAGATTTATAAACCCGTCTACGATCGAACGACCGCTTTCAAAATGGCGGCGTATAAGCGAAACGTGTATCGGACAGAGGGAATCGCCAACAATAAATAAAAATAGAAGGGAATCCGTAGGAAAATGATTTTACATTTCAGTACAGGGAAGGATGGTGTATAACTGCATATAAGATGGAACGGTAGGAAGTTCTCATTTACGGAGATATATGCGTATTTCGGCTGCCCACAGTTACGCTAACAGCTGGTAAACCCACTTCTGTTCGAAATATTAAAATCAACAAATAACAGTTTGGGAATTTACATGGATAGGAAGATAGAGTTTTATCAGCTGTATAAAACTAGATAAGATGGAACAATATGGATATTATATATGCTGAGTATGAGAAAGGCAAAATTTCAGTCGACGCACAGATCGGCTGAAATCACGGTTCGGGAAGGATTTTTTTTCAGGTTAGGTTTAAGCTGTGACGTCGGTACTCTCCGATACGTCCGCGCTATACGTATTTAAAGCGGATCGGTAAACTGAGAGAGATACACAACGCAAGAGGTTGAGACAAGACTGAGGGCAGATAACGCCACGACTCTAAATCCATCTGAAGTGTGAGCGGATCGCCAGAAAATTTCAGTCTAAGTGTCTGGAGTCTGAGGGTTCCATGAAATAACTCAAACCAGACTGTCCAGTATCAGAAGCCGGTGCAGTTTACCCGAGGCAATCCCACAAAAGTGCAGGACCCCAAAGAGTGAACTTCAACTGGTCATTGGCATCCCTACTGTTGGGCCTACCAAGTCTGATACCAGCAAAGGACAGTTTCAGCAGTATCAAGTTGGAAAGATAAGTGTCCTGTTTGACACTGACCACCTATACATGTGAAACAGCCAATAGTTGAAAACAATAAGTAACCATACATAAACTCAGTCAACTGATGACAGTTATCCTTAAATTCAAAGGACTAATAACAGTGATTTCAGTAAATTTATTATTTAAGATCTTGAAGTATAAACAGACAATAATAGTAATTGTGTGAATATTTTTATATATATGTGTATACTCTTTTCCAACTAGTAGAAATAGAATATTAATGTAATCATTAAACTAATTTAACGGTACCTGAGGATTTATTCACTTTTTCCATTTTGTGGGTTCAGTGAATGTACATTTTACTTATCCCCTAGCATATAAGTAATCATAAGATAGTCACAGGGAGGAGACACCTTAAATCCTGGTACTACTTCTTACCAACTGGGCCAGGGTTTTCACAGTCTGACTATTGTTATGATAACAATACACCAGTGCTTATTTCTAAGACTGGGGTATTACTTGTAAGGTCAGAACTATTTACTGGCATACTCTTACATAATAAATAAATTTAAATAACCTCCCGCTACAGTGGGGGCTCGTCTGCGGGATATATCTTTGATATTCCTGAGCCATCTTTCTATTTCTCCTGTGTAGGAAATTTTCTTTTTTGGAAATTTGTTTTTTGGAAAGAGTAAACATAGTAGGAAATAATTATATTTTTAGGAGTACCATTGAGTACAGATAAAGAAAGCTGTTTCATATATGGTGAAGTCAGTTTAATTAACTTTAATTTTAACTAAGTTAATTATATTGTAGTAAATTAGTTGGAGTAAGATCGCTTGCCCTACTAGACTACAGATACATCATGGCTGACTTGGTCAAATTTAGGTCTGCTACACTGCAGGTGGGAAAAGAGCTTGGCATGGATGGTGACGTTCTGATCCGGTATGTCACGACGGAATGTGAAAAGTACACCGAGAGAGAAGCAAAGCAATTAGAAGCCAAGAAATTAGAATTGGAAGCAGAAAGAGAAGCCAAGAAATTGGAAGCAGAAAGAGAAGCCAAGAAATTGGAAGCAGAAAGAGAAGCCAAGAAATTGGAAGCTGAGAGAGAAGAAAGGAGGCTACAAGCAGAGAGAGACCATGAGCTGAAAATGAGACAGCTTGATCTTGAACTTCAGGCTGGGACTATCACCCATGGTAATAGCTCACCTCATTCTGCGAATAGCTCTTTTCAGAACCCAGCAAATGGGGCCATGAACTTCCACCTAGATCCATTTGTTGAAAAGGAGGACGCAATTGAGTCGTATCTGGATAGGTATGAAAGGCTAGCCTCTACATATGGACTGGAAAAGGAAAAATGGAGTCTAAAGTTATCCCAGGGATTGAGAGGTATTGCATATGATGTGTTTCTGAAACTCCCCAAAGAAGATCAGGAAAATTATGAAATACTAAAGCAAGCCTTACTGATCCGGTATGAAAAGAACTCTGAGGCATATAGGAAGAAATTTAGAACTTCTAAACTTCTACCTGGAGAAACATATAACCAGTTCTCAGCTAGGCTAGAAACGTATTTGTTGAAATGGAGTAGTTTAGGTAAGTATCAGAAAACCTACGAGGATCTGAAAGAAATGGTTATGTTAGAGCAAGTGAAAGATTCCATGTCTCAAGAAATGAGGAAATTCCTTATGGAACAAGGAGCAGAGAGGCTGGAAGACATTTTGAAATGTGCAGAGAGATACCAAGCAGCTCAAGCTGAATTGGTAGGAACAAAAAGGAAGCAGGTAGAAGGATATAAGCCACCACCGCAGAATACCGATTTTGACCAGATGGATCAACCATACAGAAACAAGCAAAGATTTGATAATAAGGACAAGAACCCTCAGACTCAGGAAAATAAACCCTATAAACAGGGAGCTAAGTGGTGCAAATTTTGTAAGATGAGCAACCACAACACGGATGAATGTGGGAGGAAAAAAAACCCCTTCATCATGCTGCATGTCTACAGGTGAGGACTTCTGTTAGGAAGGAACTGACTGTGGGTCAGAATAGCCTCCATCACCCACCTACCCAGGAGATAGTGACTGTGAATGGCAAACAAGTCACAGGAATGTATGACACAGGTTTGTCCTATGACGCAGTCGTGTGTGCATCTCTGGTGAGCCCTGAACAAATCACCACAGAAACAGTAGACATTCAAGGGCCACTAAAAGGAACATCACCCCTTACTTTACCCATAGCAAAGATTCATGTCAGTTGTCGCTATGTGGAAGGGGAGATAAATGCAGCTGTGATAGATAATCCCTTTTACCCCCTAATGTTGGGGCGTAAATATGTTTTCTTGGGAGACCCTGTAAAACCTATGGTTATGGCAGAAACCCAGACCAGGTCTGACTCCAAGAACATAGAGAGGGACACCAACTTAAAATTTCATTCGACTGAAATGAAACGGGCTCAAGAAGCAGACAGCACGTTGAAGCCTTGTTTTGGCAAATTATCAAAAAACACATAAAGCTCCAAGGAAAGGACATTTCTATATGGAACATGGACTCTTGTACAGGAAAGCTGGCAGAGGGACGAAAAGTCATGGTCAAATTGTTGTACCATCCACCTATAGGAATAAGGTTATAGGATGGGGACACATATCAACTTTGAGTGAACACCTGGGTAATGGTGCCACAAAACAAAGAATAGCCACCCAGTTCTACTGGCCAGGTATTACGGAAGACATAAATCAGTATGTAAATTCCTGTCCAGAGTGCACCTATGTAGATTCAGAAAGTCGACGGAAGAGTCTTCATCAAAAATCTACAAGCAAACCAGCAATCAGGGGTACTCCCGAGATTTGCACGGGAGGGGAAAGGAAACATCCCACACAGGTTCAATTGCAGTCTGAACCCCATGCGCTGGAAAAAAGGAACAAATCACGTAGCGAAAATCAAACACCTACGGATTTGCGAGGGAAAACCACATCCAACTATCAACGAAAAGAGGGCGGTAAACTTCATGGGAAACCTACCGACCCCGTTTTACCAGCAGTAAGAGCCTGGATGAAAAGCAGAACAGGAAGGAGAGAGATAGTAAAGGATGATATCCCGGGAAAAACAGAATGTGGGCGCAGATTTTCTTAGTCGTCATCCCACAGAGCTTGAGGAGGATAGAAGGAAGGAAAACTAACCTCGGAATGGTCGATTTGCAATTGTCTTGTACCCAATAGTTAAGCTAGATATCATCCAGCTTAAAATATGGGGGAGCTATGTCGCAAAATTGGTTTCAAGTCATTGCAAACGGGATCAGTTAGATTTATAACCCGTCTACGATCGAACGACCGCTTTCAAAATGGCGGCGTATAAGCGAAACGTGTATCGGACAGAGGGAATCGCCAACAATAAATAATAAACGAAGGGAATCCGTATGAAAAGGATTTTACATTTCAGTACAGGGAAGGATGGTGTATAACTGCATATAAGATGGAACGGTAGGAAGTTCTCATTTACGGAGATATATGCGTATTTCGGCTGCCCACAGTTATGCTAACAGCTGGTAAACCCACTTCTGTTCGAAATATTAAAATCAACAAATAACAGTTTGGGAATTTACATGGATAGGAAGATAGAGTTTTATCAGCTGTATAAAACTAGATAAGATGGAACAATATGGATATTATATATGCTGAGTATGAGAAAGGCAAAATTTCAGTCGACGCACAGATCGGCTGAAATCACGGTTCGGGAAGGATTTTTTCAGGTTAGGTTTAAGCTGTGACGTCGGTACTCTCCGATACGTCCGCGCTATACGTATTTAAAGCGGATCGGTAAACTGAGAGAGATACACAACGCAAGAGGTTGAGACAAGACTGAGGGCAGATAACGCCACGACTCTAAATCCATCTGAAGTGTGAGCGGATCGCCAGAAAATTTCAGTCTAAGTGTCTGGAGTCTGAGGGTTCCATGAAATAACTCAAACCAGACTGTCCAGTATCAGAAGCCGGTGCAGTTTACCCGAGGCAATCCCACAAAAGTGCAGGACCCCAAAGAGTGAACTTCAACTGGTCATTGGCATCCCTACTGTTGGGCCTACCAAGTCTGATACCAGCAAAGGACAGTTTCAGCAGTATCAAGTTGGAAAGATAAGTGTCCTGTTTGACACTGACCACCTATACATGTGAAACAGCCAATAGTTGAAAACAATAAGTAACCATACATAAACTCAGTCAACTGATGACAGTTATCCTTAAATTCAAAGGACTAATAACAGTGATTTCAGTAAATTTATTATTTAAGATCTTGAAGTATAAACAGACAATAATAGTAATTGTGTGAATATTTTTATATATATATGTGTATACTCTTTTCCAACTAGTAGAAATAGAATATTAATGTAATCATTAAACTAATTTAACGGTACCTGAGGATTTATTCACTTTTTCCATTTTGTGGGTTCAGTGAATGTACATTTTACTTATCCCCTAGCATATAAGTAATCATAAGATAGTCACAGGGAGGAGACACCTTAAATCCTGGTACTACTTCTTACCAACTGGGCCAGGGTTTTCACAGTCTGACTATTGTTATGATAACAATACACCAGTGCTTATTTCTAAGACTGGGGTATTACTTGTAAGGTCAGAACTATTTACTGGCATACTGTTACATAATAAATAAATTTAAATAACCTCCCGCTACATGGAGAACATCTGGCGAAAAGTACTGCACTCAAACAGCGGTGAACAACAAAGATGATGTTGATTTACAGCTAGTCATCAAGCAGCTGAATATCATAATTCATGCCCAACCTTTCCTCTGAGGCGGGTCATCTCCCATAATAACAATGTTCATAGGCAACATTTGAAATAAATCTTCTCTCACTCCATCATTTTTTTCTCTTATATAGTCTGACGCTGTCTCTAAGATTACTAGCTCATCTACTGTTCTGTTCTTCTGGTTTCCTAACCCTTGATAATTCCCGTAGGACTGGTGAAACTAATCGATGTATCTTTGATATAAGACTGGTCTCACCACCAGGGCTGTTTATTTGTATCAATAGTCACTTGTTCCACGCTGCCCCTAGCTGCTGTTTATTGTCTCTGCATCTAATACAACATACCTGTTCGTCTTGTAGTCTTGACAAATTGTTAACACAATCTTGAACTGGCGACATTGTCTTTCTTGTCTTTATGTATCATCTATTAAAGGTGGCGTTTGAGCGTCTTGTTGGTTCGGCAAAATAATTTGATATAATACTGTGACCACAGCAACCAACCACTTTCAGTGGCTTGTTCGCCAGAAATCTGAACCATCAAAACATCGATCGCCACTACACAATTTTAATACATAGCAAACTTGCTATCCTACGCTAAGCGCGTTTCAAAATCAGACTCACCTAATCTTTCTACCCATTTTACATCCTCCCCCCCCTCCCCCCCGTTCTCTGCTAGAATGTGTTCACCTACCAAAACTTTCTCGTGCGTATTTATTTTTGTATCGCTCATTAAAACCTTTCACGGGACGTAATTTAAAGTCATCTCCCTTTACTGATTACACTCAAAGCCCACACAATCTTCCTTAATCCCATTACGAAAACATTACTGTGCAAATCAGTCACACCATAATTCAGAACTCTCACGAAATACCAAACCAAAACACCAAGCTACATCTCACAAAAGGGGACCTACGGAGTTACCCCCCTTCCCTCAAAACACTCTTCTGCTCATTTCACTTCCGCTTAACAAAGATATATAATCTATTAACAACTCTATTTAACTTTCTTAAACCATTTTTCTGTACTCCGGTCACTCAAGTAATCTTTTTACTTTAACGCACGCTTATAGTAATAATTGTCTAATTGCCCAAGAAGGGAGATCTTGCAGGCTGCAATAATTGGAGAGGAATAACTCTTCTCTCAGTTCCCAGCAAAATACTAGGCAGGATAATTATACAGAGAATCTCAAAAGCAGTAGACCACAAACTGAGGAAAGAACAAGCAGGATTTAGAAAGAACAGAAGATGTGTAGATCATATATTCACTCTCAGGAACATTATAGAGCAGTGCTCAGAATGGCAAAGACAGTTGTACATTAATTTCGTTGATTTTGAAAAGGCTTTTGACAGTATACATAGGGACAGTTTATGGAAAATACTGAGGGCTTATGGAATTCCAAGATGCATCGTGTCAATCATAAAAAAGCCTTTATGCCAACTTTACGTGCAGCATTGGGCAGAGCAACCTAACCTTTGAAGTGAAGACAGGAGTACGACAGGGATGCCCCTTATCAACCACTCTATTTTTAACAGTCATAGACTGGGTGATGCACCAGACAACAGAGGGCAATCCAAGAGGAATAAGATGGACTACATTTTCTACATTGGAAGATCTGGAATATGCAGATGACATTGCACTGTAGCACATTCACATCAACACATCCAGGAAAAAACGGATAGACTTAATAAGTATAGCCAGCAGGTGGGCTTGAACATCAACCTAAAGAAGACAGAGGTCATGACGCTCAATGTGAGCAAGCCTGAGCCCATATCAGTAAGGAATCAGCAACTGGAACATACAAATGCCTTCACATATCTGTTACGGTATATGCTATTAACGCCGTCTGCTAAAGGTTATCGGACGTGCAATCGTAAAGGTTAAGACATTTAATATATTGCGATAGATGTTTCAATTATTGAACGCTCCATACACGATCGATTATGACGTGTCTAGCGTTGTTTAGGACACAGTCGGTAACTAGGAGACGCTACCCTTTGTTACTTGACCGCCAAGCTGAATAGCTGCGTTTTGTTAACCTTCCAATTCAATGGCATGATATAGCCATTTATATGTGCATTTATGATGGACCAGGGTCAGTCCTAGAACTCTACATGAGAGGAAACTTATGGAGGTTAGTGATTAACTAAATCCTTGGAAGGAGAAAGATAATCGTCTACTTTATACGAAGTAATTAGACTCACAGTCTCACTGTCGGCAGGTAGCCATGTCTAGCTGCGCGTGCATATAGCTGTGATGTTCTGACGACAATTACTGCATTGTATCCTTAAACGGACATTGACATGTAACACAGCAGTCTACGCTATTGATTGATTGATGCATGTACCTCATGTGTGAATTGAACTGTTTATGTATGTGTGTAATCCATATTAAATTGTGAAGGACTCGAACCGGAGGCATTATTCGTTGAATCACGTTACACCATTCAACCTTCTGAATTATATATTTTATATCAAGTTACTGAGTTAATAAGATGAACAGTTGTTTATATCTTGATGCCAAGTTCAGGCATTACGAGAAACCAAAGGTGAGGTTCACCCCATTCGCGTACGAATATTAGCACGATCAGAATTCAAGCAACACAACCAGTAACCACACACGAAAGTCCTTCAACAAAAGTGGCGGCCGAATGCGGGGAACGACAGAAAAAAGAAACAAACTTCTGTTCCTTACGCACATGTTAACCACAAATATTTACAATCAATTTTCGATCACATGATCCAGTCGAAGATGACGCAGTACTCATTATAATGCCTAACAACGTGACGTCACCGAAAGTCGTGTAGGTGATCTGTCGGAGAAACCAAAGCCGTTTCTAAGTCTAACCAGGGGAAACATGAGCCATTTGAAGCAAACACATGATATGGACTACAGGAGCAGACAGTCAGGGGCTTTAGCCTAGCTGTTGACGACCTCTAGCACTGATATAAGCAACGGAAAAGATAAGTCTAGGTGTTTAACTGTTGTTATTGCAAACAGTGCTAACTGAGTCCATGCCCTCTGCCTACATCGGCATGTTTTTATCTATGTTTAATGTACTTTTTGTTGTCTTAATGTGTTGTTAATTCGTGGGAGGTAGGGAGGATGAACCGAAATTAGATTCTGTGGCTCTCACGATGCCTGAATTGATTTCGGTCGTTTCTTAGGGCAGTTAAACGATTGCACTTTTGGAAGCCCCATTGAGGTTTGCCATTGGACTGTCTGTCCAAATCTGCTGTCGTTTGACGATTTGTGTTAGCTGTACCGTTCCGTAGATAACTGGTGTATTTTATTCGTACTCAGTTCACAATTTTATTCAGTTTTGTATCATGTTCGTTAACTATTTCGTCCAGTCTACTCTCACTATCAATTTATTTTATGATTGTTAAATTTTCGTCCGTTATGAGTCCTGTGATGTCATCATTTTTTGCAGTCATTTTTTTTTTTTGTGTACTTTGCATATTAAGTTGACCTCGGGTCAATCTTTGACCCTTCGTTTTCCGTGTGACACTTCCGCTTGTTTTATTTAGTTCATAAATTCATTTTTAATTGTGAAAATGTCTTGTTTGCGTCTTGACATTGTTTGTACCCTTTAGTTGCATCATTGTTTTGTTTGTCCTCATGATATATATTAAATGCTACATTAATAATATAACATTATATTCAATAATACACTTGTAATTTAATTTAATTAATTTTTTCTGACATTTAAGGTTAATATGGGACATTGCATAATTATGCAGTGATAGTCCAAGAAATTAGCACTACAATTTATAAAAGATGCCTAGGGCATAATAATATAATATATATATTGACCAAATAAAATAATCTTATAGTCTACCTTTGAGGTAATAGACCCATTGTATATTATTTAATATACTTTTCTAGTACTAAGAGAGTGACTTAGTACATTGAACAATATAATTACTAGGAATCATACCCAACATTATTGGATATTGAGATTAATTGTGTGATGTAATTACATTATAGTTAACAGATATCATAACTATTTATGATATAGTTAGTACTTAGATACAATATTGTTACAAAATATTGTCTATTAGTTGAACTTAGACATAAGAGTTTAGTACTATTGTGATTATTTATATTGAATATTCCTAAGTTGAGTAAGTATAATAATTACTCTGAAGCTACTATTGACTATTTTAATCAGTAATTATCAATAATTACTTACCAGATAAAAGCCAAAATGCTTACTATAGACCATTTCGTTAAAATTGGTAAGGAATATGGTTATAAATCTCAAGAACTTCGTCAGTTTGCTGAGGCAGAACTGGAAAAACATAAAGCAGAAATGGAGGAACGTGAGATGAAGCAAATTGACAAGGAAAATAGATTGAGAGAGATTGCTCAACGTGAAAGAGAAGAGCAAAGAGCAATCGCCAGACAGGAAGAAGAGAATAAATTGAAACGAGAGGAAATTATTTTACAACAAGAAATGGAATTGGCGCGTATTAAATTGGAGACAGCAAGATTACAAGCACAAAGTGCTGATGCAAACCAGAATAATAACTCACAAAATGGATCGTCATCCAGCCAAACTAAACATTTCTACAACTTTAAATTACCCACTCTCAACTTAAACGTGGACGACCTTTCATCGTTCCTGTCACGTTTTGAACAGACTTGCAAAACTAACCATTTGCCTGAAGAGTCATGGGTACTCAAATTAAATGAATTCTTGGTTGGAGAACCACTGACGGCTTCTCAAAATGCTGACCCATCAATAGCAAATAACTACGGTGCTATTAAGTCCTTGCTTTTACGAAGGTTTCACCTGGACGAGGAACACTGTAGGTTGAAATTTAAGGGAATTTTACCTGAATCTCCAAAAGATTTTGCAGGATTCATTGCGAACATACGCAATACATTTAATAGATGGGTTGAACTGGCAGAAGTCAACAAATCGTACGACAAATTAGTTGATTTACTACTACGGGATAAGGTATTATCTTCGGTTAGCCAACCATTTTTTGCATATTTGCAGGAGCGTAAACCAGGTACTATCGACGAGTTAGAAAAAATTTCTTTAAACTACTGTTCGGCACATCCGAATGCAACCATTTCTAACTCCTCATTAAGAGAACCTCTACCTGTGGCGTCTAATATGGCCTACAATCATAATAACAAACAAAGACATCACAGTGTAGACAGAAGTAGGTTCCAAAGAAATCACAATGTTAACTTTCAGAAGGGACATAATAATGATTTCAACAATAAAAATGAGTTCAACAGAGGTAGATCACGAGATAGAAATTATTCACCTCAAACAAACTACCACAATGGTCAACATAACACTAATTATAATCGATCACATACTCCCAATAATAACAATAACTGGAATGGTAATAATCATGGCTCGAGACATCGAGATAATAGTTACTATAGAGGACGACGAGATAATTCTAACAATTATACTCGGAATCGATCTCATTCTCGGGGATTATCTCATTACAACCATAATACAGGGGCGGCAGTTACAAATAATACTACCCCTATAGCTCAGGTCCCACTTGACAATAATACAACACAGTCTTCTGCTGCATGTTTTGCTATTAATTATAATGTGGCAAATAGTTGCCAACAATGCAATCTTATTTTTCAGAAGGCGAAAGAAACAGTGCTTAACTGCGGACATATTACACCAGAGGTAGGTCTTGCAGTCAACGATGGAACAGGCTTACTAATTTTTAACAGGGGATTAGTTAATGGATCCGTCGTCTCAGTGCTGAGGGATTCAGGATCCACAACGATTGGTGTACGTCAGTCGCTGGTACATCCTAGCTGTGCGACAGGAGAATATGTACGCTGCATGACATTTGGTGGAACTATTGAGTTTTACCCCACAGCTATTATTCATATTAGAACACCCTTTTTCACAGGGAATGTAAAAGTATGTATGCTAAAAAAGCCTATAGCTGATCTGATGGTTGGTCGTATACACGGTAGTAAAGATTGTACTCCAGATGAGATCATAGAATGGGAGAAACATAACCTATGCACTGGAAACGCCGTGACGACTAGAGCGCAGACTCAACTCATTGAGAAATTTAGTGATAATAAGATGGATGCAGACAACCAAGAGGAGTTTGTAGTCAATTCACCTATT
The DNA here is from genome assembly GCA_024509875.1 of Oreohelix idahoensis. Lineage (NCBI taxonomy): Eukaryota > Metazoa > Mollusca > Gastropoda > Stylommatophora > Oreohelicidae > Oreohelix > Oreohelix idahoensis. The sequence goes on from JAMPIV010015307.1 coordinate 147,078, forward strand.
GACAGGGAAACATTTGCAACCAAACAAAAAGAGGATAAATCTTTAAAAAAATTTTTTAAGCTGGTTGATAAAGTTGACAATCTATCCTCAGGTAATAATAACAAACATTGGTTTGTTATTAAAAATGACATATTGATTAGATGTTTTCGTGACAAATCACAAATGAAACAACAAGTTATGGTCCCGTATACTTTTAGACGGTACATTCTTCAACATGCACATGACTCACATTGTGCTGGACATATGGGATATACTCGAACACGATCTCGAGTACTGTCTTCATTCTTTTGGCCAGGAGTGTCAAGAGATATTTCGCAGTATGTACGTTCCTGTACTACATGCCAAGAAGTGAAAGCACGTGGAGCTTTTCACACGGCGCCTATTCAGGCTTGCGATATCTCAGTAAGACCGTTTGACAAGATGGCAATAGATATTATTGGTCCATTGCTACCATCGGCCAGAGGACATAGATTCGTCCTTACGTGCATTGATTTGTGCACACGATGGCCAGAAGCTATCCCATTAAAGACCACCACTACCACAGATGTAGCTGATGCACTACATCTCATCTTTTCTAGAATAGGGTTTCCTAGAAAACTTTTATCAGACCATGGGTCACAGTTCATATCTGACACCATGAAGGAAGTCATGAAAACTTGGAACATTGATAGGAATTTAAGTAGTATTTATCATCCTATGAGTAATGGTGCGGTTGAAAGACTTAACCGTACACTTAAACAACTACTACATAAGGTTACTGCTAAGCACCCTCATGACTGGGACAGAGCACTCCCAGCTGTTCTATTTGCTTATCGGGAGGTACCGCATGAAAAAACTGGCTTCTCTCCCTTTGAATTAGTTTTTGGTGCTCCCCCAAGAGGTCCTATGGGACTAATAAAAGACTTATTAATTGACGAGGAGATGACTCAGGACACTCAGTCATCTTACGAATATGTGATTAATCTTCGGAAGAACATTATTGAGTCTTGCCAGTTGGCAACAGCTTCTTCTGAGGCTGCAAAAGCTAAGGCTCGATCTCTACAAAATAGGTCTCGACGCTTACGCCAATTATTCCCAGGCGACGAGGCTTATGTGTTACTTCCTCACAATAACAATAAATTATTGATATCTTGGAATGGTCCTTACAAAGTCATTGATAAAATTTCCGACGTTGATTACGTCTTAGATATCAAGGGACACAAAAAGATATTTCATATTAACATGCTCAAGCAATTTCATACACGTCCTGAACACTTACAGTCAATTTTTCATGAACTAGATGACAACACAGTATCTACTTGTTATTATTCTAACTTATCTGTCATCCAGGAAGAAGAATCTTCTTTTCCTGAGGTACAGTTACCGTTACCGGTACCAGTAGTTCAACCTACTGAATCTTGGCGGGATGTAACCATCTCTTCAACGGTTACACCGCAACAGCGTCTACAGATTGCTAATCTATTACAATCTTATCCAGATGTGTTGACCGACGTCCCGGGTCGCACATCGGCTATCAGTCATGACATTACTCTCAATGATGATACACCTATTCGTGTACATCCCTATTCTGTTCCTTTACATTTCCTTGCTAAAACTACTAAGGAACTTGAACAGATGTTGTCTCTGGGAATCATTGAGACTAGTAATTCGCCATTCTCTTCTCCATTAGTGATTGTCCGGAAGAAGGACAATAACATCAGACTATGTGTTGACTATAGAAAATTAAATGCTAAGACTATAGTTGACAGCGAACCACATCCACTTATCGACGACTTACTGCCACGTCTATCCAACGCAACTATATTTAGTAAGATAGACTTAACTAAAGGTTATTGGCAGATACCACTGACCGAAAAGGCTAAGTACTACACCGCATTTTCCACTCCACAAGGTCTATACCAGTGGAATGTGATGCCTTTTGGGCTTGTTAATGCACCAGCTACCTTCATTCGCCTGATGCGACAAATTTTATCAGGTAGACCAGACGTTATTACATATATTGACGACATATGCTTGTTTAGTTCGTCGTTTGAGGAACATGTTTCGGGACTTAGATATGTTTTCGACACTCTAAGGAATTATCATCTAACTGCTAAACCTACAAAGGTTCAAATCGCGTGTAATGAGATAACCTTTTTGGGACATATCATTGGATCGGGATATATCCGAACGTTACCTAGTACAGTCTCCAAAATTCTAAACATAGCAGTTCCTCAGACGAAGAAACAGGTCAGGAGTTTGTTAGGACTTGTTCAATATTACAGTAGATTCATACCAAACTTGTCATCCATCACGGCTGTATTGTCTTCATTGTTAAAAAAAGACATGCCGGTGAAGGTGACATGGACTGGTATATGCAATGAAACTTTCAACAAAATTATAAATTTGTTCTCGCATGAACCAATTTTAAGACTTCCCGATGCTTCCAAAAGATTTTTCTTACGAACAGATGCTAGTAACTACGGCATTGGTGCATGCCTGCTCCAGAACCATGATGGCGTTCTACATCCTACCTTATATATTTCAAGAAAGCTAAAGCCGGCAGAAACAAAGTATTCCACAGTGGACAAGGAACTTTTGTCAGTGATATGGGCAATAACTAAACTTGAAAAGTTTTTGCTTGGTGCTCCATTCACCATCCAAACTGACCAACGTGCTGTAGCATCTTTGCGTCGAGCTAACCACAATAGCCCAAAACTCGCCAGATATGCTATCATCCTACAGCCATTTGAATTCTCCATTGAACATATTCCTGGCACTGAAAATATTGTGGCGGATGCGTTGTCACGTAATCCTATTGACGACGAATGATCAACATTGACATTCCTAAAACACGTCAATCATCACTACATTGCATATAACGAAGTATCAACTATAAGGGAACTAACCTTGCCTTCAATTTACTATTTATAAACACTATATGCATCACAGAATTGAACTAAAGATAATCAAGGTATACATATTGACATTGAAACTTCGTCTAACGTCCATACACGATATATGAATATTCGTTGAACAATCATGGAACAATATCTGACGACAAGTCGAACTTATTATCCTATGTGCACTTAATTCTTGGATGCTGGGATAAATGACATTTCTTTCCAACGTAAACGTTTGAACATTTTTGCCTAAAAGAATTCATCAGGATCAAGACTACGGATGGATCATCATATCCTATACTAATTAATTAGTTAACTTAACTTCTTAATTGAATTATTATCAATAAAATGAAATGTGAGAAAAAAATGAAATGAAAGAACAAAAAAAGAGAACGAAATATAAAAAGAAGAAATTATGAAAAGAGAAAATAAATCTCACACAAGTATTAGATTAATATTTTTTTTAATGTACCTATACATTATTTAGTTAGTTAAATTAGATAGTTATTATTCACTAACACTTAACACACACAATTAAGTTAAACTTATATTCGAATTTCTTTCTATTTCTTCTCACTTATTTTGTCTTTTCTTCTCTCATAACATCGTGTTACATTAGAATCTTAATAATTTAACTCTTAGTTTAATTAATTAATTTAATTTTAATTAGTCAAATTAATTCCTATATGACATACTAATACGACAGACCTTACTTTAATTTAATTCTATCATTCACTATTAACATTGGACATTTTATTTAGTTGACATAATAATATGTATAATATTGATATATAATGTGATTAATGTTAGATGACTATGACAAATAGTTAGTTGACATGACCGCGACACGGTTCTACTCAGAACATCGTCGGCCATATGTCACAATTGTGTAAAATTTTTTTGAAAAATTGTTAAGTCGGATAGATCTTGAAAAAAAATCTATCGATTTTTTTTCCCCGGTGTACAGGGAATTGTTACGGTATATGCTATTAACGCCGTCTGCTAAAGGTTATCGGACGTGCAATCGTAAAGGTTAAGACATTTAATATATTGCGATAGATGTTTCAATTATTGAACGCTCCATACACGATCGATTATGACGTGTCTAGCGTTGTTTAGGACACAGTCGGTAACTAGGAGACGCTACCCTTTGTTACTTGACCGCCAAGCTGAATAGCTGCGTTTTGTTAACCTTCCAATTCAATGGCATGATATAGCCATTTATATGTGCATTTATGATGGACCAGGGTCAGTCCTAGAACTCTACATGAGAGGAAACTTATGGAGGTTAGTGATTAACTAAATCCTTGGAAGGAGAAAGATAATCGTCTACTTTATACGAAGTAATTAGACTCACAGTCTCACTGTCGGCAGGTAGCCATGTCTAGCTGCGCGTGCATATAGCTGTGATGTTCTGACGACAATTACTGCATTGTATCCTTAAACGGACATTGACATGTAACACAGCAGTCTACGCTATTGATTGATTGATGCATGTACCTCATGTGTGAATTGAACTGTTTATGTATGTGTGTAATCCATATTAAATTGTGAAGGACTCGAACCGGAGGCATTATTCGTTGAATCACGTTACACCATTCAACCTTCTGAATTATGTATTTTATATCAAGTTACTGAGTTAATAAGATGAACAGTTGTTTACATCTTGATGCCAAGTTCAGGCATTACGAGAAACCAAAGGTGAGGTTCACCCCATTCGCGTACGAATATTAGCACGATCAGAATTCAAGCAACACAACCAGTAACCACACACGAAAGTCCTTCAACAATATCTAGGATGCATAGTAACACCAGACGGCGGAGCAAGCAAAGACATCAACAACAGAATGAACAAAGCAAGAATAGCCTTTTTTAGTCTAAACAACATTTGGATGTCCTCTCAGTGCAGCACAAGCACAAAATTAGGATTATATCAGAGCTGTGTGATTTCTGTGCTTCTCTATGGCGCGGAGAGCTGGAGAGTTACAGAGAAGGAAATGTCGAAATTGTCCTCTTTTCACACAACATGCCTAAGAAAAATTCTCCGAATCTTTTGGCCGAATATCATCACCAACCAAGATCTGCTTACTCGGAGCAAGCAAGAGGACATGCACACCATCATAGCTGGCAGACGCTGGAGCTGGGTTGGCCATGTCCTCAGAAGAAACCCCGATGCCATCACAAGAACAGCTATGCTATGGACCCCTGAAGGAAAACGAAAGAGAGTCCGACCAAAAACAACTTGGCGGAGGACTGTGGAGGCTGAGATGCAAAGAATGAACCAGAGTTGGGGCACTGTGCGGGGAATGGCCGCCGACCGAGCAAAGTGGAATCGATTTGTTGTTGCCCTGCAGGACGCCACCGGGCATGGTGGCCACTGGCTGCTTTGACGGTCGGCGGCTAAGGATCAAAAAAGAAGAAGAAGATAGTAAGCATTTGCCTTGCTTGTCCTTTATAAATTTGAGAGGGCATTGTTTTTTCTTCCTCATGTTCTTTATGGTCTTATAGAACAATTTCTGGTTTTTCTCCAAATTCTTCCCAGGACTTCTGTTTTGCTGCTAGCACCTTGTTCTTTGCTTCCGTTCTGAGTATCACATAATCTCTATATTTGTCCCGATGTGTTTTTAGCTCCTAAGTATTGTTTCCATGCCATTTTCTTCTGTCTTATTTTCTCTTTGACTTCCTCTGTCCACCAAGGTGTCCTCTTTCTCTTGTTCCCAAGTTGGACTTCACCACATGCTTCTGCAGCAGCTGTCTTTATGATGTCCTTGAATTTAAGCCAGAGGGTTTCCAAGTCATCAGGTTGTTCTTCTGTGTTTCTCACCGCTGTAGCAATAAGCCCCTGATATCTGGTCTTAATTTCTGGCTCTCTCAGCTTGTAGGTCTTAATGCTCGTTTCTCCCGTTCGTTTACTTGGTTTCTTGCGTGATGTTGGGCAGTTCCTAGGCTGAGGAACTCTTTCAGTTGTTCTTTTGATTGTAAGCAGGTAGTGATCACTTCCAATCTCTGGCTTCCTCCAGACTCTAGCATCTCGGACATATTTGAAAGAGCTCCTCCCTTCTTTTAGTTTTACAAATATAATGCGCCCCGAGACAAAGTTCCATCCCTTGATACTATCTTTTTGGTATTTGGCCACAATGCAACCCACGCCCCGTTTAGCTCTTTCAGATGTGGGTACACCACTGTAGAGCAGCGTGTTGCCATCGAGATCCATGACTCCTTGTCCTTTTTTCTGTGTTTCCGTTATAGCCAGGATTTCTAGTTTTGCTTTCCTAACCTCTTCCACCTGTAACCGCGCTACTGTTACTGGTTACTGTGTGTTATCTCACTAGGTGGCAGATGGCACGCCTAGTGACGTAGTCTATATTTGGTAAACTACTTCGCTTTATCTTCAAAGTTATTTAGATGATATCATTACTGGCCATCTCCGCCAGAGGTGTAAATTCCTGGATGATACTCTAATCCTTTTCTTGTATACTTAAGGTTCGTTCAGTTCCTTCTTTGATGTTAATAGTGACTTCGTATAGCGGTAGTTTAAATGTACATGGCATACGATCAGCAACTTATAAAGATGGAATCAAATTCATTCTGTTCCTTCAAACAAACTTTTAATAACTTAATAAAACAACAAATATAATGGGTCATTCAAATGATAGAGTTCTCATAGAAGCCTTTACTGGGTCTTTGGTACTTCAGGTTAACTCATACACGAATTCTATGTTTCGTAAACTTCCGTATTCCTCTTTAACTTACTCTTTTCTCCGTAGACTTCCTTAGTCTTCCCAAAACCTGCTCCTATTTCCTCATATACCAATGCTCTTTATCAGCGTTCCATACTTTATTTGTTACTTAAATATCTTCCTCGACGAACTGGTCAGACAGGTCTCTATGACTGCTCCTAGCAACAAAATTCATCTCATGCATAAATAATTGTATGTACAACCTTCTGATACTTACGAGTGAGAGAAAGCATATTTGAAGTTCTTCTATAAAAGTCGACATTCCCTTTTTCTTGAAAATCATATGCAATTCTGGATACTTCAAACCTTGTTCAATATAGCTCCTCTATAATATCTCTAGTTTCCTTCAAATGTTTACAGCCTTTTGATACTTTACAGATAGTCGTTATATGCTCATAACCATCCGTTTTCTTGGTACATAGTCGTAAAGTACTCATACTGAAGTGACAAATCGTGCTTCTGCACAACTCTCCTGGAAACAAAATTCTACTCTGTGCAAAAATATAATCATAGTTCAATACTTACAAAAAAAACAGCATAAACGCTGTTCTCCTTTCAGAAATACACCTTAACTGTGAACCACAGAATCAAATCAAACTATCTCCCGATAGAATAACACTGGTTAGTGATTGCTGGACATCTAAACATATTCACATAAACCCTATCTGTAAAACCACAGAAGGTTCATCTTGTCCGCACAGCGATCACACCTTCTTCCTGAAGCACAACTCAGGACTGCCTGTCATCTAATGACCTCTGGCCATTTTTCGTGGTGTGTTTTCTTGCCACTCTTCTGATTCGCTGACCCAAATCTTTTTACTTAAATTTATTGGTCAAGCCTTTTTTTTTTCTTGTTCTCGAACTTTCTATTTACAACTCACTATAATCACTCACTATTAGTTAACATGAACCGGTATTCTGAACCGTTGTCAGTTAGCAATATTATTATTTTCATTCATTATTTTCTCTTGTGAGCTGTCCTAACTGTTTATCTCACCTTAACAATAGCATGAATAATGCTTGGGCAAACCCCACGGTGACACACCAGCTCCTCTTCTTTCCCATTTATTCTTCTTGTGTTCCAAGTTCCATAAGTCGTAGTCCGTAGTCCGTTCCAGTTCGTCGCCTTTAGGATCAGTCCGGTTTTCTCTCTTGTAGTTCGCGTAATCATGTTTTAAAGCAAACAGGCGATTGGCCTGTTGTGCTTTTGCATGGTGGAGGGGGCCGCCTCCTTACGGTCTCCATGCAGGCCGCCCTCCTCCTTTTTTCAGCCGGTCTTGGGACCGCCCTAGGCGGAGTTGTAAAAAGTATACATGGGAAACAATTTGACTTCCTAAGTTAAACGTGTAATCTAATGGTTATTTCCCTTAAAACACTTTTAATATTTCCGTTTCCTGGTTCCCTCACTGGTTGTTAATAAGAATGATGCACTGTACACGTTAACACCGATGAATTTGGGGTACCTGACTTTGCTCTTGAGTTAGGGAATGCAAATGCAACGATGACGAAAACTGGTCACCCCACGTCAAAAGCTAACACAAAGTTTTGATTTGTCTGTCAAAATTTGGTCTTTGAATTCTTTCCCCATATCATGATCTACAAACCCTGGCATGTTTTCCTGGATGGAAGTACAGATGTATCTGTTGTCAAGGAGGTTTGTGGTGATTCTTCTTTGCCATCCCTAAGAAGAACATCTTTCCTTTGACACTGAGAAATGAAACTGGTTACAAAGGGGCTAATAAGGTGTCTTTCCTTTCACACTGTGAAATGAAACTGGTTACAAAGGGGCTAATAAGGTGTCTTTCCTTTCACACTGAAAACTGAAACTGGTTACGAAGGGACTAATGATGTGTCTTTTCTTTCACACTGAGAAATGAAAATAGTTACGAAGGGAATAACAAGGTATCTTTCCTTTCATACTGAGAAATGAAAATGGTTACGAAGGGACTAACAATGTGTCTTTACTTTCACACTCAGAAATGAAACTGGTTACGAAGGGACTAATAAGGTGTCTTTCTTTTCACACTGAAAAATGAAACTAGTTATGAAGAGATTAATAAGATGTCTTTCCTTTCACACTGAGGATTGAAATCGGTTACGAAGAGACTAACAATGTATCTTTCCTGTCACACTGAAAAATTAAACTGGTTACGAAGGGTCTAATAAGGTGTCTACCCTTTCACTTTAAAGAATGAAATTGGTTACAAAGGGATTCATAATATTTCAGATATTCTCTCATTCTGGTTACTTCGACAGATAATGTACCTGCTTTCTGAGTTCACATCTTTTATCTTTCTCTGTTGGTAAGAATTATTTCCAACGCATCACTTGATAGTTAACGTTCTGTTTTTCTTGTATCTTCATCGCCTTCAGCACCTCAAAGAGAATCGCCTTCAGCACCTCAAAGAGAATCACCTTCAGCACCCCAAAGAGAATTGCCTTCAGCACCCCACAGAGAATCGCCTTCAGCACCCCAAAGAGATTCGCCTTCAGCACCTCAAAGAGAATCGCCTTCAGCACCTCAAAGAGAATCACCTTCAGCACCCCAAAGAGAATTGCCTTCAGCACCTCAAAGAGAATCGCCTTCAGCACCCCAAAGAGAATTGCCTTCAGCACCCCACAGAGAATCGCCTTCAGCACCCCAAAGAGAATCGCCTTCAGCACCCCAAAGAGAATCGCCTTCATCACCCCAAAGAGAATCGCCTTCAGCACCCCAACCCCCAAAGAGAATCGCCAAAGAGAATCGCCTTCAGCACCCCAAAGAGAATCGCCTTCAGCACCTCAAAGAGAATTGCCTTCAGCACCCCAAAGAGAATCGCCTTCAGCACCCCAAAGAGAATCGGCTTTATCATCCCAAAGAGAATCGCCTTCAGCACCCCAACCCCCAAAGAGAATCGCCTTCAGCACCCCATAGAGAATCGCCTTCAGCACCCCAAAGAGAATCGCCTTCAGCACCCCAAAGAGAATCGCCTTCAGCACCCCAAAGAGAATCGCCTTCAGCACCCCACTGAGAATCGCCTTCAGCACCTTAAAGAGAATCACCTTCAGCATCAAAGAGAATCGCCTTCAGCACCCCAAAGAGAATCGCCTTCAGCACCCCAAAGAGAATCGCCTTCATCACCCCAAAGAGAATCGCCTTCAGCACCCCAACCCCCAAAGAGAATCGCCTTCAGCACCCCATAGAGAATCGCCTTCAGCACATCAAAGAGAATCGCCTTCAGCACCAAAGAGAATCGCCTTCAGCACCCCATAGAGAATCGCCTTCAGCACCCCAAAGAGAATCGCCTTCAGCACCCCAAAGAGAATCGCCTTCAGCACCCCAAAGAGAATCGCCTTCAGCACCCCAAAGAGAATCGCCTTCAGCACCAAAGAGAATCGCCTTCAGCACCCCAAAGAGAATCGCCTGTCAACAAACGCATGCCAAGATCTCCAGTCCTGTGCTATTACCTTTCCATGTCTTCCTCACCCCTTTCATCTCTGCCGCCATCTATCTTTTCCTTTTGTTTTCTTTTCGTTTTTTTTTTTTTTTTGGTTTTTTTAAGGTCTCCCTACACCTTCCTTACTCTGTAACGAACGAATGAACAAATAAACTTTATATTCCAAGGGTTAAGAATTGGGCGCACATGCCCGTCTAAAATTCTCCCCTTCCTTTCTCTCTCTCATCATGGTTGCTAGATCCTTTCATCCCCACACGTACTTTAACCATTAATTTGCTGGCGATTCCAGAACATGGATTGCCTTATAAGGCTAACAACAGGCTTACTTTTTTGCATGGCATCAATTAATGTTCATGACTGCAATCATACATCCATACAAAATTACATGGCACAGCTGCACAGATGTGTATCCCGATCACTCATACTTCCGTATATATATATATATATATATATATATATATATATATATATATATATATATATATATATATATATATATATATATATATATATATATATATATATATATATATATATATATATATATATATATATATATATATATATATATATATATATATATATATATATATATATATATATATATATCATGCTTTACTGTTACATTTCCAAAGCAAAGACGACACAGCCAAGAAGTTATTTTCATAAATACGTGCTGGGGCAGGAGAGATGAGTTTGAATCGTGTGACAAGACCACAAATGTGAGGAACAAATGAAAAACAAACAAACTAACTAACTAACCTAATATCATTAAAACTGTGGCATGGAAAAGAGTTGGAATAGGATAGGACGCACACTGAGGAAACCGGCTGATTGCATTACAAGGCAGTCTCGAATGATCTGGCTCAGAGAAAAAGAGGGAAACCACCAAAAAAAAAAAAATACAGACAGATAATGAAATAGAAAGACAGACATGATGTGGATGAAGGGGACGTAATAAGACTTTGAAAGCATGGTTACAGAACAGTAAGGCTAAACATAGATTAGATCAACGCCTATGCACATCTGTGAGCTGAAAAGTAAGGACTGGATATATTTTCTTTTCTTACTTTTTGTTTGTGTGTGTGCGTGTGTGAGTGTGTGTGTGTGTGTGTGGATCTTTCATTATCTCACCAGATTCGATTCCCAGTAGAAAGAATATAATTTATGGAATTTTATATCCAGAACCAGTGGTTCCCCCCCCCCCCCCCCCCCCCCCCCCCTTCCCCCGTCTACTGAGTAATGAGGTCGGATACATAGCCTTCTCGGATAAGGGCAACAAAATAAGAGGTCCCGTGTACAAGTTGCGCACGTTAACAATCCCACGGCAGTTAGAAATCGTAAAGAATAGGCCATTAGGCCGCTGCCCTGGCAAAAATTTAAAAATTAGAAACCTACCTACCATAAACGTTTTGACTGAATGTGTGAGTCCTATATACACACACTGGTATTCTCGCCGGTGCTACGGAGTTCGTGTACTGTGCTAGATCCTCCAGGTGTGATCTAAGGGAGGAAATCGGAGCACTGATGGAGTTGTCCGTGTGCAATGAAGTTAGTCCTTCAAACCAACAAGAAAAAAAAAAAAACCTAAGGTTCGTCTGTTTGTTTGTTATTATATGTTGTAATCTTTACTTTTAGACTAGTAAATTATATAGTGACCTTCCCGGGGAGTGGTAGACCGGTAATATTGACCAGGTAGTGTTGCTGGTCATGGAGAAGAGGTCTGGAGACACAAGTGACAATGATGAGGAAGACGTGAAAAAACCTTGAACTGACGGCACGTGACAGGAGGACTTGGCATGTGTTTGTTGAAGGCCTATGCTCCTTGGGGGCGAGAGGTCATTGATTACACAGCCCTACCAAAAAAAAAAAATTTTTTGGTGCCAAACATTTTACTCTTGATTGTACATAAATGAGGCCTGCTGAATCCAAATATCACATTTACTTGTCTGTAGCAGCTCTAGTTTTTGAGATACAGACATTTTTGTATTTCATTAATATATTTTCTATATAAGGCTATGTAAAAAAAACTATTGCTGTCTAGTCCTTTACAAAAGTTGTTAGTATGCTACTTATTTTATTACACTTCTAACAGAGAATGGCATCATCTTCAAGAAGAGCATGTTTTCTTTCACCGCATTTATTTTGTTATATTTGTGGAGAGTACACTTTCAAAGAAGAACATAGGAAGCATATTACTGTTTTTGTGAAAAAGGCATACTTTGCTTAATTTAAAGTAAAACTAGGTGACCAGGACAAGTCTTGGGCTCCTCATATTGTTTGCAAAACATGTGTTTGAACACCTGCGACAGTGGACTTGTGGGAAAAGAAAATGTTTAAAATTTGAAATTCCAAAGGTTTGGAGAGAGCCCAAGAACCACTATGATGACTGTTATTTCTGTGTTGTGAATATTAAGGGAATTAATGGGAAAAAATCACAAAAAGTGGAAATATCCAGATTTAGATTCTGCTAGGCGACCTGTTCCACACGGAGATGACATACCAATTCCAACTTTCGGTCAGATTTCGGATTCCCTACTAGAAGATGAGACAGCAGTGGCATGTGGAACGATAAGTGACAGTGATAGTGATTTCGAAGATGATTTTTCAGATGCTCAACGCTTCGACCAGCTTGGACTAAATGATATAATCCGAGATCTATATCTCTCCAAGGATTCTTCAGAACTTTTGGCTTCAAGATTGAAAGAAAAAAAAGTTACTGACTGCTGAAACAAAGGTTACATTTTATCGCAGCAGAGAGCAAGGTTTTATTCCATTCTTTTGTAAAGAAAACAACCTTGTGTTTTGTACTAATGTAGGAGGTCTTGTTAACAAAATGGGTGTAAGTTATACACCAGATGAGTGGCGACTTTTCATTGACAGCTCTAAAAGAAGTTTGAAGGGTGTTCTCTTACACAATGGTAACAAATATGGCTCAATTCCAATTGCTCATTCTACTACAATGAAGGAGGAGTATGCTACAATAAGCACAGTTCTGGAAAATTGAAGTATTTAGAACATAACTGGATGGTTTGTGTAGATCTTAAAATGATGAACTTCTTGCTTGGCCAGCAAATGGGATTCACCAAATATCCATGCTTTATATGTTTGTGGGATAGCAGGGCAAAAGATATGCACTGGACAAAGAAACAGTGGCCGTTGAGGGATGAATTTAAAGTTGGAGAAAAAAATATTGTCAATAAGCCTCTCATTGATCGAAAAAGAGTTCTACTGCCACCATTACATATAAAGCTTGGCTTGATGAAACAATTTGTTCAGGCACTGAACAAAGATGGTACCTGTTTTAATTACGTATGCAGAAGTTTCCAGAATTGAGCATAGAAAAACTTAAAGATGGAATTTTTGATTGACCTCAAATTGGAAAGTTAATAAACGATCCAAATTTTATCGATTCCATGAACAAAACAGAGTTCACAGCCTGGTCATCATTTGTTTTAGTTGTGCAAAACTGTCTGGGTAACTTTAAAGCAGACAATTATTCTGAATTAGTTGGAAACATGCTGTCGAGTTTTTATGAACTTGGATGCAACATGAGCATAAAATTGCACTACCTCCATAACCATTTACATTTATTTCCGGAGAATCTTGGCGACTTTAGTGAGGAGCAAGGTGAAAGATTTCACCAAGATATAAAAACAATGGAAGAGAGATACCAGGGACTTTGGGATGCCCACATGATGGCAGATTACTGTTGGACCCTTAAGCGTAACTGTCCGGGTATATCACATTCCAGGAAGTCCTCGAAAAGATCCTTTTTGCGTGTTGACTAAACAAGTGCTAGTGATAAAGTTTTATTACATTTTTGGTAATATATGCACAGTAATTACATATAATGTGAATGCAGACTAATGCTCTAGGATTGTACATAACAATTGCCCTACTAATATGGTCATTCTTAGTTATCTCAAAAACTAGAGCTGATAGAAAAAATCTGATTACATTTTTTGGAATCAGCAACCCAAAATTACCCAAGAACAGCTATAAAATTTAAGGCACCAAAATGTGTGTATACCAGTGTTATGATTGAGTGCTGCTGTCAGATACTACCATAGAGGAATGAAGTGTTAGATACTTGACTATCAAGAGGTGGGGGTGACCAAGACCCTTCCTCGCTGCCTTTTCCTTCCCTAACTCTCGTGTAGAGTCAGGTACCATTTACAGGTAGATAGACTGGAGCTTAACGCTGCAGTATAAAGACGCCAAGGGATGTCACTCTATAATCTACTAAATCGAAAGGTAAAGATAACCCTGCATGTTTTTTTTAATGTCCTGTGTAGTTTTAAGAAAGAATAGGCCTACTGTTGCATGTCGTAAGAGGCGGCTACTATGAGGTTGAGCATGGGGCTGGCACATTCATGGCGCAAAATAAAATGTTCCAGAAACTACCACAGTAAGGGCACACGAATGCTTTGGTTCCGGTTTCCTGTGGGCAAGCTGTATTAGAGCTAACAGAGACATTATGATAACGATGATGATGAGTCTAGAGCTCTTTGTTTATTGTGGGGGGGGGGGGGGGGGGGGGGGGGGGGGGGGGGGGGGGGGGGGGGGGGGGGGGGGGGGGGGGGGGGGGGGGGGGGGGGGGGGGGGGGGGGGAGAGAGAGAGAGAGAGAGAGAGAGAGAGAGAGAGAAGAAGAGATGATATTAGTAAGAAAAATCAATGAAAACAGTATTTGGCTTTATTTTTGGCGTCTTTTATTGTAGTGTTTGGCTTTTTTTCAACATTTTAATCCGGCAACCCCGCACCGGTAGTTAACCACTACATTCGTGTGTTTGTATACACTGATTGGGAGGCGGGGGGAGGTGGCAGGCCGGAGGAGTAGATAGCAACTGGCGACGCCCTAAAGTCTGGAGACGTCTCGGTGTCTGTTATCGGAGTCTCCCTACCTGGTCAGTAAATTTTAATGCTGGCGGGGGAGGGAGACAGTAGGACTCCTCTGATACTAGAAGAGTGTGTTAGAGAGGAGTGGAGAGGGACGGACTAGTACGTAACAAAACAGAGATAGTGAGATAGAAGAGAGAAAGTGATAAAACTCAATAGATGTTTTTATAGTGAAGGAGAATCCAAATGTTATATGTAATTAATTATGGTGAAGAAGGTGAGTGTGTTTTGGGACAGTCACTCACAGTAGCGCACACACCAAGTCATGGAATGGTGTAACGTCTGGTGATATTTTAACCATGGTTTATTACAATTATAACATCACGTAGATCTAGACGAATACAGTTACATCGAAACATGAATCTTCATAATGTAGTTAACACACCATACGGCCCTTACACATCCTGGCCTACAAAATCTCTACTCCTCACATCAGTGCACAAAGACTGCGTCTACGGCAGTTATATAATAATCATGGCCTACAAAATCTCTACTCCACATCAGTGCACAAATACTGCATCTACGCAGATATATAATAATCAAGGCCTACAAAATCTCTATACTTCACATCAGTGCACAAATACTGCATCTACGGCAGATATATAATAATCAAGGCCTACAAAATCTCTATAGCCCTGCGCAGGCATACATTATCCAAAAGACACCTTAGGGCTGACCACCTCAGTCAAAAACCCCTGCACACACTGAACCCACGGGAACACACCCCGTTCACACAGTCACGAGAATCTACTGTTCTCTTAACACTGCTCTCAAAAATCCCTGCGGACACTAGCCGCGAGAGCTATTCACACATCACTTAAAAACAGTTCAGAAACAGTACATTATGACCAGAGTTCACCTGCTATCTGACATACTGTCTTCCACGAAACCAAGAGGAGATATCTTTAAACAAATCCATACCAATCTGTAAGCAAGTACTCTAACCCAAAATTAACTCTACTCAACACGTATTTCCCAAGATCATTTCCCTTTCATCACATCTGCACTTATCAGTTTGCCACACTCCCAGGGAAAAAAAATGATTATATCATTTTTTTTTTGTTGAAAATTAACTCCCAAAAATTTAACGGTCAATGAAGTTATATCAAATATCTCTTAAATTAATTCCCAAAAAATTTTTTTAAAAATTAATGAAATTCTATCAATTACCTACAAAAATATACCTATGACAAGAGAACATAGCACATCTACAAAAATATCATCAATAAATGTAAGATAACGACTAAATCATCCAACATAATCATTCAAACATACCAAAATAAAAATTAATCTAATACACAACCCAAATTAAGTATACATAGTACAAACTAAACAGAAAATAAATTATCATACGAGAAAAGACAAAATATGAAATGGGAATATGATAAGAATCAAATAGAATCATAAGATGACAATGAAGACAACAATTCCATACATGTAAAACAAATAGAACTATAAGAACCAATTACATTATCTAAAGTCATATAATTAACTTAACACTACAAAGAATGAAAGTATAAAATAGCGTAACACGAAAAAAGTATACTAGAAGTATGAATGACATCAAAGATGAAACACGGAAGCATAAACAAAATATCAGACAATATTGAAAAGACAACAGACAAGATGTAAAGAAATGACGAATAGTCAACAAAGAGAGATGAAAGTAAAGATGCAAATGTAAAGAAAGTTGGTAACAACACCTAACAATAACTATCTAAATGTAACAACGTATTATAAAATACAAAAATGCTAAAGTATATTTATATACTAACACAAAAAAGAAAGCTTATGACAAGCACAGCATAATAAGTAATTTAACTAAATTAAAAACTTATACATAACTAAAAATAAATTACATCAAATATCACCCAAAAAAAAAATTATTAACGCTAACACAAGTTTTGCATTGACACATAGTCAAGCGCTAAATACCAAAAAATACATCCGAACATCAAAACATTTTCAAAGAATTAATGTCACTACATAATAGTAACTTTAACATACAATCTAGCGCTGGCGCAGAAAAAAATAAATATCACAATGTTCAAAACACATTTTCCAAAAAAGGTACAATACAAAAAATGTTTCTTAACGTTAGGTTAAATAAAAATAGTATTTTTATTTCTAAGTAATATGTAGCTATAATTAATAACTAACAATTAAATTAGCTGAGTACAATAACATTCAGTGTTTGTAAACAGAACAAAAAATAAACAGGACCTTTGAAAAAAACAAAACAAAAAATTCCTTCGAGGTCTTGCGAACATCTCATCAACACGCAAGGTGACATCATGACACGGTGGGTTAACGTACTGGCTAGGCTCGCTTGAATGGTTAAATGGTACACAGTGATCTACATCTCTCCCAGGTAATGTAAAATTAGAATGGTGATTCCCCTCGCAAAGTCGCTCGCTGTGAGACAATACAAATGAAAATATCTATTTTAATCCATGGTAAGATTATGAGTGAACACGGAAAATTCACTTTACAATTACCCGAACTCCGTGGTGTAAGGTTGTGGCCCTCCTGCGATGTCAACAACTCTCGTCACATAGCAGACAAACATAGACGTCTCAGGGACAACCTGACCTATAATTCACAGCTGTCAGTGCGGTATGCTGAAAAAAATTTACTACCTTCACAAGACCGAGATGATCTCTCAAATCTATCAGCATGACAAGCAAAAGCATTTAAGAACCTATTATCGTTCCTATTACTCTGATTGCTAATAATCTTGCTCTTATGTGGAGCACAGTTAACCTGGTTGCGATCTGTATAATTTCTTTTGAGAGCATTGTTATTTGCTCTATCAACACCGTTGTACTGATTTAAATCCCAGTTACAATAGTTATTCTTAATACTTCTTCCCAGATAACAATGTCCATCAGATAGAACTGGCTTTTTAGCAGAAAAATTATTACTAGACTGATGAACTTTCATATAATTACTTCTGCTATAGTTTTCAAAACTTTTAGAATCACAATGTTGAGATCTGTCACATTTTTTTCTTGTTTTTAGGCGAAGAAACGTTACCGTAGGATGAACTCCCTTGGTACTTTATAACCTTAGGGTTATGTCTCCTATCACAACTATTTTTTTCTTTGCTTGTGGCAATGTGTTTAAAAAATGAGTCACACTGCCTTGACTGGGTATGACTAGAAGGTTTGACAATCTCTTTATTTTTTTTCACAACATTTGCTTCCTTCATGGAACAAGCAGTAGTATGTTTGTTACTTGTTACTAATTTATCAGATCTGTCAATAAATACGCTGTTGGTTTTTAACACACTGACTTGAGATTTAGCACTGTTTCTTTCCTTATCTACAGGACTGGATATTACTGTAGAATTCTCTTTGTTGTTCTGCCGCCAGCAATCATTATCATTGGAATCATCTGTATTGCGTGAGAAGTTATATCTCCCACGGAAAGATCTATGTCCACCATTCTTGACCGTAGAATCCGCAAAAAGTGTAGAAGGCTGGCTTTTTGCTTTAGTGCTCTGATGATAAGCAACTTTCTGTCTATCCCTGTCACCATTGACAGAAGACAACATATTGCTATTCAAGACTACGTCAAGCAGACCATATATTCTTCTTCTTGCTTCTGCAATCTCAATGTCTCTAAGTGCAATCTGTTCACTTAATCTTTTGTTTAAACTATCAGCTTTTAAGACCTTGCAGCTTTCCTCTGCTAGCAAATTTTCAATCTTAATCAATTTGTCTTTCTCCACCATTAATTCTTTCATTCTCTCTTTATCAACCCTCTCAATCTCAATATCATGACTATTCGTAAGCCTATCAACCTTCTCTTTCTCAACCATCAACTCTACTAATGTCTCTTTCTTTTGTTGAGTCTCCTGTGTAAGTTTTTCAACCTCAATTTGCTTCTCTTTCATCTGAACTTCCAATTGCTCTATGTTCAACAATGCTGAATCCAAATTTGCTTGAACACTAGCAAGTTCTGAGTTTGATTTGCCTAAATCATCTGTAAGTTTAGAGACTTTTTCATGTAACTCACTTACTTCAGCAGTACATTCTATAAAACTTTCCCTTTGCTCTAGGGTACTCTGTTTTATGTCTCCTATTTGCTTCTTCTCTTTTAACTCTTCTTCCTGGTCACTATATATGCCGTCGAGCAATAACGTACGAATACTCTTCAATATGCTATCACGTTTTATACTAATATAATTGTCCAAGAACAGACGAAGGTCCAAAACTAACAATCTCGCTAGATCCTTAGCCATACTCACATGAGGAATTGACTGAAATCTCTCATCAGCAAACTCTCTTAGAGCTCTTGATGCACAGACCAAAAATCTGTCCATAACATGTGACTCAAGCTCTGGGCTTTTTAATCTCTGACAATCTGTCCCTTCCTGAAACAGATACTCTAATACAGGTCTCATATCCTCCGGATCTGTATCACAATCCATTGTGACTTGTTTACTTAGTCAACCATATATGTCTAAATTAAACTTTCATTATACCAAATCAAGTTTAGATTTCAAATATTGTATCATCAATCCCTGTACATCATCACATTCTATAATTAATCGATATAATTATCGACAACAACAACAATAGTTATCAATAGAATAGGATAGTGCAGATTGAGGCTCGTTGACATGGACAGAAGTGGCAACATTTACACACAACAAAAGCACTTAACTGAAGGTAATCCTGACCCTTTCGCCAACATACTGGATATCACAAAGTTCTGACGTTAAAACTACTCCACTGCAGAAAGGTAGAAGGACTAAGCTCTCTTGTCTTCAGATCTCTGCCACCGTACAGTATGTCCTCAACAATGCATCAGACGACAGGAACCGATCACAGCAACTCCGCAATCACTTGAGGTATACGTGCAGACGAACTCTCCAACATACTGCACCTATAGTTGAATCTGCATATGGAAAGACTGGAACAAGCACTGTAACAATTATGGCATCAATGTCGCTATCAGATAACAGCTATTTGATATCGAAACCAACTGATAACGTTAGTTTAGTTGCTACACACGCCAAGATATGAGGATGGATATGCGCAGTCAGCTGATACCTGTGTACTGTTGAATTAGGCCACGCCCACACAGAGCCAAACATAACACAGTTCAGTGTCCCCACTTGTAATGACTGGTCCAGAATCTGACCTAATTTACCCTCTTGTCACGCGAATGTAATGTGGGTGTTACGACCCGTTGGTTTGGTCCACCACTGATAAAACTCAGTTGATGTTTTTATAGTGAAAGAGAATCCAAATGTTATATGTAATTAATTATGGTGAAGAAGGTGAGTGTGTTTTGGGACAGTCACTCACAGTAGCGCACACACCAAGTCATGGAATGGTGTAACGTCTGGTGATATTTTAACCATGGTTTATTACAATTATAACATCACGTAGATCTAGACGAATACAGTTACATCGAAACATGAATCTTCATAATGTAGTTAACACACCATACGGCCCTTACACATCCTGGCCTACAAAATCTCTACTCCTCACATCAGTGCACAAAGACTGCGTCTACGGCAGTTATATAATAATCATGGCCTACAAAATCTCTACTCCACATCAGTGCACAAATACTGCATCTACGCAGATATATAATAATCAAGGCCTACAAAATCTCTATACTTCACATCAGTGCACAAATACTGCATCTACGGCAGATATATAATAATCAAGGCCTACAAAATCTCTATAGCCCTGCGCAGGCATACATTATCCAAAAGACACCTTAGGGCTGACCACCTCAGTCAAAAACCCCTGCACACACTGAACCCACGGGAACACACCCCGTTCACACAGTCACGAGAATCTACTGTTCTCTTAACACTGCTCTCAAAAATCCCTGCGGACACTAGCCGCGAGAGCTATTCACACATCACTTAAAAACAGTTCAGAAACAGTACATTATGACCAGAGTTCACCTGCTATCTGACATACTGTCTTCCACGAAACCAAGAGGAGATATCTTTAAACAAATCCATACCAATCTGTAAGCAAGTACTCTAACCCAAAATTAACTCTACTCAACACGTATTTCCCAAGATCATTTCCCTTTCATCACATCTGCACTTATCAGAAAGGATACATAAATGAAATATTAGAGGAGAGAGTGAGGGAGAACAAAGTAGGAGAAAAATACTAGCACAGAAAGTGAAAATACAGGTTCAAAAATAAACAATACACACTTTACTAGTATACTAGCAGAGAGGCAAAAATTAAGGTAAACAGATGCTTTACTAGCAGAGAGGGTAAAAATAAATGGGGAACCCTAACACTCAGGGGCATCCAACCTTTGGCACTTCCCCCTTCCCAATAACTAAATACACAGACGAATATACTTGTAAGTAGGTTTTTAAACAGTACATTAATGTCATAACAGTGTCAAATCACACCCCCTTCCTGTCACTCGGGATGTACCGGCCTTCTCGCACTCCATTAGGTACGCCACTGACTAGTAGTGAGGGTGAAAAGAATGGAAAAGATGCATTCTAGCAGACAGAGTGACAAACAGAAAAAAAACATATTGGTTACAAGCAGACAGAGTGACAAACGAAAGAAAAAATGATAGGTTACTAGTAGACAGTGAAAATCGAAAGAAAAAAGGATAGGTTACTAGTAGACAGAGTGAAAAATGGGGAGGGGGGATAAATGGTTGGTTACTAGCAGACAGTGAAGAATCGAAAGAAGAAGGGATAGGTTACTAGTACTCAGAGTGAAAAATCGAAAGAAACAATGATAGGTTACTAGAAGACAGAGTGAAAAATGGAGGGATAAATGATAGGTTACTAGCAGACAGAGTAACAAATCGAAAGAAAAAAGGATAGGTTACTAGTAGACAGCGTGAAAAATCGAAAGAAAAAAACGGATTGGTCACAAGCAGACAGAGTGAAACATCGAAAGAAAAAAGGATAGGTTACTAGTAGACAGAGTGAAAAATCGAAAGAACAAATGATAGGTTACTAGCAGACAGAGTGAAAAATCGAAAGAAAAAAGGATAGGTTACTAGTAGACAGCGTGAAAAATCGAAAGAAAAAACGGATTGGTCACAAGCAGACAGAGTGAAATATCGAAAGAAAAAAAGGATAGGTTACTAGTAGACAGAGTGAAAAATCGAAAGAAAAAAGGATTGTTTTCTAGCAGACAGTGTCAATCGAAGGAAAAAATAGGATAAGTCACTGATAGAGTGACAAAGCGAAAGAAAAAAGGATTGGTTTTTAGTAGACAGTGAAAAATCGAAAGAACAAAAAGGATTGGTTACTAGTAGACAGAGTGAAAAATCGAACGAACAAAAAGGATTAGTTACTAATAGACAGAATGACGAATAAAAGAAATATAACAGAAGCAATACTGGTAAAGAGAGTAAAAGTAAAGAACAAGAAAAAAAGATAGAGGGGGGTGAGTGAGTGGCAGAGAGAGAAAAAGAGAGAGATAAACAGACAGATAAACAGACAGACAGAGAGCGGAAGAAACAATTGTTGGTGTCATCTCTTAAGTAAGGGAATACCCTTCAGGTTTATAAAGATAAGACATGTCATAAAATAAGTATTCTGTCCTACAGGCACGAATAAATTATACAATATAATTATCCAGGGTATAAATGTTCTTGGGCCTCTAGGGGTTAATAATAATATCTTTTTTAAAAACATAAAATTACTTCCCATTTTCTAGCACATTACCTCTCCAGATTTGTCTCCCATTAAAACCTTCTTTATGGATGACACCCGAGTTTCTTCAACTCAATAAAACAGGTGAAAAACAAACCAAAATCAATCTACTCATCTTCATATAAGAAAGAATAATACCACTGCTCACTCAGGCAGCACAAGGCCATTAATATAAGGTTGAGCATGAGGTTGGCAATGTCATTATGTAACATTAATTTCTGCACAAACCACTACCGCAAGAGTTTTGTGTAGGCTTTCTGTAAAGGGGGCAGCTATTATGGTGACCTCATGCTCTATAGAGGGTGAACAGAAACATAATGAATGATGAAAATGAGTAGATGTATATGTTAAGTATTATGGTAATTGTGAGCTCATTGTCAGGGGGTGAGTGGTGAGTGAATGAAGGAGTTTAATGACTGAGTGAGTGAGCGAGCGAGTGAGCGATAGAGTGAGTAAGTGAGTGATGGAGTTAGTGACTGAGTGAGTGAATGAGGGAGTGAGTGAGTGAGTGAATGAGGGAGTGAGTGAGTGAGTGAGTAAGTGAGTGAGTGAGTGAGTGAGCGACTGAGTGAGGGAATTAATGATGGAGTTAATGACTAAGTGAGTAAATGATGGAGTGAGTGAGTGAGTGAGTGAGCGACTGAGTGAGTGAGTGAGTGACTGAGTGAGTGAGTGAGTGAATGAATGAGTGAGTGAGTGAGTGAGTGAATGAGTGAGTGAGTGAGTGAGTGACTGAGTGAGTGAATGAATGAGTGAGTGAGTGAGTGACTGAGTGAGTGAATGAGGAAGTGAGGGAGTGAGTGAGTGAGTGAGTGACTGAGTGAGTGAATGAGGGAGTGAGTGAGTGAGTGAGAAAGTGAGTGAGTGAGTGAGTGAGTGAGTGAGTGAGTGAGTGAGTGAGTGAGTGAGTGAGTGAGTGAGTGAGTGAGCGACTGAGTGAGGGAATTAATGATGGAGTTAATGACTGAGTAAGTGAGTAAATGATGGAGTGAGTGAGTGAGTGAGTGAGTGAGCGACTGAGTGAATGAGTGAGTGACTGAGTGAGTGAGTGAGCGAGTGAGTGAGTGAGCGACTGAGTGAGTGAGTGAGTGAGCGACTGAGTGAGTGAGTGAGTGAGTGAGCGAGCGAGCGAGCGACTGAGTGAGTGAGTGAGCGACTGAGTGAGTGAGTGAGTGAGTGAGTGAGCGACTGAGTGAGTGAGTGAGTGAGTGAGTGAGCGAGCGAGCGACTGAGTGAGTGAGTGAGTGAGTGAGTGAGTGAGTGAGTGAGTGAGTGAGTGAGTGAGTGAGTGAGTGAGTGAGTGAGTGAGTGAGTGAGTGAGTGAGTGAGTAAGTGAATGAGTAAATAAATGAGATAGGGAGTACATAAATGAATGAATGAGTTAGTGATTTAAAGGGGAGAGTGAGTGGTAAATAAATGAGTGAGTGAGTAAATAAATGAATGAGTGAGTGAGGTAGTGTGTGAGGGAGTGAGTGAGTGAGTAAATATGTGAGTTCATAAGTGAGTGGGTGAGTGTGTGCGTGAGTTAATGCGGGAGTGAGTGATTTTGAGAAATTGTGAGTGAGTGAGTGAGTAAGTGCGTTAGTGAGTGAGTGAATGCCTTAGTGAGTGAGTGAGTGAGTGAGTGAGTCATTGCGTTCGTGATTGAGTAAGTGCATTAGCATTTGAGAGAGTGAGTGTGTGAGTGGGAAAATTATAAACTCACAATAAAGACCAAAGCAGCGGTATATAATGCCTGCGTCATCAGCACTCTTCTATATGGCAGCGAGACATGGACAGCCTATGCTAAGCAAGAAAGAAGGGTCAGTACCTTCCGTCTACGGTGTCTACGCCACATTCTTGGTATTTCATGGAAGGTGTTATGAGTAAAATTCATAACTTTTGTGTCGATATCATTAGATGGTTCGACAAGGCTTCTCGTTTGTTTATTATATGTAGTCCTGGGTAACACAGGAAGTGACGTCATTGCCTCGAGGTGGAGTTTGGCAGACGTGAAGGTTTGGATGAGCAAACGTCAGAGATCGTCTGCAGGGACTTCGATGTGTGTGGCTTATGGCGAGTGGTCGTATGTTTCTGAGCTCATGAAATTTATATAATATTGTGACATATCCCTATTATGTACCATCACTAGTGCACCAATATACATCTGTGAGATGTATCTAGCTATATTTTATAAGGGAGAATGGATGCTGCGTATAAAGTGAGTCTGAATTAATAAAACTTTGAAGTCTATCAAAGGACAGTGTTTTGAGCTACGACGGTACAGAGACTTTTCAACGACTGCATATGTTAAGCCATATATATATTCTTCTTCTTCTTCTTCCGTCCTTAGCCACCGACCGTCAAAGCAGTCAGTGGCCATTACGCCTAGTGGCGTCTTAGGGCAACAGCAGATAGGTTTTCTTTGCCATTGTCTCCCATCACGCCTATTGGCGTCTTTAGGGCAACGGCAAATCAATATATATATATATATATATATATATATATATATATATATATATATATATATATATATATATATATATATATATATTATATATAATATATATATATATATATATATATATATATATATATATATATATATATATATGGGCTTGTTTTAAAATACATGTGGAGCAGCGTCTCGAGTAACATTAAATATGTTGTATTTGTGCCACTTCGCCTTAGTGACTTTGCTACGGAATTTGTTAAGTAGATTGTGTGCGGTGTTCTCTATATGCAACCCTAGCAGTCTTCTTGGCCAGAGTAACCAGTCGGTTACCACATATTAACATTCAATATAAAAATAATAAGACCCGCAACGCAACAGGACAAATTGGCAAATGTCTAGGCGCTGTCCCGTGATGGACTTCAAAGCATGTAAAGACTAGAGACAGCGCAGACTGTCCGCCGTATGGAAGATGGTCGCATCCCAAAAGATATCTTCTACGGACAACTGGCAGATGGCAAAAGAACAGTTGGGCGACCGCAGCTGAGGTTCAAAAATGTGTACAAGAAAGACATGTGGTCACTGGACATAAATCCAGCAACCTGGGAGGATGACCTGTGTAAATAAATTAAGGTAACTTCTGTAAATGAATGAAGGTGACCTGTGTAAATGAATGAAGGTGACCTGTGTAAATGCATGAAGGTGACCCGCGTAAGTGAATGAAGGTGGCCTGTGTAAGTGAATGAAGGTGATCTGTGTACGTGAATGAAGGTGATCTGTGTAAGTAAATGAAGATGACCTGTGCAAATGAATGAAGGTGACCTGTGTAAATGAATGAAGGTGACCTGTGTAAATGCATGAAGGTGACCAGTGTAAGTGAATGAAGGTGACCTGTGCAAATGAATGAAGGTGACCTGTGTGAGTGAATGAAGGTAACCTGTGTAAATGAAGGAATGTGACCCGTGTAATTAAATGAAGGTGTCCTGTGTAAACGAATGAAGGTGACCTGTGTAAGTGAATGAAGGTGACCTATGTAAATGAATGAAGGTGACCTGTGTAAATAAATAAAAGATCTCTGTAAATAAACAAAAAAGAATTTGCCAGTAAAATACAGAAGAGAGGGGAAACATAACGAAGATGCCATTTGGTTGGAAAATGAAGCAAGAACGGAGGAATATGAAGCGAGATTAAGAGCTGACCAAGTATTTACAGACTCCCAAATTACTGTTGTAAAACTAGTGCTCTATCGCCGTAAGTACACAATTCCCCCCCCCCCCCCAAAAGAAAAAAAAAAAAAAAAAAAACAACCACCCTGTGAAATTTATTTTGTATTATCGTAACTCTCAGAGAATTTGCCCCACAAGGCCTATCTGGCCAATTCTGTCTGCCTGCAAACCGTTAATATATTCTATAGTCTAGACAGATGAACCTCAACCAAGACATCCCCAACCACAATTTGCCCAACACTAAACAAACCAAAATAGTGGCAGTAATTCGATTGCAACTATCGTGTTCGATAAAACGAATGTGAAGAGCTCATGGGATTTAGATTCGTTTTCTTCTTTCTTCGGCTTCTGGCTACTTTTTTTCTTTGCTCAATTATTTCCTTCCGACCTCTCCAGCCTGTGTGTTTTTATTTCCTTTAACCTTGTAAAGTGAAAAACAAACTTTGACTCTTTTTTTATTCCTTACTCTTGTCCAACCACCCTTCTCCTTCTTCTGTTTCTTCTTCTCCTCTTTCTCCTCCTTCGTCTTCTTCTTCCTCTTCTTCATCATCTTCTTCTTCGTACACCTTGAGACGTTGAGTTGAATAAGTTAAAGGAAAACGGTTGTCATCCTGAGGCTTGAGTTATCTCCATAGACATTGTCCAGGAGTGGTCCTGGTGAAGACCACGTGTACTTTCTCTGTTTGTTCATAGAGCAATAAGTGCGTGGAGAGTGGAACAGCATCAGTTGATCGTTATTGACCTCCGCTCATCCATCATGTGGGGAGAGTCTACTTTGTTCAATACTTTTATAATTAGGGAATTTAGAGTAGCGGTATGTTCCATTTTGTGTGATAATTACAACGAAATCCCCGCTATCAGAGCGTGTGAATTCTTGCTGAAGGCTTTCTGCAAGAGCACCAGTTGGCAATGCTGACTCCCTGCTCTGTAAGGAGTATAAAAGAATATAATGATGATGATATACATCAAGGGTTCTCAACATTTTTTGTTATTTTTATTATTTTTAGTCATGGCCCCCTCCTGAGCCTCATTGACCTCTGTGACTCCCCTAACAGTCGCTGTTACCTGGAAAAAGGTACCTTACCATCTTACTGCGGGGGGGGGGGGGGGGGGCTATATGGTCTACGTTGAGAACCACTGATGTACATTATATTTACATCATCTTCATCTTCTCCCTTTTCGTTTCTAGCAGGGAGACACCACGGCAGCTTGACCTCCTCCAGGACGCCTGCATCAAGGCATTTATGTGCTCTTTCAGTGGTGGTTTCGTTGTAAATATTACACAGCTCAATGCCCTACCTCGTATTACTCGCCTCTTACGACACGCTTGAACTAGCAGTTGTGCTATGTTTTTAATTTGTCTTCTCAAAGACCCACTGGAACTACACGATGCACTCTTGTCTCTGGTTGTGTGTAGGGTAAAGGTAGTCCTATATTAGATACTGCCGCAGGGTAGTGAAGTGTTAGAGACTTCACTATACTACGTCCAGCGTCGATAGGTGGTGTGACCAGTTCCATTCCTTGCAGCATTTTCATTCTCTAACTCAAGAGTAGAGTCAGGTACCAATTTACAGCTGCGTAGACTTGAGCGTGACGATACCGTGATTCCAAACCTCCACCTTTGCCGCGAGAGTCCAGCGCTCTAACCAATGTGTCAGTCGGACGCTCTTTGGTTGTATACATTCTTTAAAACAACTTCAGATGTATCGGCTCCTCCTAGTGTAATCCTCCATGCCGATATTTTCTTCACTTCTTCAAATACCAGCACATAACTTTCAGATCCGGTGACAAGAACCAAACAAGTGTCCATGGAACAAGAGATGACAAGAACCAGACAAGTGTCCATGGAACAAGAGATGACAAGAACCAGACAAGTGTCCATGGAACAAGAGATGACAAGAACCAGACAAGTGCCAGTGGAACACAAGCTGAGAAAAAGACGTTGGCTATGGCTAGGACACCCATTGAGGAAGCCTGCTTATATCAGTACAAGGTAGTCCTTGTTCTGGAATACCCAGGGTAAAAGAAAGAGAGCAAGACCCAAAAACACACGGAGAAGAGACAGAAATGAAAGGGATTATGAATACGTGGAAAGACCTTGAGTTCATGGCACGGAGCTGGAGAACGTGACATACGTTTTTGGAAGGTCTATGATACTTGGGGAGCCGAGGGGTAGTGAATGAATGAGCTTTCAGCTAGCTACTCCTAGCTGAGCGTTGGACTGGCAGAATGGTTAGAGCACTGATCTCTCGCGGTAAAAGCGCCGGGTTCGAAACACGGTGGCGTCACGTTCCAGTCTACCGAGCCGTAAATTGGTGCCTAGCTGCGCTCCTAAGTTAAGAAATGAAATGGCAGTTAAGAAGGGAACTGGGCACTTCACCTCGCGGTGCTAAACATAGAATAGTGAAATCTCTAACATTTCCCTCCCCTACGACAGTATCTGCTATGTCGGGACTACCTTTTACCTTACTATCAAGCCCTCTTAATATTCCCCCTCGTCTCCGTTCGTTCCTTAAGGAGCATGCGTAAATCATTGCAGCTGACCCATTAGGTTCCGCCAGAGGTCGCTAGGGGTTCCGCTAGAGAACTGATCATGCTAACGTACCGTGAGCTGCAGAAATATTAATTTTTATGCGAGGATTCCCTGAGATCTTAAAATTATTTCTAGGGTTCCTCCAGGGTAAAAAGACTGAGAAAGACTGACTCAGACACATGATCTGTCGGTTATATTAGGGCGCATTACAAGGCAGCCCTTGTTCTGGAATCCCCAGGGTAAGAGAGACAGAGGTGGACCAAACAACAAACATGGAGAAGAGAACTGGAGACAGAAGTTTCAATGATGAGGAAGACGGAAAGAACTTGAGCTGATAGCACGTGACAGGATGACTTGTTTCTTGAAGGCCTAAGCTCCTTGTGGGGCTAAAGGGTATTTATTGGTTGATTAATTGATGTCCAAAAGGAAAAAGACCTTGTGGTTTGGTTTTTGTAACAATTTGTTTTTAAATAATGATAATGTCAGCAAATTAAAACTGAGAATCATAAAGTGTTATATATATATTCTGCATTTCTGTATGGTGCAGAAACATGGACGATGAATAAGCATTTGGAAGACAGAATTGAGGCTCTTGAAATGTGGATATATAGAAGAATGGAGCGTATCTCATGGAAAAAGAGGGAAAAAAATTATTGAGGTCCTAGAAAATCTAGGTATGAAAAGTTTACTAATGAGGGAGATCAAAGTTCGGCAGCTAAAATACTTTGGCCGCATAAAAAGGCATAACACCTTGCAGAAGACCATAATAGAAGGGAGAAGTGAAGGAAAACGTGCAAGGGGAAGACAACGCTATAAGTGGGAAGATAACATCAAGAGATGGACAGGAAAAAGTCTATCAGAGTGCACCACCAAGACAAGAGACAGAAGACGTTGGAGATCCATTACAGCCAACCTTCGTTGTGGAGATGGCAGCTGATTATGAATGTGAGCAAGTTTGGTGGAACCAATTGATCCTACACTTTATTCCTCTGTGCCTGCTTTCCCTTAATATGGGACCTGGGAATGCACGAGCTTCCCCTAATACCTGTTTTCATCTTTTCCCTCTCTAACCTTACTCCCCCCACGCCTTCTCCACTTTCATCCATTCTCTCCTTTATGTCCCTCTCTTCGCACACCTCTTCCAGAAGAAGGGAGTAGTAAAAGCCCCTTAGGAACGACCCCTAGACAGAAATTTGGCCCACAATCTCTAGACAGCCCTTTTTTTTTTTTTGTGGAGGGGCGGAGAAATTGCCAGGTAGGCTGTCCTAACCAAAGTGGTGATGGTAGACCGCCTACTGGCTGGCGTCACGGGTTACGCAGAGCGTAAGCCAAAAGAAATAATGTCCTCACTCGAATATATTTATATGATGGTCTTCTCGGCAGTCGTTCGTCGTGTGATGTGACTGTGTTCAGTAG
Source organism: Oreohelix idahoensis (assembly GCA_024509875.1). Taxonomy (NCBI): domain Eukaryota; kingdom Metazoa; phylum Mollusca; class Gastropoda; order Stylommatophora; family Oreohelicidae; genus Oreohelix; species Oreohelix idahoensis. The sequence continues at coordinate 177,318 of JAMPIV010015307.1, forward strand.
TGTATATTTATGCCTCTTTTGAACATCTTTTCTTTTATTACTATAAATACAGTGTTAATTCAGTAGATATTATTCCGTGGATATCAACTATTCTTTAATAAACTTTATTTGTTGTTTTCTAGAATGTAACGCTTCAGTAGGAATATAACAATTCTTGAATAAGTTGTAGTTTTTAATTCCTTGGATGTAATTTTTATGGTGCCTTCCGCGTCTTTGAGGACACATTTTTTCCACCGTTTATTTATTCGATGTTATTTTTGTTGAACCTGGCGCATGCGACAGGGCAAGGGTTAATTCGACAAATACATCATTGGAACAGTGGTTCAGACGAAGGCGGATTACTTTAATACCTTCTGGAGTCGGCGAGTCAAAGGCGTCTTAGAGTTTATCTCCTGGTAATTGTCACTGTCTTGAACTAACCAAATAGAATCGTCAATTTGTTTTAATGCTGCTTAATTTGGGTGAATTGTTAACATTACCAAGTACAAGAACTTTGTCAAAAAAACAATATCAAGACTATAATTATAAATTTACTTCACCACTAACGAAATATATACATATAATGTAGCAGATGCTATCAAAAGGGAGTGACATGTTAGAGGCTTCACCACACTTGGTCCAGCTTTTTTTTTTTAACAATGAGGTGGAGTGACCCCTCCCTCGCTGCCTTTTCCTTCTCTAACTCAAGAGTGGAGTCAAATAGGCCAGTCATTTACAGCCGCCTAAACTGGCGCGTGATGCTACCAGGTTTCTATCTTGATCCTTTTTTTTTTTTAAGATAAACTTTTGCCGCGTAATGGCGAGGCACGTCCCGTTCAACCTAGTATGTTATATTAGGGCGCATGTCAAAATATAAAAGACATCTAGGTCCGACTTAAAGTTTATGTCATCTCTATGTGATTTCTCTGTCTTGAACCCGGTAACTGTCCGGTGAGAGGAAAGTTCTACTATTAGCCAATCCGACGGCCTTTTTAAATAGGCCTATAGTTAATTAAAAAATAATGACTATAGGCCTATTGTGTATCTTCTAATAAAGTTACTCAGCCGAAATCCATACCTGTACAGCAAATTAATTAAGTTTTGAATAGATAAACCTGGTTTTTATTAAATGATTAATTGTCAAGTCATTTAACTGCAAATTAGTTACCGGCCAAGCTAAAACAATAAATTCCGTTAATTTTTGCTTCTGTTTCTGAACAGCTGGTATTTGATCAAATAAATTGAAAATATTACTCGGTACTGAAATTACCAACGCATGTGCACTTTGTGTTAAATTTTACATTAAAAAAATAAAACAGAATAAAAAAACCACAAATACACATAAATAAAGATGTCTCAAACTGCGCGAAGGTGAGACATCGGTAGTTCTCAGCTCAACACGCTTTAGCTCCCCAAAGGAGCATAGCCCTTCAACAAACACATGCCAAGTCCCCCTGTCACGTGGCATCAGCTCAAGTTCTTTCCGTGTCTTTTTCACCTCATGTGTGTGTGTTTTTTTTCCTTTCTTTTGTTGTTGTTGTTGTCTATCTCGCCTTTATTACCTTGGGGATTTCAGAACAAGCACTACCCTGTACTGCTATCAACAGGTTTCCTCTATGTGTGTTCTATCCGTCGCCAGCACATTTGAGTTGACTATAAATGCAGAAACCCTGATACCGACAAAAGAGATACAGCCGGATAGTCTCCGGTATAGATAAGTGCAACTTGTTTACAATACCAACAGAATAGACAAGTGTGTCAACCATAGTAAGTGCTATATGGACAGATAAGCGTTACTTTTATAAAGTACAGTCAAATAAGCATAGATATTTGTTCCTGAACTGATATTCTGGGGCGAAGTGGGGTAGATAGAAAATAGAACACATTACACTGTTATTTGAGCGCCCATGAGAAGTGTCGTGGTTGAGTTGGAGTGTAGAGTATTTGTCGAGTTGGACAACAGTAGTGAAATCGACAAGGGATAGTGGACTGACAGAGTTAAAGATTACACACACAGAAAGGTGTAAATAGGAGATGGACTTGAGACAACCTGGAAGAAGATTTATTCAAAGGATCTCTCTCTCCAGGCCTCAACTCACTTATATCTGTCTAAGCACCTCCTGCTCTCAACTCTTTTCTCTTATCATACATAGAGATTCTAGTAAAGAGCTAAAAATACAAATATGGATGGAAAGGTCGTGAACAGCGTATTAATAAAGGTGTAAACTTTATTAAAGAAGAAAAGCATGGAATTAATGCATATCATCACAACAACATAAAATTACATCAATAATCAACTAATCATCAATAGTCCTCAATAATCATATACACCAACAACCACACACACAGATCACCATTTATAAAACCTGTAGAACACAGAGAGATGAAGTAACTGAGTGTCAGCCCGTCCGTTTTCGGGACCATATGAAATAGCTCCAGTAAGTGGTTTATTCGTATATATCCTCCATCGGTGATGGAATTAACCTGAATAAAATCACTGTATAGGCGCTATCATTGGTGATTCCTCCCTACTGGCGCGAGGTGGGCTGGAAGACTCTATTTACCTTCTGTTTACCAAAATGAATAAACTGCGTGGCAGTCCGTCCGTTTTCGGGGACCAGATGAAATAGTCCAGACAGTGTGTTACTTGTAGATCCTTCGTGAGGGACTATGCCTACAAAACTGTCCTTGTTGGTACTATCATTGGTGACCCCCCCCTACTGGCGCGAGGTGGGCTGGGGGACGCTGTTTATCTCCTGCAGACCAACTGAATGAACTTAGCGACAGCCTGTCCGCTTTCGGGGACCAAGGGGAATAGCTCCAGTAAGTGGTTTTTTTCGTAATATCCGCCATCGGTGATGGAATTAACTGAATAAATCACTGTATAGGCGCTATCGTTGGTGACCGCTACTCGCGAGAGGGGGCTGGAACTCTGTCCATAGATGGCTGCTCATACGTGCGAGGTTTTAAGTATCCAGAAAATACACCAGAAGAAGTCACTTGAGGACAAAGAGACCCAGGCGCGCTTATCCGGCGCAAGGCTCCGCTTGGCTGTAAATCCTGTTTAAACTGGTTTGGCTGTGGTTTGCTGAGTGCCCCGTTTAGGCACAAAAAAGGCGGGTGATATGGAATTCTGCTATAGGCATGCTGGGCGGGTTTGATATTCTGTAAGCCGCGATGCTCTGGCTGGTAATCCAATAGGCGAGTAGAGAGCTACTACTGCATTTGGCGATTCCAGATTTTGCGTTGGCTCCGTTGCACTGCGTGAGCTTAACTTGGCGTTGACAAAAAAGGGTTTTGATTCAGGAACGGGGTTGACGATTCGTTGCTAGATGTATACAGAAACCCTCTAGATCGAAGAGTATATGACTTTCTTCGCCTGACTGAAGTCTGCTCTAGCGATTCGGTCTTCCTGAAACTGAGACCCAAAAAGAGACACCCTTTTACTTCAAGCAAATAATAAATCACACTAACTTTATACAGAAAGTTTCGCTCCACTATGGGATTAAATTTATTGTAGTTATTGCTATGATAGTTTAGGGCTGTCTTTAACCATGTCTCCTGTTCCTTAAAAATATCAATTATCAACACGCGCCCGCATAGGCTTAATATCTTTTGTACACCCATGTAACTGTCATCAGTTAAATGAATATGCTTATTCGTCTTACAACATTAAATGAATTTACATAAACAGATTACAGCATTTGACATTACACAAATAAATCGTATGTCCCCTTTGGAAAATATATTAGCATTCCACAAAATGAGTACAAAGACAATGCCATGTTCTTGCTATAATAATACAGTTGTGGCTAAGTCATAAGATATAATTATATCTATGCCTGGTGACTGCTTTCAGTGAAAGTTATAGACTAGTGCCTAGCCACACAAGTAAGCATAAAATGATCCTCCCTTGCCACTAGAAATATCTATCAAAAGGAATAAGTGACTATCTCCTATAATCCAGAATTATTACCTGCATCTCACTATTCAGTTTTAAAGTGAACAATCCACACCTGACATTATCTTACAGAAATGACAGTTAATTTTTGCTGACTCTTAACCCAATGGTAAGCATTCGTGGACTGATTCTACGCCTAATATCTGTTATTGTAAGTTTAACATTTAACCCATGATAAACCGTAACAGTTTAAGCACCACTTAATAGGCCGTAGACAGCGCTACCTTATCACTGAATAAATTACTAGGAGAAGTCCTCAGAAATAAATTCACTTTCCTAACAGATATATAAAAGCTAACATGAATCTAATATAATAATTATAAGATATGTCAACTCACCCCGAAAAATGACTAGAACATAGGCAAACACATTCTAGTACTGTGTTAAAGTTTGCCCTATCTCATGATGGTCATCTACGGGCCAGGAAAATACACGAATGTCTTTGTCTATTAAAACCAGTCTACTCTTATAGATCACAAGGGACGCTCCCCCCGGACCTGGCCTGCATATTTCTACAGAAGTTCGGCGAAAGACGTAATCTAGAGTAAGACAAAAGAAATCGTGCGAAAGTTCCCCAGGTAGAGAAATGCATAACATTACGCTCTATCTTGTCTAAGGGGCGAAAACCCAAAGACTGACCGCGATTGTTATCTTCCCCTGAAACAGATCACACTCGTTACCCAGGCCTCAAAGGGTACCAGCCGCTCGTCATCAAACGTTTTAAAGCGACCAGAGAAATTCCCCTGTTGGGACCACAGATGGTACCCGCCGCTAACGAACCGTTTCTTTCACAGAAACCGTCTTTGGCTCGTTCTAACACTTAAAGCGGACCCGAGAAATGTTTCTCTGGTCGAACGTACCACAGGTGCGTTTAGATAACATTACGTCTAGCGTTAGCTGACCGCAGCTGGCCAGCGTAAACAACCTCGGGTGGGGTTTGAGAGGGTGAGAAAGTTTGGCCACAAAGGTAGAAAAGGAAAGAAAAAGAAATTACAAAATGTCCAGGAAAACAGAACATTTAAAGGAGTAATCAAATTATGGACAAGATGGTAAAATAAATTATCTTTCACGTGACAAGAAGTAGGCTTGATGATGGAGAAAATAGGACACAAATGGATAAAGTACGGACAAATAAGCAGATATTTGTTCGTGTACCGATATTTTTGTGTGAAGTAAGGTAGATAGAAAATAGTACACAACTGTTATTACATAGTTATTTGAGCGACCTTGAGAAGAAGGCTAGTTGCTGTGACGGTATTGCCTCCTCTGCTTTGCAGTAGTGGTCTAACAGTGGCCAAAACTCAAGAGTATCTAATATGGGCTTCAAAGGTATCTACCTTCGCACAAGATTACTCTTGGCAGAGGTGTAGATAGAAGGGTGATGACACTTCTATTACAAAGGGAGTCTTCACAAGATATTCAGAATAAGCGAGAACAATACTGCTTTGGCTGAGTATGTTAACTCTGTAATTCTGGCGACGCTTTTGTGAAGGATTTAAGCACTTCTTAAGTTCAGCTCGTTTAAGCCCCCACCCCTGATTTACTCAGTGGAATTCTATTATTTTAGTATAGCTCTGTTTATAGAGTGTGTGTAGTAATTTGACTGAGACAAACATGCAATAACTTCAAAATGATTAAATCGAAGTTAAATTTGTAACATTACAAATAACAACATTTTATAATCACTTTTGGTTTTAACAGTTGGAAAATAATTTGAATAGTTATGGATCGAGAAAGTTATCATCACAGTCTTTAGGGAATGTGAGATATTACAACACGTTCAAGTGGCAGCATATATTTGAACTTAGCTGCTAATGACGGTTCTGCTCCTTCTTATGGGTTGGTTCTTTTCACTCTGCTCGCGCTCGTTATCGGCCTCTCACACGCGTCTGGGGTGTCGTTAATTTTAACTTCAATTCTCTCTGACACCGTGTCTTTCTTCAGTTTCCTAGTCCCGGTGTTCCTTATTAAAATGTAGAGATTTCCTCTGCTTTGTAAGTCTTATTTGGTTCTCCAATAAGAGGTCCGGTTAAAAAAAGGAATTATGAATCTAGTCTTCACTCTGGCGAGGTCTGATGTTGTCTTGGCGAGCGTGAAATTCACAGTGAAATAAAACTGCGAAATGGTCACACTATATTCCTATCTTCCCACGCATTGTTGTTATGAATCTAATCAGAAAGATCCAATCATTTCAAATCATGCAGATAGGGTGTGATATTTTCAAAATAATCCCACGTGAAATAAGGTGCGTGCCTGCAAATGTCACGTATTACCATATATTGACATCTGATGCCTTGCATACACTCTCACAAGCCGATCGGTAGACACACATGACAACCTGGGTAAGCTGTAATACTTATTACTTTATTAAAAAGTAATGTTGGTGTATCAAGGATGACCAGGAAGCGCTTATGTCACACTTGTTTGCCCACATGTGTCACACAGACAGTAATCTCGTTATATGTCGTATGAGTACGCAAAACTCGGTGTCTGCCTGTCTGGGTTGCCAAACGAGTCGTCTTATAAGCGGTTCAATCTAAACACGCCGGCGACTATCTTATCTCATTTGCTCACCGCAAGCTAGGATGACCAGGTAACAAACATGTGACATCACAGAGAGGAGTGTCAACAAATGTTTGCACCTACAAAATATTTGCCACACAAGCAGAAAAGAAAGAAAGACAGAAAGAAAGAAAAGTGCGATAATTGACAGCATATAATAGAAATCAGTACCACAAATGTACTGATACTGCCGGAGAGAAACAAAGATCGATAGGGGTCGCCTCGTTTTGTCACAGTTGCTGGCAATAGAAAGATAACAAATGGAGAAAGTACGGACAACTAAGCATAGATAGTTGTTCGTGTATTGATATTCATGAGTAGATAGAAAAAAGTACATTATTGTCCAGTGCTAAAACTCAAAACAATTGTAATACATAATTAATTAAGGCCCTTGAGATGTGGATGAATAGAAGAACGGGGGTTTACGCATGGCGCATGGAAAGAGAAGGAAACGAAAAGGTTCTAGAAAATTTAGGAATGAATAGAGAATTAATGAACGAGATCAAAATTAGATCTAAAATATGTTGGCCATATAACAAGACACCTTGCTGACGGCCATCATGGAAGGAAGATTTGAAAAGAAACGTGCAAGAGGAAGACAGCGCTTAAGTGGGAAGATAACATCAAGAGATAGACAGGAAAGAGACTATCATAGTGCACCATCAAGGCAAGAGATGGACAAGAAAGAGTATATCATAGTGCACCATCAAGGCAAGAGATGGACAAGAAAGAGTATATCATAGTGCACCATCAAGGCAAGAGATGGACAAGAAAGAGTATATCATAGTGCACCATCAAGACAAAAGACGTTGGAGCCGACCTTTGTTGTGGAGATGGCAGCAGGGGCGAACTTAAAGTATTCGGCACCCGGGGTGGCTCCTGTTTTTAACCCCCCCCCCCCCCCCCGCACCCCTCAACATAAAGAGATAAGTATACTTGCAAATATAATTTTAACATTAAGTACTATCATAATAGTGTCCGATCACCTCCCCTCCAGGCTGTCACCCGGGGCGGACCGCCCCTCTCGCACCCCCCTTAGTACGCCACAGGATGGCAGCTGATGATGAGGAACACACGGAAAAACCTAGAACTGATGTCATGGGGCATTGGTCTTGGCATGGGTTCTGTTGAAGGCCTATGCTCCTTAGGAACTGGTCGCAAAACCCCCCCCCCCCCGCCCCACCTCATAGAGCTGAGATCTAGCATAGATTAAGTCTCTTACACTTTACTTCACTTTTGCAGTTTCTGCTATGGGACTTAACTCTTATCTTTTTCGTAGACAAAATATTTTATGATGTAGTTATCTTTGGATATTTGTAACAATTTGTTTTACCGTCATCATCAGCACAACCCGTCAGCACCACAACCCGTCATCATCAGCACAACCCGTCAGCACCACAATGATCACGGGTCTTCAACAAACATATGTCAAATCCTTTTGTTCCAAGCAGGGCGTAGGAGTCGATGGCTGAGTCGTGGAGTCGGTCATTTTTAGTGGAGTCGGTGTCGGTAAAAAAAAATGTCCCGACTCCGACTCCGAATTGTACGAGACTTAAGTCAAAGCAGATCTACGTTTGGTCCATGACGATACTTAAGTCAAGGCAGATCTACGTTTGGTCCATGACGAGACTTAAGTCAAGGCAGATCTACGTTTGGTTTAAGTCAAGGCAGATCTACGTTTGGTCCATGACGATACTTAAGTCAAGGCAGATCTATGTTTGGTCCATGACGAGACTTAAGTCAAGGCAGATCTACGTTTGGTCCATGCAAGGGAAAAAGGGTGGCGCTTAAAAAAATTAAAATAAAATTTTAAAGTAGTAGAACTCTTAAAACCACTTTGGTGTTAAAGTAGGCACTGCATCCATTTTTTCATAATGTAGGAAAATTTCAGTTGCTTCTGATCATAAATAAAGTTTTATCACAACTGGAAATTTATTGGCATATTTAATTATTTTTAAAAATAACATTTTGCCTCGTTTTGGCGATGCAGCCACATGCAACCTAAACACAGGGTCTGTCGGTCATATTAGGGCATGTCCAAAAATAAAAAAATCGTGAGGTCTTGTTGACACATTTAGTAAAAAGCACAAAAGAAATGAAAATAAACTATATACACTATCAATTCTCCCGTCATTGTTAAAATGAAACTATTTTGCCTCATGGTGTTTGGCAAAGCAGTCTGTGTGTGCAGGTGTTGATGATTTGTTATTTTGTATTACTGTATGAATGAATGAATGAATGAATAGTTTAAAATGTAGTCTAAGAAAATCACGTACTCATTTATTCGCACACATACCATACTTATACATATAACTCCATTTAGGTGCATAATTGTATACCATATCACTAGTTAAAAATCCTGTAGTCGGAGTCGGAGTTCTAACATTTCCGGAGTAGGTAATTTTTAGCCGACTCCACAACCCTGGTCCTGACGCTTCAGCTAAAACGCTTTCCGTGCCTTCTTCATCCCTTAATTTTATTATTATTATTTTATTTTTGTTTGAAATGCAAGCACCAAAACAACCAAACAAACAAAACACTTCGTATTAACTATTTCCGGGACAGTCGACACCGCGTGCCAGGTTCATTCATCAGTTTTTCTCTGTGTTCCTTACGGAGCATGGAGCCACGATTGTAGCTGATCCTCTTGCAAGAAGCTTTCACCAAGCTGTATTCACATGCTCTTCATACCTCCGAAATCGGCGAGTATCTGCCTAAATGGCGAGGGACACCTGTCTCTGTGCAAGAAAAAAGGGATACTCACGTAAAATCAGTCTCACCTGAGATCTTCCCCGCCCCCCCCCCCCCCGCCCCCGCCCCCCCCCCCCCCCCCCCTCCCCCCCCTCACCGGAACTACACAAGGATTATTATTTATATCTTGACTTACTATTTTTATGCGTTAAAGATGTTACAGCGTCCGATTGTTTCAGCGGTTAGAGCGCATTCCTCTCGCGGCATAGTTATCAGGGTCTTACTTACTTACTTACTTAGTCGTTCCCCTTCTACCGTGAGGTGTAGAGGTTTGGAAGAGAGAGCGCCAGACCATTCTATCAGCTGTCTTCTTCCTGGCCTGGTTCCATTCTAGTCCTCGGTCCTTCAAAGATTGTCTAATGTTGTCCTCCCAGCGGACTCTGGGTCGTCCTGGAGGTCTGGATCCCTGGCTCTTTGTTTCCCATGCTTGTCGTGGTAGCCGATCTTCTCCCATTCTGCAGACATGGCCAAACCATCTTAGTTGGGACTGTTCTATTTGGGTCTGCAGCGGATGGGATTTTAGGCCTTGACGGATCGTCTGGTTGCGGACCATGTCTCTTCTTGTTACTTCAACCACTTTCCTCAGATACCTCATTTCTGAGGTTTGGATCTGGCTTTTGTGGGTTGTAGTCATTGCCCACGACTCGCATCCATATGTCAAGACTGGGACATAGGTGGAGCGGTATACAGCCATCTTCGTTTTCTTACCAACCTCTTCTTGCTGAGGAATCCACGATTTATGGCCTGAAAAAGTCTCCCAGCCGCTGCTTTTCGAGTGGCCAACTCTTCTTTGATGCCTCCCTTTCGGTCTATAATAGCTCCGAGATATTTAAAGTGGTCGACCTGCTCCAGGACCTGTTCTCCCAACTTAATCTGATGTTTTCTTTCTTCTCGTGATATCACCATGGGTTTTGTTTTAGAGCTGCTTATGACCATCCCTCTCTTCTCCAGCTCTTCCTTCCAGACTTGCAGGTTAGATTGGAGATGTGCCTCTGATTTAGCAATCAGGGCAACATCATCAGCAAATGCCAGCTCCGAAATATAGACCTGTCTCATCTTCCAGTACCCCACTGAATACTTTCTTGTTCTCTCCTTACATGCTTTGATGACATCGTCCATAAGGAGTATGAAGAGGTAAGGTGATAGGATATCACCTTGTCTTACACCAGTGGTGGTCCTGAACTCTTCTGACTTATGGTTTGCTGTCCTCACATAATTTCTGCAAGACTTGTAGAAGCTCTGTATAGCATGAATCAGAGGTGCTGGAATATTCTTCCTTGCCAAACAGTCCCAAAGTTTGCTCCAGGGGACCCTGTCAAACGCCTTTTCCAGATCTATGAAACAAAGATGGATCTCACTCTTATACTCAAGGGCCTTTTCACTCAGCTGTCTGAGTGTGAAGATTAGGTCTTGAGTACTTCGGTTTGCTCGGAATCCGCACTGGACCTCATCCAATTGTGGCTCAGCTAGGCGTCGGAGTCTCTGCTCTAGGATTCTAGAGTAGATTTTACCAGGGACACTGAGAAGGGAAATGCCTCTATGGTTTCCACATTGTCGATTGTCACCCTTTTTGAAAATTGGTGTTATGATGGCAATCTCCCAATCCTTTGGTATGGTCTTGTTGCACCATGCTGCCTGTAGGACCTTTAAGAGTAATAGGTCGCCTGATGCTCCCATGTACTTAACCATTTCTGGTGTTATACCATCATGCCCTGCTGCTTTGCCCATCTTGATTTTCTCTAGTGCTGCCCTGTGACGGATGTTGTTTGGGTGTGTTTGCTGCTGTTCCTTCGTTCTTCTATTATTGATTGAAGAGTAAAGTCACTCTCTAGACGTAGTTAATGTTTGGTATTGATGGTTAGCTCTGACCATCAGAACATCCCTTCGACGTTCTGATTTGCATATTATATATTAGTTGATTTCCCTTGTGGTCCGTGTCAAAACAATATGTCAGATGAACATCGTGGCTATATACGTGCGCTGTTGTAGTCAACAGCCAGAAATGAGCGCATGAGTTCTTGACAGCTACAATTTGAATCATAATGCGATTCTCCTTCCATCATTTAATTTAATTTAATTAATCTCATACTTAGATTAATATCCGAACTGACCCTGAGTTCTACATTGATTCATATATATAATATAGGCTATATACTAAGCCTTTTTCCTTGGAAGAAATACAGACACGACTTTCTTGCTTGACGGATAGCGTAACAAGGGCCATGTAACCAAGTCACCCAGCGTGACCTTCCCAACGCGAATGCGTCATAATCTCCGCATATATTTCGCGTTCAGTATACCGTAAAATATCGACATATTCTATAAATGTTAATGACCCCTAAACGTTGCGCACGGCTAAACCCCAGCAGACGCCGTCATTTAAAATAACACCGTAACAGATTTCCTGTCAGACGGGGGAAAAAAAATCTATTAGATAGATTTTTTTTTGAACAATATTAATCAAATTATCAAAAATTTAACAAAACCCGACGTATGACCTACGATGTTCTATCTAGAACAGTGTCGTGGTCATGTCAGTAATATCTTATAATAAAATCAATGTCATATCATACATATAACTTACATTAAACAAGGAAATGTCACTGTCACTAACTAATTAAATAATTAATTTGATGTATGTATCGACTAACTAATAATGTGAGGTGTTATTAAAATTATTCTAACTAATTAAAATTAAAATAATTAATTATAATATGTACGTATGGTACTAACTAATTAATATCTAATTGAAGAAAATGAGAAATAGTATAAGAGAGTAAAAGAAATAAAAATTGAGAAGTACGGACACTTAAAACTAAATATTAAAGTATACATTAAATTAGAATGCGTGTGAAAATGAAGTGTAAGGATAGATACCTAATTAAATTAACGCAATCAGAAGAAAAGAACAGAAAAAATTCATACATTTTAACTATAAATATGAAATGTCATAATCTAATATCTATTACCTTAATAATTACACTAATTAAAAGGTTTAATTGGTGTGATATTATTTTGTTTCATCTTTTCTTAGTATATTTTATTTTTTTTATTTCATCACACTTTAACTTTATTTTATTATATATTAATTTAATAACTAGAAAATTTAACAATATCGGACATGAAGATCCAATCGTTGTTACATCCTGTTGACTTGTATGAAAGTTCATTAAGACACAAGGTTCATATTATCGAATTATGATATGATTATCCAATCATCGTTAGTTCCTTTATTAAAACTTTGAACGTAAATTGAATAAGTCATCACCGTATCTGTCCCTTCTATATCAGAGATTGTTCCTTTTTAACAGTTTTCAATCGAAATGAGTGATACGCAAAGTGGAAGTGAAGTCCAAATTTTCAAACGATCCGTAAAACTTGATATTTTTATCACAATAGTTTATTTCGAAATGTCCTTATTTAAGTAGGAAGTCCAACTGAAGTGTTGTATATTCTGACGTGACATTAATAACGTTCATTGTAAATGTAATGCTTGATTAGTCAGAAAAATTTCTTGAAATAGTAATATTCATTCAGAATCCGTAGGATGTCTGGACAACGTATCGGCTATGACGTTCTCAGTTCCTGGTATCGACTGTATTTCGAACTCATATGGTTGCAACGCAATAGCAAATCGTGCAAGCTTTGGACTTTTATGGTTTGAACGACGTAATGCTGCCACAGATTTCTGATCAGTCTGGATCAGAAATGGAGATCCCAGCAAAAATTTTTCTAGTTTGGTAATTGCCCAGATTACGGCGAGCAACTCTCTGTCTACAGTCGAATATTTAGTCTCCGGAGGTTTCAGCTTGCGTGAGATATAAAGTACAGGGTGAAGGACATCATCATGATATTGGAGTAGACAAGCCCCGAGTCCGTAATTACTCGCATCTGTACGTAGAACAAACTTTTTAGAGGCATCTGATAATCTTAAAACAGGTGGGCATGAAAATATGTTCATGATAGTGCGAAAAGTTTTGTCACATTCGTCTGTCCAATTTATCCTTAATGGCATGTTCTTCTTTAATAACGATGACAGGTCAGCCGTGATGGATGATAAGTGAGGTACAAATCTGCTATAGTATTGGATTAACCCTAACAGACTCCTAACCTGTTTCTTCGTTTGAGGAACAGATAAATTTAATATTTTAGAAACCGTACTGGGAATTGTTTGGATACGTCCTGATCCAATAATGTGTCCCAAGAATGTTATCTCATTACACGCTATTTGAATTTTAGTTGGTTTAGCGGTTAAATGGTTATCCCGCAATATTTCCAAAACTGATTTAAGACCCAAAAAATGTTCCTCAAATGATGAACTAAACAAACATATGTCGTCAATGTAGGTAATTATATCTGATCTACCTGCTAAAATTTTTCGCATCATGCGAATAAAGGTAGCTGGAGCATTCATTAGCCCAAAAGGCATCACGTTCCACTGGTAAAGACCTTGTGGAGTTGAGAATGCTGTGTAGTATTTGGCTCTTTCGGTTAGTGGAATCTGCCAATAACCTTTGGTTAAGTCAATTTTAGTGAAAAGTGTAGCATTGGATAGACGAGGAAGTAAATCGTCAAGGATAGGATGTGGTTCGCTATCAGGTACTGTCTGCGCATTAAGTTTCCTATAGTCAACACATAAACGTATGTTGTTGTCCTTTTTCTGGACAATGACTAAAGGAGAAGAAAATGGAGATGTACTAGTCTCAATAATACCTAATGATATCATCTGTTCGAGTTCCTGAGATGTCTTACTCAGAAAATGTAGAGGTACAGAATAAGGATGAACACGAATTGGTGTATCATCGTTAAGAATAATATCGTGACTAATTACAGATGTGCAACCCGGTACATCCGTTAACACATCTGGGAAAGATTGTAGAAGATCAGCAATGCGTTGATGCTGTTGCGGTGTAACCGTAGAAGAAATGGTCACATCACGCCAAGATTCAGTAGATTGGACAATAAGTACAGGTAAAGGCATCTGCACTTCAGGAAAAGAAGATTCTTCCTCCTGTATAACAGATAGATTAGAATAATGACAAGTAGATATCGTATTGTCATCTAGTTCATGAAAAATTGACTGTAAGTGTATAGGACGTGTATGAAATTGCTTGAGCATGTTAATATGGAATATCTTTCTGTGTCCCTTGATATCTAAGACGTAATCAACGTCTGAAATTTTATCAGTAACCTTATAAGGACCAGTCCATGAGATCAATAACTTATTGTTATTGTGAGGGAGTAATACATAAGCCTCATCGCCTGGGAATAATTGGCGTAATCGTCTAGATCGATTTTGTATAGATCGAGCCTTAGCTTTTGCAGCCTCAGAAGAAGCTGTTGCCAATTGGCAAGACTCAATAATATTATTCCGAAGATTAATCACATACTCATAAGATGACTGAGTGTCCTGAGTCATCTCTGCATCAATTAATAAATCTTTTATCAGTCCCATAGGACCTCTCGGAGGGGCACCAAAAACTAACTCAAAAGGAGAGAAGCCAGTTTGTTCATGTGGCACCTCTCGGTAAGCAAACAGGACAGCTGGGAGTGCTCTGTCCCAGTCCTGAGGGTGTTTAACAGTAACCTTATGTAAAAGTTGCTTAAGCGTACGGTTAAGTCTTTCAACTGCACCGTTACTCATGGGATGATAAATGCTACTCAAATTTCTATCAATGTTCCAGGTTTTCATTACTTCCTTCATGGTATCGGATATAAACTGCGACCCATGGTCAGGTAATAATTTTCTAGGAAACCCTATTCTAGAAAAAATTAGATGTAATGCATCAGCTACATCTGTGGTAGTGGTGGTCTTCAATGGAATGGCTTCTGGCCATCGTGTGCATAAATCAATGCACGTGAGAACAAATCTATATCCTCTCGCAGATGGTAGAAGTGGACCAATTATATCTATGGCCATCTTGTCAAAAGGTCGTACTGAGATATCGCAAGCCTGAATAGGCGCCGTGTGAAAAGCTTCACGTGCTTTCACTTCCTGGCACGTAGTACAAGAACGTACATACTGCGAAATATCCCGTGATACTCCTGGCCAAAAGAATGAAGACAATACTCGAGATCGTGTTCGAGTATATCCCATATGTCCTGCACACTGCGAATCATGCGCGTGTTGAAGAATGTACCGTCTAAAAGCAGCCGGTACCATCACTTGTTGTTTTACCTGAGATTTATCACTAAAACATCTAATCAGTATATTATTTTTAATAATAAACCAATGTTTGTTATTATTAATTGATGTTAAATTATCAACCTTATTAAGTAGGTTAAAAAATTTATTTAAAGATTTGTCATTTTTTTTTTTTTTTGCAAATGATTCTCTGTCAATAGGTGAATTGACCTCAATATCCTCCTGTTTCTCTGCATCCATCTTATTATCATTGACACTTTCCATGAGCATAGTCTGAGCTCTAGTCGTCACGGCATTTCCAGTGCATAGATTGTGTCTCTCCCATTCAATAATATCTTCTGGTGAACAATCCTTGCTGCCGTGTATGCGACCCACCATAAGGTCTGCAATCGGCTTTTTCAGCATGCATACCTTCACGTTCCCTGTGAAAAAAGGTGTTTTAACATGGATAATAGCTGTGGGGTAAAACTCAATAGTTCCCCCAAAAGTCATGCAACGGACATATTCCCCCGTTGCACAGCTAGGATGTACCAGCGACTGTCGCACTCCAATGGTTGTGGACCCCGAATCTCTCAATACAGAAACTATAGAACCGTTAACTATCCCTCTGTTAAAAATCAGAGAGCCTGTTCCATCATTGGTTGCAAGACCTACTTCTGGTGGAATGTGTCCGCAGTTTTGCACTGTCTCCTTTGCCTTCTGAAAAATAAGATTGCATTGTGGGCAACTATTCGCCACGTTATAATTTATAGCAAAGCATGCAGCAGAAGAATGCATTGTATTATCGTTAGGTGGAACCTGAACATAAGGAGTGATATCATTTGTAACTGCTGCCCCGGTATTATGGTTATAATGTGAAGATCCACGAGAATGAGAACGACTACGAGAATAATTAGTGTCACAGGGTTATCCCGAAGGGTAACCAAAGAGAGTTATCTGTGTGGTGCCGGCTTGATCAATGGCTCAGATTTGCCTGGCAACCGGTTGAAGATGAGCAGCAGGAGTGAAGAAGGCGAATGTAGGACTCTGGGATTAATTCCCCGCAGACAGTCCCAGTGATTCTATATCTCGTGACACTATAACTCCTACCACTCTATCCCCCTCTCTATATTATAATGCTAACGAGCCCCCACTCCCCTATTACACTGAGTGAACAGAAGAGGAAGAAAGAAAGAACAGTATGTCTCTTTCGCACACTTTCTTTCCTTCTCTATATATGTAATAACGTGTGTTGGTAAATACAACTACAACATTTATTAACTTATTGAAATATAACAACATTCAAGTACACTAATACAAATGCAACTAGGAATGACATTAACTATCCCTGTGAAGAAAGATATTAGTTAATGCAAAATACACAAATGAATCTAAAGTCTACACTATGTGATGATGATGAATTTAAGTAACTCCTAAATACTAACAAAAAAAGGATATCTTGTTTTTCTTGGTCTCTTGCTGACTGTCAATAAACTCTGGTTGTTTGTACACAATGAACAAGTCATTGTCTGCCTACAATAACACTGGACGGTCCACTTGGTTTCGTCAGGTGTCCACGGCTTGTTCTTTTGTCCTTCACAATGCGAGTGTTGACATTGTCCCGAGCGTCCAAGGTGTCTTGTTCATGTGTGATGTTGAACACAATGTAAGGCGGGTGAGACTTCGTCTGATATGCAGATGTCCTTTCGTTGTGCTGATAGTCTGCTCATGTGGTGATGATGATGGAAATATGTTGTATATTTGTATTTGTTGGTGCATCAATTGTATTGGGAGAAACTGTCCATTACTGCTGGTAATTCAGGATATCAATAATTTTTGTAGGCACTGGGTTTACAAGATCTCCCGTCTGCTTTTGCAGCTTTTGATCATGGTTTCTCAAAGCACTTGTTGTAAAAATCGTCCGTTGGCTACTGCCACTTCTGATCAAGATTTCTCAAAGCACTTGTTGTAAAAATCGTCCGTTGGCTACTGCCACTTCTGATCATTAAATTTCACGTGGACAGCTATTAGAAATGCAGCAATCCTTCTGGGTATTTTCTGCTTTCTTTTTGGGTGGGTAGTCGATGATAGAAAGACCCTTCACCGCCTGGTAAATTCCTTTCTGACCCCCGTGGAGTATTGGTAGGTTGTTGCCGTTAATTACGTGTGAGATGCGTGTCGTCGCAGTATCTCGGTCGGCCCTACTCTAAAGCTTGTCCTGTGATTAACGCCAACCACGTAATAGACGAAGGATGAGTATCTCAAATGGTCCCTGTCTCTACCACTGTGATGGATAAAATAATGAACCCTTTGTAAGTATCCCGTAAACTATGCTACGCCTGTAGTGTCTTGTATGTGAAATCTTATCACTATAAGAAATGGTTGCGCGGTGTTTACTGCACGGTTAACCGGTAATGTAAAAAGGCAAAATAAAAGTGTCTTGTATTTACTTCGTTATAGTTACTGGAAACTGTGCAATCTTATAAATATAATCATTCTCTGCATGGCGTTTATTGCAATATGTACTTATTAGTGTGAAATATAATATTATAATAAACGTGACTGGTATTTACAGTGTTATATTTATGGAAAATATGTATATATTATCTGAATGAAGTTAAGACATAATAATGATAAAGTACAAAATATATTACACTAACCTTGGTGTCCCTATACGAATTTCACTGACACAATGTCTTGATTCTTTCTTGTGAAATCTAGAACCCACGTTTTGGTTGGCGGAATGGTTTCTCTTACCAATGCCAAGCAATGAATATAGTTGGGTTATATATCGTCTGAATCGCCTAGGGCGATTTTTCGGGTTCGCTTCCTGTGTCATGTGAAATTTCGTTTGTTTTCCTAAAGTCAGACATTCCGTCCTCAAACTGTGTAAAATTTCCTGTATTATTTTGCTATGGTCGCTCTCATATTTTGCTTATCCGAGACAACTTGTCTGCGTTCGTCTTTTGAGTGTCTGTGCAGCATTTAATAGTCTTTACATAATGACATATTCTCACTCTTTTCATGTTGATCCTGGTTCAGACAAGGCGTCGCCGTTAATCAAATGTTATTGGGTCGGTTCGATGAGAACCTGCTTATTAAATTACTCATTGTAAAACTGCCTCGCGCTCTGTCCATTATATTCTACGGCTAGCCACAATAATATTGCTTGTACCTTCCTGCCTTTGTGAAAACACAACCGAGACGTTGGGGCGATTACCTCGATAATCTATTGACTCACTGTCTACTAGTTGTGAAAACATTTCAGGTGAATGTTGTAGCGTTTAAAGGGCTCACGCCGAGCGTTGTCTATTGTTATATCAACATTCCTTGTAAAATTGGTGGATGTCCCATGACTGTTGACCAACGATTGTCTGTGCCAACAATGAGTATAGACAACCGACTGCCTTCTCATTCAGTGAGAAATTTACCGACAAAATATTACCATTAGTTTTTAGGAATTTAATTGCAGACTTACTCGTCTCTCGCGACAATTAGTTGAATTATCCCGTTGTCGTCTATTGTAATTGTTATCTCGATGTCTCGAGTTATAATTATCGCTATTCTTCCAATTGTTACTATTATTATATTGATATGACCGATTATAACTTGAGTTACGTGGATTACTGTTGTATCTTGACTGAGGTGAATAATTTCTGTTTTGTTGTCTTCCTCTATTAAAGTTATTGTTAAAGTTATTTTGTCCCTTATGAAAATTAATGTCATAGTTTCCTTTGAACCTACCTCTGTCTACACTGTGTGTTCTTGGTTTGTTATTACTATGATATGCCATATTGGAGGCTACAGGAAGAGGTTCTCTTATCAACGAGCCAGAAATATTAGCATTCGGATGAGCTGTGCAGTAATTTAAAGAAATTTTTTTCTAACTCATCAATAGTTTCTGGTTTTCTTTCTTGCAGATAAGCAAAGAATGGTGGGCTGACAGAAGATAATACTTTATCCCTCAATAACAAATCTACTAACTTGTCGTAAGATTTGTTGACACCTGCTAGTTCAACCCATCTGTTAAAAGTATTGCGTATGTTAGCAATAAATCCTGTAAAATCTTTATTATTATCTGGCAACAAACTTTTGAAACGTAATCTACATGCCTCTTCGTTCAAGTGGAAACGACGTAATAACAAAGTCTTAATGGCCTCATAGTCTGTGGCTAATGTAGGATCAATATTTTGTGCTGCACTTGCAGGTTCGCCATCCAGAAATTCCTTAAGTTTAAGTGCCCATGCAGTTTTGTCAAGGTTATTGACCTTACATATATCCTCAAAGCGCGCCAGCCATGATGATAGGTCGTCCACGTGTAATTTGAAAGGTGGTAGCTTAAAGTAATAATTGCCCTTAAGTCGGTTGGATGAAGATCCCGATTGAGCATTATCATTTTGGCTTGCTGCAGCACTCTGTGAATTAAATTTTGCTGTTTCCAATTTAAGCCGTTGCAATTCCATTTCATGCTGCAGTATGATTTCCTGTCGTTTCAATTTATTCTATTCTTCAATCCGTAGGATTTCATCTTTTGCCATCTTTCTTTCTTCTTCTTGTCTTAATTCTGCTTTCTTTTCAGCCTCTTTTCTTTCAAGTTCTTCCATCTCTGCCTTAGCAATAGCTTTCTTTTCCTCCTCTTCTGCCTTATATTTTGTAAATTCAGCCAATGCATAAGCCTCGAGAAGTTCTCCTTTTTTTCCAAAATCTTTACCATTTTTAATAAAATAGTCTAAGTTAAGCATCTTGAAGTTAATTTATTTAAGTATTCAATTACTTATGTCTTGTAATCACCACTAGAATATATGTCGATAATTATAATTACTCAACGAATGAATAATTAATATAAGAAATTGCAGTATTCCCGTAATGTTATTTATTAGTTCCACAAATCTATAATATTTTGTAAAAATATTATATATATATACCCGATAATATCTATCATAAATAGTTATGATAGTTAGTTATATAAGGTGCTGAAATTATATCATGCACTTAATATTAATATTCAATAATTATGGGTATTATTCCTAAATAATTAGGTTATTTAATCTTAATTGTCACCAAGTTCCCACTGTAGTACTGAGAAAGTGTACTAATTAATATTTAATATGTTTTAATATGTTATAAAGTTATAATAATTAATCATAGTATATTATGTCATAATCATGAGCTATAAAGTGCATTGCCCATTTCTTGGACCATCACTGCAAATTGGTGCAAAGTCCCTAATTCCTCTTTAAAACTCATAAAAATTTAATCATATTAATCTATACTATTATTAAAGAATAAATTATAGCATTAATATTAAATTATAAAGGGATGAAATGAAGACAAACAATACAATGGGTTAACCAAGGATTACAGAACATTATTAACATACAACCAAGACATTTTCACAATAAAAATGCATTTACAACTAAGTTGACTAGACCGGAAGTGAGAATTAAAGAATGAACTGAATAGATAATTAACCTGCGTACACAACAATTAGTGACGTATACATGGACTCATTAACGGTTGTACAACAAAAATATAAACTGAATGATAGTAAGGTCAGAAAAAACACGATAGATTACAAACATTGTTAAAGAACTGAATAAAAATTAGAACCAAATACACTAGAATACCACAGTTATAACACGACTATACACCTAACATGCAAGGTGAATTAATGCAAGTCCGAACGACACGATCACCGATAATTTATTCGACGCGTTCTTCGCGAAATGCTATTAATTCACGGCCTTAAGAACAATTACAATCAATTCGTAGCATCCAAGGAGCCATAGAACTGATTATAATTCGCCGCCCATCCATACCCGCTACATGTAAAAGGACAGAAACAATATTTAACATGGCTACAAAAAAAAAAAGAACATGGCGTTATCGGACAAACAGGACGAAATATGGTAACGTTTAAAATCAGTTACTTATCTTTTTTTGGCAGTAATACAGTACATTATCTGCTTCGCCAACAGACTCGCGAGCTTGTTTGAAACATTGAAGACATTAGTAATACGTTTCATTTGCTGTTTGAGAGCTCCAAATAAATTTTTTTGAAGGACATTGAATGTTGCTGACTTTTGCAACCGTTCGTACTGTTGTCAAGGGCATGACGTCACCGGTGTTTTTGCATAATAATGTCCATTTCGGCTCGAAAGGAAAAATGTCTTATTTTTTTAGGTTCGCTCTTTTGAAAATTTCAAGACCACTAATGGCCAGCAGTTGTGACGGGTGTTGTTTGGGTGTGTTTGCTGCTGTTCCTTCGTTCTTCTATTATTGATTGAAGAGTAAAGTCACTCTCTAGACGTAGTTAATGTTTGGTATTGATGGTTAGCTCTGACCATCAGAACATCCCTTCGACGTTCTGATTTGCATATTATATATTAGTTGATTTCCCTTGTGGGAGAGCTATCGTGCTGGAAAACGTAAACATTTACAGCTGTGAACCGAACCCGAAACGTAAATAAAAGATCAAGCCTTCTGTTCTGAGTCCACATGTATTAAGGTTCATACAAAAGACGATATCCGACATTCACAAAACTTCATGTACAGTTCAGCATAACAATGAATTCCAAATAATATCAGTAAGTATCCGTCCGTGTCAAAACAATATGTCAGATGAACATCGTGGCTATATACGTGCGCTGTTGTAGTCAACAGCCAGAAATGAGCGCATGAGTTCTTGACAGCTACAATTTGAATCATAATGCGATTCTCCTTCCATCATTTAATTTAATTTAATTAATCTCATACTTAGATTAATATCCGAACTGACCCTGAGTTCTACATTGATTCATATATATAATATAGGCTATATACTAAGCCTTTTTCCTTGGAAGAAATACAAGACACGACTTTCTTGCTTGACGGATAGCGTAACAAGGGCCATGTAACCAAGTCACCCAGCGTGACCTTCCCAACGCGAATGCGTCATAATCTCCGCATATATTTCGCGTTCAGTATACCGTAAAATATCGACATATTCTATAAATGTTAATGACCCCTAAACGTTGCGCACGGCTAAACCCCAGCAGACGCCGTCATTTAAAATAACACCGTAACATGCCCTCAGTTCTTCCATCTTTATGTCATCTTCACCATCATTGGTTTTCTCTTCTGTGCTAGTGGTTATCATTTCTGATGCTTCACCATGCTCACCATCCAGGAGTTCTGAGAAATATTCTTTCCATCTTTCCATTACTTCCTTCGGGGCAGTAAGCAATTTGCCTTGTTTGTCCTTTATAAATTTGAGAGGGCATTGTTTTTCTTTCCTCATGTTCTTTAGGGTCTTATAGAACAATTTCTGGTTTTCTTGTGCATCTTTTTCTAGCTTTTCTCCAAATTCTTCCCAGGACTTCTGTTTTGCTGCTAGCACTTTGTTCTTTGCTTCTGTTCTGAGTGTCACATATTCTCTATTTTTTTTCCATTTGTCCTGTTGTGTTTTTAGCTCCTAAGTATTGTTTCCATGCCATTTTCTTCTCTCTTATTTTCTCTTTGACTTCCTCTGTCCACCAAGGTGTCCTCTTTCTCTGGTTCCCAAGTCGGACTTCACCGCATGCTTCTGTAGCAGCTGTCTTTATGATATCCTTGAATTTATTCCAGAGGGTTTCCAAGTCATCAGGTCGTTCTTCTGTGTTGCTCACTGCTGTAGCAATAAGCCCCTGATATCTGGTCTTAATTTCTGGCTCTCTCAGCTTGTAGGTCCTAATGCTCATTTCTCCTGCTCGTTTACTTGGTTTCTTGCGTGATGTTGGGCAGTTCCTAGGCTGAGCAACTCTTTCAGTTGTTCGTTTGATTGTTAGCAGGTAGTGATCACTTCCAATCTCTGGCCCCCTCCAGACTCTTGCATCTCGGACATATCTGAATGAGCTTCTCCGAACAATGGCATAGTCGATCACTGACTTCTCATTCTTGGTTGGTTCACATCTAGTGTATGCATGTATGCGCTTATGGGGGAACTTTGTGTTTGTAATGATCAGATTCTGCTCACTGCAGAATCTAAGGAGTCGCTTTCCATTGTCATTGAGAGTATCTTCTCCATATCATCCGATAACTCCACCCCATCTAGCATGGTCATTTCCAACTCTGGCATTAAAATCTCCGAGCATAATAACTTCATCTAGGCAGTCATCCACTGTCCTTTGAAGCAGCTCGAAGAATTCCTCCTTGACCTCTGCTCTCTCATCCTCATTTGGCCCATACACTATGACCAGGTTGACTATGGTTTCTCCTTTTAGTTTTACAACCATAATGCGCTCTGAGACAAAGTTCCATCCCTTGATATTATCTTTTTGATTTTGGGCCACAATGCAACCCACGCCCCCTTTAGCTCTTTCAGATATGGGTACACCACTGTAGAGCAACGTGTTGCCATCGAGATCCATGACTCCTTGTCCTTTTTTCTTCGTTTCCGTTATAGCCAGGATTTCTAGTTTTGCTTTCCTCATCTCTTCCACTAGCTCCTCTTCCTTCCCATTTATACTTCTTGTGTTCCAAGTTCCATAAGTCGTAGTCCGTAGTCCGTTCCAGTTCGTCGCCTTTAGAATCAGTCCGGTTTTCTCTCTTGTAGTTCGCGTAATCATGATTTAAAGCAAACAGGTGATTGGCCTGTTGTGCCTTTGCATGGTGGAGGGGCTGCCTCCTTACGGCCTCCATGCAGGCCACCCTCCTCCTTTTTCATCCGGGCTTGGGACCGGCATAGGCGGAGTTGTTATCAGGGTCCCGGGATCAAAACCTGGTATCGTCCCCTTCCAGTCTTTTCAGCTGTACAGGGGTACTTGACTCCGCTCTTGAATTAGGAAAGGCAGCTAGGAGAGGCGCTGGTCACTCCACCTCATAATAAATGTTGGACAAATATGGAGAAGTCTCTAACACTTCACTCCCCTACGGCAGCGTCTGCTAAGGGATTACCTTTATCTTGTTCAAAAGTTGTCAAAGTATTCCAACGCACGTCAAAATAAGCGTTGCTTTTAATTGTATACTGACGTTTCACGGTACATTTAAGTCGAACGACAATGGTACGGTACATCACTGGTATTATGTCTCCAAAAACAGAACAGTTTACGATGTCTTGATATTAAAACCCCATTTCTTAAATTCCCTCTGGATATTTCCAACAATCTTGCTTTGTAAGTTGGAGCACAAGAAAGAACCAAGTTTGTATTAAAAATGTCAGTCAAGGTTGACATTGTGTCCCAGTTTACCGCAGACCTATCATTTTTATGCCGGTAAGATATACTTGAAAGCATTTCTGCCATGCCTCGCGGTATTATACTGTATATAAAGTGGTATTAAAGAACAGTCTTACACAGTAATAAATTCATAGTCTGTAATCTTTACAATCAAAGCACAACCGTCTTGTATGTAAATTGTCTGTTGGTAATGCAGAAGAGACATAACGGGTTCGAAGGACGAACATTAAGTCAATCCCAAATGTGCACGTATCGGGAAGTTGGAAGGACTCGACAATTTGCTCTGCGACAACGCACTAACGACTGGTTACAAACAGAATACCGTAATATTTAAATGGTGATATCTGATCGTGTCGAATCGTCTGCTACAAATATTAATAAAGAGGGAAACCCGAGACATGTGAACAGAACATAAATAATACATGTGAAGGGATATGTTGCCAGTACTCGTAAGAAATAAATACATTTAAAAAAACTATAGAGAAAATCAACTGAAAGCTCAAGACATGAGAAGAAATGGCGGCCGATGGATAGGAAACACACTGAGGAAACCGGTGGATAGCATAATAAAGGCAATCATTGTTCTGGAATCCCCAGGGAAAGAGATGCAGAGGTTGACCGAAAAATCACACGGAGAAGAGAACTGGAGACAGAAGTGTAAATGATGAGGAAGGCGTGGAAAGAACTTGAGCTGATGGCACGTGACAGGAAGACGTGGAAAGAACTTGAGCTGATGGCACGTGACAGGAAGACGTGGAAAGAACTTGAGCTGATGGCACGTGACAGGAAGACGTGGAAAGAACTTGAGCTGATGGCACGTGACAGGAAGACGTGGAAAGAACTTGAGCTGATGGCACGTGACAGGAAGACGTGGAAAGAACTTGAGCTGATGGCACGTGACAGGAAGACGTGGACAGAACTTGAGCTGATGGCACGAAAAGGAAGACGTGGAAAGAACTTGAGCTGATGGCACGTGACAGTAAGACGTGGAAAGAACTTGAGCTGATGGCACGAAAAGGAAGACGTGGAAAGAACTTGAGCTGATGGCACGTGACAGGAAGACGTGGAAAGAACTTGACCTGATGGCACGAAAAGGAAGACGTGGAAAGAACTTGAGCTGATGACACGAAAAGGAAGACGTGGAAAGAACTTGAGCTGATGGCACGTGACATGAAGACGTGGAAAGAACTTGAGCTGATGGCACGTGACAGGAAGACGTGGAAAGAACTTGAGCTGATAGCACGTGACAGGAAGACGTGGAAAGAACTTGAGCTGATGGCACGTGACAGGAAGACGTGGAAAGAACTTGAGCTGATGGCACGTGACAGGAAGACGTAAAAAGAACTTGAGCTGATGGCACGTGACAGGAAGACGTGGAAAGAACTTGAGCTGATGGCACGTGACAGGAAGACGTGGAAAGAACTTGCGCTGATGGCACGTGACAGGAAGACGTGGAAAGAACTTGAGCTGATGGCACGTGACAGGAAGACGTGGAAAGAACTTGAGCTGATGGCACGTGACAGGAAGACGTGGAAAGAACTTGAGCTGATGGCACGTGACATGAAGACGTGGAAAGAACTTGAGCTGATGGCACGTGACAGGAAGACGTGGAAAGAACTTGAGCTGATGGCACGTGACATGAAGACGTGGAAAGAACTTGAGCTGATGGCACGTGACAGGAAGACGTGGAAAGAACTTGAGCTGATGGCACGTGACAGGAAGACGTGGAAAGAACTTGAGCTGATATCACGTGACAGAAGACGACGTGTGTTTGTTGAAGGCCTATGCTCCTTGGGGAGCTAAAGGGTATTGATTGAGTGATAAGATTGTTATTGTTGATCAGAATCGACATCGATGCACTCCTTCAGCAAATGTCGAATGGTATGAATGCTAATTGTTCCTGTTGCGCGCTGGTTGTATACACGCCGGGTGCATCCTCTCATACGTCCATCTCTGCTGGTCTTACGTTTGATGCCAAATTCCAGCAGTCTTGACCTTGATGATTCATCTATTGCAGTGTCATTATCTAATAGGCGATCCTTAATTCCCCTCAGTATCTCTCCCTCATCCATATCCAATGCACGTTCCATTGTTCCTCTTGAAGGTAGTCTGTCAGCTCTTTTATTGCTGATTGATTGATAGGCTCACGGCGGACACAGGACCATCCGAACGACACCACCGCCTCCGTAGGGGAAAGAATCGTGACCAATCAACCTGTCACCTAAACTTCACCTTTATTATTTACTAGCAATAACTCGTCAATATTGACAGGTTTTTAATTATAGTGTGTTGTTTCGGTTATATGTATTACAGACGGTACTATCACTACTGTGGTCATTTCATTGCAGGCTACCGTCATTAGATATTTGTAGTGAAAATTATATGGATGTATTAAATATGAAGACATGGAGTAACCATCCTAAATGATATGTGGAGCCGTGATAATGATCGAATGGACCGTATATTGACAAAATAACTGACATTTCTTTTATGACAACATGTCTCGTAATTGTTCGTGCATCTGTTAAAATCTTGACTTTCCATATGTAATGTCTATCGCCGTGAAAATAATATCTACATTAATGATACCTCTTCATCGTCTCCGTATACTTCACACTTGCTGTAGTGTTCACATTTCTACATGAAATACCTTGTTTAGTGCAACGTGGCTGCAACTGTGATAGTATTAAAATAAAACCATGATTTATTTAACTTGCGCACTTTTTTATTTTCGGGAGAGTACATATAAAGGAAACAATACAATTATTGTCTAACTTTCAACCACAGTTCACTCCCTTAGCTGTGGTTTAAAGTTAATGTACTCTTTCGAAAATAGAAAAAGTGCTCAAATGACGGTTTGCAAAATGCGACTGACCGACCGACGTACTTACGGTGGGTATTATGGTATTGAATTTTGTATGTTTTCATGCCTCGGGTTTCCCTATGTATTTACTTCCGCGTTCACACTATACATTCCTACTAGCTATTTTGTACTGTTCTTATTTTACAAGTTACTAAACACAGTTTTATGGTCTTTGTCTTGTGTTATATCACCTATACTAGTGAATAGGAAGACTATACAACTAATTGTGTCTATAATCGGTCTCGGTCATTCCTCAATCCAATATTCCGGAGTTATGTGGAATGATCATGCAAATGACCACGAAGCCCATTATTTTATAGCGGTAAGCTATTTTTGCTACCTCTTGTAAGGACAGTTTATTGGCAATTATAGATTTTATTTTGTTTAAATGAATTTTTTTTTTAAAATATAAAAATAAAACATGTTTCGTTCTTTTGATATTGTATAAACATTTATAACACATAAGGAAGGGAAACCCGAGGCCTGTAAACAGTAAATAAATATTAGACAAATATAAAGGTATGAACCGGTTCTTTTCTCCTTAGCTCCAGGGGTATAATGCCTAGCGCTACTTCTAGTGCTTCTGCTGATGTTCCCTTTGAGGCACCTGCTATTATTGACAGTGCCTGGTTTTGGACTGTGTCTAGTTTCTTCTTATTGCTTGGGGCGGCTGATGCATAGACAACACTGGCATAGTCAAGTTTGCCTCTAATAAATGATTTATAGAATGTTAACATTGTCTTATTGCAGGCGCCCCAACCACTTCCTTTCATATATCTTAGCATATTAATAAGTCCTCTACTGCTTTGCACTAAAAGGTCTATGTGTTTGTTCCAGTTTAGTTGCTGGTCTAGTACCATGCCAAGAAATCTAGTTGATTTTGCTGTGCATACTTTTTGCTTATTAATGCTTATGTCAATTATATTGTTTTTAATTACACGCCCTCTACTGAAAATCATTCCTATGGTTTTTTTAACGTTTAGATTAAATCCCCACTTGTTCATCCAGTCAGATACTTTATCTTTGAGATTCAGCTACTGGGCAAGAGTGGCAAAAGATCCAACTCACCCGGCACATAAAACCTTTGATAGGGGTAACCAGTACATAGGCCACATTCCATTAAACCATAATAGATACCCGTCAGGGTGGAAAACAATGGATGAAGTGGATCAATACCCAGACCTGTTTAATGCGATAAACAGTAGTGCTCTGTATAAAGCAAAGATCCCACCATGGGAATTAAAAGTGCCAGAAACTGACTCCCACTTATCAAAGATCATAAATAAATCTAACGACATAATCTCAGCAAAAAGTAAAACACTAGAGTACATAGAACGGTATACAAATAATAGCCTAACTATATATACAGATGGGTCCAAAGATGAAGGACAATTAGGAGCAGGAATAGCAATACCAAAATTAAAAATTTATAAAAGATACAAAGTAACAAGTAATACATCTATCTTTACAGCAGAATTAGTGGCAATCCTAAAAGCTTTAGAAATAGCTGCAGAAAATCCACCAAAAAAAGTAACCATTCTCACAGATTCCCTATCATCAGTACTAGCAATCAGAAACAGAACAGAAGGCAGCAGGCCAGACATTATAGAGGAAATACTACAGGTTAATACATATCTACAAAATATAGGATGCAGTGCAACACTAACATGGATACCATCACATGTGGGGATAGCAGGAAATGAGCTAGCAGACAAAGAAGCCAAAGGGGGGAGAACTAGCCATAACCAAATTGAAGTAGGCTTAGGGAAGTTTGAAATTAAGAGCTTAATTGCTCAAAAAATATCTAAAGAATGGATAACAGCATGGGACCTAAGTAAAAAAGCAAGACACTCATATAAAATCCTTAAAAAACCAAGCAAAAAATGTCAAATAAAAGATGAACTAAAAATACCAATTAATAAAAAATTGCTGAGACTCAAGCTGGGAACTGGATATTTCATGATAGAGGAACCCACATGTGAAGAGTGTCAAGAACCAAACACAATTAGGCACTTTCTAGTGGACTGCAAAAAATATGACCAACAGAGGCAAAACATTAAGACATACTGTAGTAACCGCAAGGTAGAAATGAGTGTAGAAAATCTCATAGGCACAAAGAGCCCTTCAGAAATGCAAAAGTTAATAAAACACTATATTACAAAAACTAAAGCTAACATATAAAAATCAAATAAGGAATTGAACCAGTAGTCCAAACTGGTGAAAGACTCGCCCCAGAAACATACAGATTAACCAAATAAACCATCCAGTAAAAATCAAAAACATACTAACTTAGAAAATAGCATATATTGGAATTTTTTTTTTAAAAACCATGTTGAACTATAACTACAAAAGGAAAAATACCGACTAGAGATAATATAATATAAAACAAATACAAACAAAAACATATTACAATAAAAGAAACACGTCCTGATATAACCAACAAATCCATGTACATGGTAGATGGTTGAAAGGGGCGTGCTACAAAATGAAGTAGCAAACACATTAATTAAAAAAAAAAAAAGGTATGAACCGTCATCGAAGCATCATTTTTTGGTGATGCCTAGATGGCAGGGAGGATAGTGGGATTCGCTTGCATAGCTAGGCGGGGTTGTCGCACGGAAGGTCCTAGTTCGAGTCCTGGGTAAGTCACTCACGTCTGTTGTTTTTCTGTTGTCTAGTGTTCTACTTCTTTATTTCTTACGAGTGCCTGAAAACATACCTTTATGTTTGTGTAATATTTATTTACTGTTTTGACATTTGTTTCATGTACGAGGGACGGTCAAAAAGTAATGCCTCGTAATTTTTAATTTCATTCAATAGGCAAGAAAACAGATAAAATTCACATTGAAATGTAGCCCCAAGTCTGAACTTCAAAAATTTATTTCTCAATGTAGTCTCCGTTGTTTGTTACAGTTTTTGTCCATCTTCTCACAAGGGCATGTATCCCCGCACGGTAAAAAATTTTGTCCTTTTTCCTAAACCACTGGCGTACGGCGCGTTTAAGGGTCTCGGTGTCCTCAAAGTGATGTCCGCGAAGATTTTCTTTCAGTGGTCCAAACAGATGGAAGTCAGAAGGTGCAAGATCGGGACTGTAAGGGGGATGTGGTAATAATGTCCAGCCAAATTCTGCAATCGCATCAATGGTGCGTTTAGCGGTGTGTGGCGTGGCATTATCGTGCAACAGTAGTGCAGTTCTCTGATCTTTTAATGGGTAAAGTCGCCGAAGACGACCTCTAAGCTTCTTCAAAGTTTCAATGTAACGGTCTGCATTCACTATCTTTCCCTGTTACAAGAAGTCGAGAAGAATCACACCCTTCTCATCACAGAACACGGAGGCCATTACTTTCCCTACAGATGGTGAACTTTTGAACTTCTTTCTTGTCGGCGATGTTGTGTGATGCCATTCCATTGACTGCCTCTTGGATTCTGGTTCAAAAAAATGAACCCAAGTCTCATCACCTGTCACAATATTCGATAAAAACTCTTCTCCTTCAGTTTCGTAACTTGATGGCTATGGTTTTCCTTGTTTCTTTATGTCTGTCTGTCAACATTCTGGGTACCCACCGTGCACAAACTTTTGAATAACCCAGGTCTTTAATGATGTTCTAGACGCTACCTTTACTAATGGACAACATGGAAGAAAGTTCATCCAGTGTTACCCGACGGTCACCACGAATGATGCCATCAACTCGATGAATGTTGTGTGGAGTCACTGCGGTAGACGGACGGCCAGTCCGCTTTGCGTCAGCCATTGAGGATTGACCTACTTCAGCTTCGTCACAACGATGTACCCAACGTCGGACAGTGCTAAAATCCAGTGTTGAATTTCCATTAACATTCTTCAAACGTTCGTGGATGCGAATTGGGGTCTCTCCTTCAGCATTGAGGAATTCTATGGCATAACGTTGTTTTAACCGAACGTCTTTGGCCACCTGTTACTGAAACAGGTTGGTAATGCTATACAGTGCAGATGAGTGTTTGAGGAATCCTGCTAAATTACAAATTGCACACCGATGCAGTATGTACATACATAAAAAATAGCAGGCATTACTTTTTGACCTTCCCTCGTATATCCAATGGATACAAGTGAAGATATAAAAAATGTAAAAATAGCACGTGTCTTTTCAATCATCCTGAGTTTTTCCATATGGAATTTGAATGTTTTCTTAATGATAGTTTAAGAGCCATGGTAGCGCAGTGGTTAGTGCACTGGCTTCCTAGTTCGGTGGTCCATGGTTCGATCCCCACATTAGGTGGGATTTTTTAGACCGCAAACAGTTCCGAGGTCAACCCAGCCTCGTGAATTGGGTACCAGAGTAACTCTGGGAAGGTTAAGGAAGCCGTCTTGACCCTGAGCCCGATGGTCAAGAAAATATGGGCGTTATTGTCACATTCCCAAAATTTCTCAATGGACGTTTAACGGGATCCTTAATGATAGTTTGTACAATATTTCCTAAATGTGAAATTGAAAATGCTGGTCTATGTTTGTAAAATTTGTTGTACATGTGAAGTTGAAAATGGTAGTCTACAATAGTAAAATATTTCCCAAATGTGAAGTTGAAAGTGCTGGTCTATGTTTGTAAAAAGTTTCCCAAATGTGAAGTAGAAAATGCTGTACTAAGTGTTTAAACTGTTTTCCAAATGTAAAGGTGAAAATGCTGGTCTTTCTTAGTAAAATGTTTCCCCATTGTGAAGTTGAAAATACGGGTCTATGTTTATAAAATGTTTCTCGAATGTGAAGATGATACTGTTGGTCTACGTTAGTTAAGTATTTCCTAAATGTAAAAGTTGAAAAAGGTGGCCTAGGTGTGTAAAATAGTTCGTAAACGTGAAGATACACTTGTACACATACTGGTCTGAGTTTGTAAAATATTTCCTAAACGTGAAAGCGTAAGATTCTGATCTACGTTTGTAAAATGTTCCCCAAATGTGAAGTTGAAAATGCCGATCTCAGTTTGTAAAATATTTCGTAAATGTGAAATTGAAAATGCTATGTTTGTCAAATGTTTCATACGTATATAATTAAATATGCTCGTCAACGTGTGTAACGTTTTTCCTAAATATGAAGTCAAGGCTGCTTGTCTATATTTGTAAAATGTTTTCTAAATGTGAAGTTAAGGCTGATGGTCTATGTTTGTAAAATGTTTATTAAATGTCAAGTTAAGGCTAATGGTCTATGTTTGTAAAATGTTTTCTAAATGTGAAGTTAAGGCTTATGATATATATTTGTAAAATGTTTTCTAAATGTGAAGAAAAGGCTGATGGTCTATTTTGTAAAATGTTTTTTAAAAGTGAAGTCAAGGCTAATGGTCTATGTTTGTAAAATGTTTTTTAAATGTGAAGTTAAGGCTGATGGTCTATGTTTGTAAAATGTTTTTTAAATGTGAAGTTAAAGCTGCTGGTCTATGTTTGTAAAATGTTTTCAAAATGTGAAGTTAAGACGGATTGTCTATGTTTGTAAAATGTTTTCTAAATGTGAAGTTAAGGCTGATGGTCTATGTTTGTAAAATGTGAAGTTAAGGCTTATGATATATATTTGTAAAATGTTTTCTAAATGTGAAGTTAAGGCTGCTGGTCTATTTTTGTAAAATGTTTTCTAAATGTGAAGTTAAGGAAGATGGTCTATGTTTGTAAAATGTTTTTTAAATGTCAAGTTAAGGCTAATGGTCTATGTTTGTAAAATGTTTTCTAAATGTGAAGTTAAGGCTTATGATATATATTTGTAAAAAGTTTTCTAAATGTGAAGTTAAGCCTGATGGTCTATTTTGTAAAATGTTTTTTAAAAGTGAAGTCAAGGCTAATGGTCTATGTTTGTAAAATGTTTTTTAAACGTGAAGTTAAGGCTGATGGTCTATGTTTGTAAAATGTTTTCTAAATGTGAAGTTAAAGCTGCTGGTCTATGTTTGTAAAATGTTTTCAAAATGTGAAGTTAAGACTGATTGTCTATGTTTGTAAAATGTTTTCTAAATGTGAAGTTAAGGCTGATGGTCTATGTTTGTAAAATGTGAAGTAAAGGCTTATGATATATATTTGTAAAATGTTTTCTAAATGTGAAGTTACGGCTGCTGGTCTATTTTTGTAAAATGTTTTCTAAATATGAAGTTAAGGCTGATGGTCTATGTTTGTAAAATGTTTTTTAAACGTGAATTAAGGCTGATGGTCTATGTTTGTAAAAGGTATTCTAAATGTGAAGTTAAGGCTGATGGTCTATATTACGTAAAATGTTTTCTAAATATGAAGTTAAGGCTTATGGTCTCTTTGTAAAATGTTTTTTAAATGTGAAGTTAAGTTGATGGTCTATGTTTGTAAAATGTTTTCTAAATGTGAAGTTAAGGCTTATGATATATATTTGTAAAATGTTTTCTAAATGTGAAGCTAATGCTGATGGTCTGTTTGTAAAATGTTTTCTAAATGTGAAGTTAAGGCTGATAGTTTATGTTTGTAAATTGTTTTTTAAATTTCAATTTAAGGCTGATGGTCTATGTTTGTAAAATGTTTTTGTGGCGAGAGGTTTTATTTGGCTTTAAGATCAGTATAGTACTGCACGGCTGTTTGTGCCCTATACCAGAGCGCTCTTTTAGTTTCGGTGACCGGAATTCTGATACCGGGTATAAAATTTTGTGTGCACCGTAAAAGACTATTTAAGTTTTTGGCGGGGAAAATCAGCTGATGTGTGAGTAAAATCAGTAAAATATAAATCATTACACACTCGTTCTGGATAAACACAGCGCTAAAATTCTTTTGTGTACTATAACTTTGTTCTGTGTTCTATTTTTGATTGCATTTTTATTTGTTTGAAATTAGTTTTGACGGAGTTACAGACTTTTGAAAACAGCGTCATCATTTAAGGAAATTCATAAAATAAGTAATCTTTTTATTAATTTAATATCTAAAAATCGGCCCATTCGTTTGAGTTTATAATTATAAAGACTTCTCGAAGGGAAGCTAAAGATTATTTCCACATACTTTTTTTTTTGGTTTCATATCTTGAGAATGTGTGGTAGTCAGTTTTGTGAGTGTGGCATTACAAGAACAAGCATATTGTCACCAGATTTTATAGCATTTAAATCCCTTTAAACGCATTCCTGATACCCACAAATCTTAAATAAGGTAGTAAAAAAATAACTTTTTTGTAAAGCACCATCTGTTTTTGCATTTTCATTCATTTATAATGATATTTAGCTACGTATATAAGCGTCAGAAAACATGTAAAGCTATAGATAGATTACTTCCACATAATTTGATCTATCTTTCAAGTCTTGTTAATCTTCTATTTATAATATGAATTTTTTTTTTAATTGTGTGTGAGATAAGGACTGTTCCATTGGTGTTCTTTGGTAGACAATCCTGTGCACACGACGGCTGCCAGCGAATTCTAAGTAACTGTTTGTATATCTTCTTTCATTCAAAGTTACAATGCAGGTAGTAAATTTAGAGAAACCAAATTCTAAATCTAATACCATCCTTTTATCAATGGCTAGAGTCAGAGATACATATGATAATTTAGAAATATTTATGAATGGCATGAAAGCTCAGATAGAGTCACTAAAATATTTAGAGTGGGATGGTAAACAAGTTGTTGTTTTCTTATTCGGGGATTATTTCCTTGTTTTGCTGGAGACACCACAGACATGGGTATATTCCTTGAGCTCCAGACAAACCAAACATTTTCATCAAAGACATCCAGAGAGCATACAACTTGCAAACCAAGAAGTTTGGCCATGTTGATAAGAGATTACAATAGATATATGAAATATGGGAAAGGGAATAAAAGGCAAGTGGCACATTACCATAATTGTTTACACAAACCAATGTTAGAGATTGAAATTGAAAATGTAGCTCCTCCTTACCTCATATTTTATTAGGCATTGTTTTGAAACACCACAGACTTCTAGAACAGGTAGCTGATACAATAGACGCAAAGATATTTGAGAATTCGCAAGAGATGCATGCAAACATTAGTACTTTTAAGAACTTGAAGAGATTTAGTAGGAACTGGAAATAGGCAGAAGAATTAGGAGCTAAAATTGAATTTTTCAGGTAGGTATTGAACTTTGTGAGATAAGGAGGAGACAGATAATTTTAAAGTTAGACTTGAAAATGCACAAGATGCGCTGGCCAAACTTCAGTCAAGATCTGTTTACTAGGTCTGGTCCAGTTTTGCTCACACATGGACAAGGTACTAGCCAAACACAAAATCATACAACAGGCTTATAATAGCAGAGCATTTATAGGGAATCACTGCCACAGATATCTCACACAAAAAGTTTATAAAGATCTTACAAGAGCAATCATTACACAAACACTGAAAATTACAGACAAACAAGATATAACTAACATAGCTTTTATTGCCCAAGAACAATTCAACTCACTGAAAGAAGCATTTGAGAAAGTACACAACAAAATATCACACAGTAAACCAATTAGTAAAGAATCAATAACAGCATCGATAGAGACTTATATGTCTTTGTTCAGAAAGCTATTCCCTAGTAAGACAATTCATAAACAGCACATATTAGAAAAACATTGCGCAGACTGGATCAGAACTCATGATGTATGATTGAGATAATTGTTAGCTCTCATGTTCTGGGGACAATTGGGTGTGTTATTTTAAGGTTATAAATGTGGACATGCAATTTAAACTTTCAATAATTAATGTTTGACGCATGAAACCAAAACAAAACTTTGATATCCATTTTCTGCAGGTTTTCTACTTTTGATTTCTGTAATTTGTTATGCATGTTGATTGTGACCGTTTTAGTGTAAATTGAATTAGAAACAAACCATAACAAAATGTTAAAAAAACCCGTAAATTTTACACTATTTCAGACTATTATATCTTCTGTTCTAATTGTGATAAAATGTTTGTTCTTGTTCTAAAATTTACTCTAACATATCTAGTCTAGCTTTACGCAAAATTAAAGCCGGTATTTATAATAATAAAGTAGCATAAAAGCAATTCAAACATGTTTTGGGGACAATTGGGTGTGTTATTTTAAGGTAATAAACGTGGACTTGCAATTTAAACTTTCAATAATTAATGTTTGACGCATGAAACCAAAACAAATCTTTGATATCCATTTTCTGCAGGTTTTCTACTTTTGATTTCTGTAATTTGTTATGCATGTTGATTGTGACCGATTTAGTGAAAATTGCATTATAAACAAACCATAACAAAATATTAAAAAAACGTAAATTTTACACTATTTCAGACTATTATATCTTCTGTTCTAATTGTGATAAAATGTTTGTTCTTGTTCTAAAATTTACTCTAACATTTCTAGTCTAGCTTTACGCAAAATTAAAGCCGGTATTTATAATAAAAAAGTAGCCTAAAAGCATTAATTAAGCCCTATCAAAAGTAAACATCGCCACATGTTTTTCCCATTAGGAAGCTGACCACGTGACCTCTGTCAAGTCGGCTATAAATAGCGCGGTCGGGGAAAAAGGGGAAATAACTAAAAGATCGCTCGCAAACAGCCGTGACTGACAATTACAGAAAAAGAATTTCTGCAGAAAATGGTGAAGTCCCAGTGTCTGAGAGAACTACTGGTATCACAAATTAGTTACGACTGTGAATGTTCTGATCTCGAAACAATAGTAGAGAGGAGACCGACATAAAGTGCCACCTCCGCTGTGTAACTAACTGTGATATTAATAAACAAGGAAACAGATTTTACTTAACAAAGATAAAATTGACAAGTCGTTCAAATACAATTTCCTTATTATTTATTTATTATATACACTATCTACTCTTGTGCTGAAGGGTGAATGTTGAAAAATGGAATGTAATGAATTTGTAAGTTTACATATGATTTACAAATATTTATTTTACAACAAGTTTTCCAATTATAGGAACAAAAATTATATCAGCTGTGCTGTTATTCAATTATAGTACATGTATCAGCTGTGCTGTTAATTAAGGATATAACACTTATCAGCTATGCTGTTATTTTTGTCTCTTGCTATGCTACTTCACTTTCTCATCACTGACAGTTTCTATGCTCACAATGCTGACAGAAATGGTACTAATGTGTACTCATCTCTCTAAGGTCTGTTCTTCTTTGTTTGGTTCACACAACATCGGCTGAGTATCGTTCCTTTAGCCCACCCAAGACTGAGGGGGACCAAAGATGTAGAGTCAGGACAACCTCTATGCTCCTGCGGAGTTCCAGGCAGCTGGATTGACGACCCACGATCTCAGGTTTTAGGACACGAATAAAACCTGTAACAAGGAAAAATAGGGGCTAATTTTTGTCCTCAAGCCCACCTATTTCTATTGTATATGATATGAGCGTGTCTCAGTGTCTGCATGTAGGATGAATGACAACATGGCTCACTATGATTTAGCGATTGCGAGACAAGACAGGTGTCTACTTGCAAAATATTCTTTCTGATAAACTAATACATGGATATCATTCAATAATATAAATTCAATGCATGAATACATTCAATAATATAAATTCAATACATGAATACATTCAATACATGAATACATCCCATAATATAAGTTCAATACATGAATACATCCAATAATATGTACACTTAGGTGTGATACAACAATGTCCTTCCCCCTATAATATACCAGGCCCTCTCTGACAAGTGCTATAATATATCCTAACCATAACGTTATGTTCTTATGATAGGAGTATGTGAGACGAGGACTGTTTGGTGATATATCAGGTGGGAGTTATAGGAGACAATAGATTGGAGTTAGATGAGACAAGAGATTGAGTCCTAACAAGGACTGTTTTTGTTATATTTCAGTTGGTTTTATCTGAGATAATAGACTGAAGTTATAGGAGACAATAGATTGAGTCCTAACAAGGACTGTTTTGGTTATATGGCAGTTGGTCTTATCGGAGATAATAGACTGAAGTCATGTGAGACAATAGATTGAGTTATAGGAGACAATAGATTGAGGTATGAGTCCTATTAGTCTTTGTCTATTCAATCATAATTGGAAATACAATCATTATACTTAATTTCCCCAAGATACAATCAGTAACCTGATAGGTAGTATAAATGACACACAACAAATACCAACATTATAGACCTGCTGAAAGCCTATTTTCCTAAAGGTTATCGTAAATATATTTACCCTCTAAGATTCAAATCGGCCAGATTTTGACTCGACTTAGCAAAGCAAGCTGCAGGTCATTGCACTTGTCGTGGTTGAGTTTGAGTGTAGAGTATTTGTCGAGTTGGACAACAGTAGTGAAATCGACAAGGGATAGTGGACTGACAGAGTTATAGATTACACTTTAGATAAGGTGTAAATAGGAGATGAACTTGAGACAACCTGGAAGAAGATTTATTCAAAGGATCTCTCTCTCCAGGCCTCAACTCACTTTTACTGTCTAAGCATCTCCTGCTCTCACTCTTTTCTCTTATCGTACATAGAGATTCTAGTAAAGAGCTAAAAAATACAAATATGGATGGAAAGGTCGTGAACAGCGTATTAATAAAGGTGTAAACTTTATTAAAGAAGAAAAAGCATGGAATTAATGCATATCATCGCAACAACATAAAATTACATCAATAATCATCAATAACCAATATATGCAAAATACACCAACAACCACACACACACCACCATTCATAAAACCTGTAGAACACAGAGAGATGAAATAACTGAGTGTCAGTCCGTCCGCTTTCGGGACCATATGAAATAGCTCCAGTAAGTGGTTTTTTCGTACATATCCTCCATGGGTGATGGAATTAACCTGAATAAAATCACTGTATAGGCGCTATCATTGGTGATTCCTCCCTAATTGCGCGAGGTGGTCTGGAAGACTCTGTTTATCTCCTGCTGACCAAATACGAACTGAGCGACAGCCTGTCTGTTGTTTTTCGTGGGACCAAATGTGCTAGCTCCAGAAAGTGCATTACTCGTAGATCCTTCGTGAGGGACTAGCCTACAAAACTTTCTTTGTTGGTGCTAAACGTTGGTGACCGCTACTCGCGAGAGGGGGGCTGGAACTCTGTCCATAGATGGCTGCTCTTACGTGCGAGGTTTTAAGTATCCAGAAAATACACCAGAAGAAGTCACTTGAGGACAAAGAGTCCCAGGCGCGCTTATCCGGCGCTAGGCTCCGCTTGGCTGTAAATCCTGTTTAAACTGGTTTGGCTGTGGTTTGCTGAGTGCCCCGTTTAGGCACAAAAAGGCGGGTGATATGGAATTCTGCTATAGGCATGCTGGGCGGTTTTGATATTCTGGAAGCCGCGATGCTCTGGCTGGTAATCCAATAGGCGAGTAGAGAGCTACTACTGCATTTGGCGATTCCAGATTTTGCGTTGGCTCCGTTGCACTGCGTGAGCTTAACTTGGCGTTGACAAAAAGGGTTTTTGATTCAGGAACGGGGTTGACGATTCGTTGCTAGATGTATACAGAAACCCTCTAGATCGAAGAGTATATGACTTTCTTCGCCTGACTGAAGTCTGCTCTAGCGATTCGGTCTTCCTGAAACTGAGACCCAAAAAGAGACACCCTTTTACTTCAAGCAAATAAT
This sequence comes from Oreohelix idahoensis, assembly GCA_024509875.1. Lineage (NCBI taxonomy): Eukaryota > Metazoa > Mollusca > Gastropoda > Stylommatophora > Oreohelicidae > Oreohelix > Oreohelix idahoensis. Next base: position 217,264 of record JAMPIV010015307.1, read on the forward strand.
AAATCACACTAACTTTATACAGAAAGTTTCGCTCCACTATGGGATTAAATTTATTGTAGTTATTGCTATGATAGTTTAGGGCTGTCTTTAACCATGTCTCCTGTTCCTTAAAAATATCAATTATCAACACGCGCCCGCATAGGCTTAATGTCTTTTGTACACCCATGTAACTGTCATTAAATGTTCTGACAGCAAAATCTCCTCCTCTTCTCCCAATCTCAACATACAGGAAACCTAACCTGTAGTTACAGTTAAAAGAATATGCTTATTCATCTTACAACATTAAATGAATTTACATAAACAGATTACAGCATTTGACATTACACAAATAAATCGTATGTCCCCTTTGGAAAATATATTAGCATTCCACAAAATGAGTACAAAGAAAATGCAATGTTCTTGCTATAATAATACAGTTGTGGCTAGATCATAAGATATAATTATATCTATGCCTGGTGATGGCTTTCAGTGAAAGTTATAGACTAGTGCCTAGCCACACAAGTAAGCATAAAATGATCCTCCCTTGCCACTAGAAATATCTATCAAAAAGGAATAAGTGACTATCTCCTATAATCCAGAGTTATTACCTGCATCTCACTATTCAGTTTTAAAGTGAGCAATCCACACCTGACATTATCTTACAGAAATGACAGTTAATTTTGCTGACTCTTAACCCAATGGTAAGCATTCGTGGACTGATTCTACGCCTAATATCTGTTATTGTAAGTTTAACATTTAACCCATGATAAACCGTAACAGTTTAAGCACCACTTAATAGGCCGTAGACAGCGCTACCTTATCACTGAATAAATTACCAGGAGAAGTCCTCAGAAATAAATTCACTTTCCTAACAGATATATAAAAGCTAACATGAATCTAATATAATAATTATAAGATATGTCAACTCACCCCGAAAATGACTAGAACATAGGCAAACACATTCTAGTACTGTGTTAAAGTTTGCCTTATCTCATGATGGTCATCTACGGGCCAGGAATATTTACGAATGTCTTTGTCTATTAAACCCAGTCTACTCTTATAGATCACAAAGGACGCTCCCCCCGGACACCTGGCCTGCATATTTCTACAGAAGTTCGGCGAAAGACGTAATCTAGAGTAAGACAAAAGAAATCGTGCGAAAGTTCCCCAGGTAGAGAAATGCATAACATTACGCTCTATCTTGTCTAAGGGGCGAAAACCCAAAGGCTGACCGCGGGTTTGTCTCCCCCTGTTTCCAGGATGCATAATATTATGATCCGAAGCAGCGTTCTGGAAGCCAAACACAGGGACCCTTTCGCTCGTGATCAAAGGCTTTAAACGTAAGAGATATTCCCCTGGTCAGACCAGGTCCGGCTTAGATAATATTATCGTTCGCTGACCGCTACAGGCCGGAACGTAACCAAACCTCGGGTGGGGTTTGAGAAGGTGAAAAAGTTTGGCCACGAAGGTAGAAAATGAAAGAAAAAGAAAATACAAAATGACGAGGAAAACCAGGACATTTAAAAAGTAATCAAATTATGGACAAGATGGTAAAATAGATTATCGGTCACGTGACAGCACTCCATGTAATATATAAATCAAGGTGACAGCTTCTCCTCTTCAGTCGGTCGGTATCTCTGGCGTCGTGTCGGTGATGTGTGATTATGCATAAAATCCGCCCGATTATATAGGTAGGTAAATGCTTAAGGAAAGCTTTTGGTTGGTTCCTGGCGGAGCAAAATGATTGGTTTCCTCCGGTTTAGTCTCAAGCGCTGTACAGTCTAATTTTATTCAGTTTTAATCCGCCATCTTGCGTGAACATGATGGCCGTTAATTTATTCTGTCCCAGAGACTGGTGAGCGTTGCTCGTTGATTGGTTGAAGCAAATCTGTATCTCGACATAGTGATTAACAAAGTAGTGGGTTACACTCGTTTCACGACAGTTTTCTAAATGCGAAGTTAAGGCTTATGGTCTGTTTGTAAAATGTTTTTTTAAATGTGAAGTTAAGGTTGCTGGTCTATGTTTGTAAAATGTTTTTTAAATGTCAAGTTAAGGCTAATGGTCTATGTTTGTAAAATGTTTTCTAAATGTGAAGTTAAGGCTTATGATATATATTTGTAAAATGTTTTCTAAATGTGAAGTTAAGGCTGATGGTCTATTTTGTAAAATGTTTTTTAAAAGTGAAGTCAAGGCTAATGGTCTATGTTTGTAAAATGTTTTTTAAATGTGAAGTTAAGGCTGATGGTCTATGTTTGTAAAATGTTTTCTAAATGTGAAGTTAAAGCTGCTGGTCTATGTTTGTAAAATGTTTTCAAAATGTGAAGTTAAGACTGATTGTCTATGTTTGTAAAATGTTTTCTAAATGTGAAGTCAAGGCTGATGGTCTATTTTGGTAAAATGTTTTCTAAATGTGAAGTTAAGGCTGATGGTCTGTTTGTAAAATGTTTTTTAAATGTGAAGTTAAGGCTGATGGTCTGTTTGTAAAATGTTTTTTAAATGTGAAGTTAAGGCTGATGGTCTATGTTTGTAAAATGTGAAGTTAAGGCTTATGATATATATTTGTAAAATGTTTTCTAAATGTGAAGTTAAGGCTGCTGGTCTATTTTTGTAAAATGTTTTCTAAATGTGAAGTTAAGGCTGATGGTCTATGTTTGTAAAATGTTTTTTAATCGTGAATTAAGGCTATGGTCTATGTTTGTAAAAGATATTCTATATGTGAAGTTAAGGCTGATGGTCTATATTACGTAAAATGTTTTCTAAATGTGAAGTTAAGGCTTATGGTCTGTTTGTGAATTAAGGCATGGTCTAAGTTTGTAAAAAATTTTTTTAAATGTGAAGTTAAGTTGATGGTCTAAATGTTTGTCAAATTGTGAAAAGTTGATGTTTTCTAAATGTGAAGTTAAGGCTTATGATATATATTTGTAAAATGTTTTCTAAATGTGAAGTTAAGGCTGATGGTCTATGTTTGTAAAATGTTTTCTAAATGTGAAGCTAAAGCTGCTGGTCTGTTTGTAGAATGTTTTTTAAATGTGAAGTTAAGGCTTATGGTCTATGTTTGTAAAATGTTTTTTAAATGTCAAGTTGAGGCTGATGGTCTATGTTTGTAAAATGTTTTCTAAATGTGAAGTGCTTGTCTATCAGAAATTTGCAAAATGTGAAGTTGCTGGTTCTATGTTTGTAAAATGTTTTTTAAATGTGAAGTTTTAATGTTGCTGTCCGAAGAAGATATGAATTTGAAGTTGGACAAAAAGTGCAGATGATGATTCTAAGAGTCTGGTCTTAAAAGTAATACCCCCTTCTCTGAAAAGAGTAAGGGTGTATAGATATCAAAGGTAGGATCAAGCTGTATAAGTTCCTAGAGAAGATGGCTGATGCGTGATGCCATATGATGATGGATGGCATCCGCATGTCTGGTTTTGTGTAGTGTGTAGATGTGTTCAGTCAAAACAATGTTCATGCAACAATAACAGGGCAATCCACATAGGACGTCAGTAAACTCACGACGTATAAAGTCAATGAGTCTTGAAACAGCCGTTGACGTTTTTCTTCATTATTTATTGTGGACGCCACAGTGACAAAATGGTTACGCAAATGTGTAGGCACATCAAACAGTCATTATCACAGCAACATTCAATACAGCAATAAACGGTAGACAGCATTACAATGATGAGTCAGATGCATGTTATATTTCAAAGTGCTGTAAATGTAGTCAGGTGAACAACTCCATCCTTTTCTATAACAGCCAGGAGATAACCAGATGTATGAGATCAGTTCACTCTCCTTAGTTTGACTTCAGCAAGACAGACACGTCTGCCGAAGTATAAATAATGTCCTCAAGAATATCCTCTAGATAATAAAGGTTTTCTAAACCTAGTTCATTTAACAAAGTAGCAAGTAATGGTCCTTGGTACAATCATCAACCGATGCAGTACAATGCAGCGACATGTGAGCTGGGAAAGAACATCTCGTGACGACGACTTTCGGAGACAGGCTATGAATCGAAATCGCTCACGACCCAAAATCGATAGAGTTAATGAAAAAAGTCAATTTACCTTGCTTTCATGAAATACACAGAAATATCACGCCTCCCGACATGTGGGAAAACACTAGAGGTATTATCTCGACTAAACGAAATATCCATAAGAGGACTACACATCCCTGACAGAACAAAAAAAAAGCGGAGATCCCCTCTTCAACGAGGCATCTCTTTCGCCATTCCAAATCGCTCACCCCCACTAGTGGTGGGCGGAAACCGATCGACCAAACAACAAGACAAGTCATGCGCAGTCCAGCGCAAAAATGACCACAGCTCAAAAGTTAACTGCATTCGATACTAACGCGAGAAGACAAATGCTTACCGAGAAAAGTGACTATAAATTTCAAGCAGTTGTTGCCCTTGCGTTATAAAACAGACATTGAAATAAAACGATGTTGCGAGAATTTATCACGCAACATATCACCACCTCCTCCCGATAAAAAAAAAAATGTGGAACATATTTTTTTTTTCAATATCAAAGAGCAAGCGATAAGCGGCTCAAAACGCACGAATTATGCGCTGATAATTAATTAAATTGCCAAACAATAGGCTAATTATAGAGTGTCTGGTGAGGATATACCTCAACAGAAAAATAAATATGTCTCAAAAAAATATTCACATCGGGGAGGTGTCACCAACACACATCACGTTAGCATGTAAACACAATATACGTATGCAAGTTACTATAATCATCATTAAACAGCATACTCTAATATTGTCTTTAAAAATGGATGTACAAATCTGATAGGAAAATTTAAATAGTACATTCTTTGACATGTAATGACATAAGTACATAGTAAAGTTAAACTACATGACGATCCAGGACATATGCTCTGGTATTCCGAGGGTAAGTACACAATCTAGAACTCGTAAGGTAAGTCCTCAGCTCAACAATGACATTCTGAGAAAGTACAAGCAATATAATGCTAATTAATAACTAATATGCTTCATAAGGTACAATACATTATTAATAATTGTGGCTGTTTAGTAAACTAACGGCCCTTATATTAACTACTCAGTCCTCCTCTATCATTTTAAAAAACGAACAGAAGAAGATGACAACAAAGCACGATAGTGTGTACATATAAAGTAAGTACAGATGTGCTAATCTATTGTAGAAATATAGGTGTGTTATGACTCTGTAATATATAGAAATATAGGACAGAAGTATTAGTTGGAGTCATGTGGGCATCTAGACAAAATGTCAGCCATCACATTATCCGCACCACGGATAGCTCGTACCGTGAAGTGAAAAGGTTGAAGAGCTATAGCATATCGAGTGGATCTCGAACTCTTCAAATTCTTAGTCTGAATAGCTGTAAGAGCTTTCTGATCAGTCTCTAGAATGAAATGTGCGCCCAGGAGGAATCTTTGTAGCTTTAGAATTGACCAAACCATCGCTAACAACTCACGGTCAAAAACCGAGTAGTTCCTCTCTGCCGCATTTAGTTTTCTAGAAATGTACATAACAGGATGCAGAGTATTTGCATATTCTTGCATCAGTGCTGCTCCAATCCCAGTGGATGAAGCATCACTCCGAAGAACAAAAGTCCTATCAAGAGTAGGTAATCTTAAGATGGGAGGAGAAGAAAATATATTCATGATTTGGTCTAGTGAAGATTGGCATTCTTCAGACCAACGGACCAGATTAGGCGAACCTTTCTTCAACAACGTTGAGAGAGGTGCCATAACCCAAGATAAATTTGGAATAAAACTCCCATAAAATTGAATTAAACCCAAGAGACTCCTATCTTGTTTCTTCGTTTTAGGAACAGAGATGTTCAGTATTTTGGAAGTATTGTGGTCTTCTGTCTTCAAGAGACCATGACCAACACGATGACCCAGGAAAGAGATTTCACCAAAACCAACAAAAGCTTTAGAAGGTTTGCTGTCAAATTATTCTCACGTAGAGTGGACAGTAAGTCATATAACCCTAAATAGTGATCTTCCCAGGTATCACTGAGGAGACAGATGTCATCTAAGTATGCGATGACATCCGAACGATGTGACAGAATTCGACGCATCATGCGAACGAAAGTGGCAGGGGCGTTCATGAGACCAAAAGGCATAACATGCCATTGAAATAGACCCCTAGGTGTAGAAAAAGCAGTAAGAGGTTTGGCATGCTCTGCTAAAGGCACTTGCCAATAACCTTTAGACAAGTCAAGTTTAGTGAAGAATCTAGAATTAGAAAGTCTAATCAGTAGATCTTCTAACAAAGGCAGCGGTTCAGCGTCGAACTTTGTGACCTGATTCAATTTGCGATAATCAACGCAAATTCGTATGTTCTTATCCTTCTTCCGGACAATAACCATGGAAGAAGAATATGGTGAAGTCGATGGTTCAATTATATTTAATTGAATCATTTCATCCAATTCCTTTTCCACTTGCGACTGAAAGTGTATAGGAATAGGATACGGCCTAACCCTAATTGGATTATTGTCGGTAAGAATTATGTCATGTTCTATGACATCTGTGTGTCCAGGAATGTCAGTGAGAACATCCTGAAATGTTTGTAACATCGACGAGACTTGTCGATGTTCGTCACCAGAAAGATTAGGAGAAACAGAAACGTTTTTCCAAGATTCCGTGGAATGTAATGGAACCACTGGAAGGGGAAGATTGACATCAGAGAAGGTAGCTTCCTCATCCTGAATGACAGACAGGGATGAATAATGACCGTGAGGTGCAGGAGCATCATCCGTTGCCTGGAAAATAGGCAGCAAATAGTCCGGACGTTCGTGAAATTCCGAAAGCATGTTTATGTGGAAAGTTTTATGCTTTCCATCAATATCGACCACATAGTCAACATCGGAAATCCGAGAGACTATTGCATACGGACCTTTCCATGCAATAAGAAGTCTATTTTCCCTACTGGGGAGTAGGACGAATGCTTTGTCACCTGGACAAGTTGTCGTAGACATCTATTCTTGTTAGCAAACTGCCTTGCCTTCTCTTTAGCAATTTCTGATGAAGCAGTTGCTAGCTTACATGCCTCAATGATCTTTTGTCTAAGAGCAATGACATACTCATATGAGGATTGAGTTTCATCGCTAATATAATCGGCAGTGATGAGATCGTGTAATAAAGACATAGGGCCGCGTGGACGCGCGCCAAAGCCCCGTTCGAAGGGAGAAAATCCTGTGTGTTCATTAGGGACTTCTCTATAGGCAAAGAGAGCCGCGGGTAAAACCCTGTCCCAATCTTGAGGATGATCTTCAGTTATCTTACCAAGCAAAGTCTTGAGCGTTCTATTCAGACGCTCATTTAACCCATTAGACATAGGATGGTAGATACTACTGAGAGATCGTTCAATATGTAAGGTAGACATTACCTGTGACATAGTGTCAGATATGAGTTGAGTGCCATGGTCTGACAATATTTCTCTGGGGAACCCCAAGCGAGAAAATATCAACCAAAGAGCATCTGCGATATCTGTAGTAGATATGCTCTTAAGAGGAATAGCCTCTGGCCAACGTGTGCACATATCGACACATGTAAGGATAAACTGATGTCCTCTGGCCGACTTGACCTTAAAAGGGCCAATAATATCTATGGCCATTTACTGAAACGGCCGAATAGGAATGTCAGCAGCCTGGATAGGCGCAGCATGTCGTGGTCCTCTAGATTTGACCTCCTGACATACCTTGCATGATCGGCAGTAAATACGAATGTCCTTATTGACAAAAGGCCAAAAGAACGCCGCAAGGACTCTCGACTTCGTACGGGCAAAACCCATATGTCCAGCACATTGCGAGTCATGAGCATGTTGTAATATTTGGACTCTCATGCTCTTGGGAACAAGAATTTGCGAATGTGCCTTCGCAAGAACGAAGAATTTTTTTAAAGAAGGATCTTCTTCTTGCAATTTTATGAAAGAGTCACGAGTAATTACTAAGTGACTATCTTGGCTATCAACTTCATTATCACTATTCAGTGAAGTTTCGGGTGTTTGTAGAGCTTGTGCTCTTGTAACTACTGCATTTGTAGCTTGCATGTTATTATCTTCCCAAGCAGCAATCTGCTGTGGGGTACACTCCCTAACTCCGTGAATACGACCAATAATAAGGTCCGCAATAGGATTAGGTAAGAGACAAGCATGCACATCTCCAGTAAAGAAAGGAGTGGCAATGCGAATTACAGCAGTAGGATATTTTTCTAGAGTGCCGCCAAATGTGACACATTTAATAACCCTTCCTGTAGCACAAGATGGATCTACAAGCGATTGTCTAACACCAATAGTGGTGCATCCGGAATCGAAAAGTAGTGAGACCGGAGTATCATTAACAAGACCCTTATGTAGAATTAAAGAACCCCCTCCCGTCATGCGCAACAGCAGCAGGAAGAGCGGGAAGTGGGTGACCACAACTCAAAGTAGTTATGGTACCCGGTTCGAATAAAGTACTGCATTGGGGGCATTTGTTTGCTCTCTCAAAGTCAAAAGCAGAACTAGTGACAGCGTCAAAGTTTTTACTATCAACAACATGATTACAGGCTCCCTCAGTTTCCTGTTGTACAGCATTAGCCTGCTGATATCTCTTTTTTTTTTGTGTTGAGATCTACCCCGACTATTATTACCTCTGAAGTTATCAGAGTTATTATTATCTCTGCAGTTATTATTGTCTCTATTGTAATTGTTATACTGGATCGAATTCCAGTTTCCACGATTACTATCATGTTCACATTGATGCGAACATCTATTTGTTTGGTTCTGAGGTCTTCGGCAGGAATAACCTCTATTACCATATCCTCTTTTGAAATGCTTATAATTATTAGGGTGATAGTAACGACCACTATCAGGTTGTCTCCAATTCTTCGAAGAAGAATCACCATGAAATTGGTTTCCATGATTTTGACAGAAATTACCGCTGCCCTTTCTATCAAAATTTTGTTGGGATCTACGAGCAAAGTTTTGACCATACGGAGCTGCCGAAGCAACTGGTAAACCTTCTTTCACCTTAGAGTTACCCATGGTTATGTGTGGGTGCGCAGTTACGTATTGGCAACAGAAATCTTCCATTTCTTTTATTGTTTTAGGTTTACGTTCATGAAGGAAAGCAAGGAAAGACTCATTGACAGACGACATGACTTTGTCTCTAAGTATTAAGTCCATAAGTCCTTCATAAGTTTTTTCCGTCTTAGATAGTTCAACCCATCGTGAGAAAGTAATGCGTATTCTTGCAATAAACTCGGAGAATTCAACTCCATTTTCAGGTAACATGTTTTTAAATTGTAGACGATAGCCGTCTTCGTTAAGCTGATATTTCTTTAACAAAGCGGCCCTGACAACCTCATAATTGCTCTTGTCAGGTTCATCCACCATATTTAATATACTTAGAGCTTTACCTGTCAGTATCCCTGATAACTGATAAACATATTTTGCTTTGTCTATGTTATGAGCTGTACATGCTTGTTCAAATCTGTCCAGATAGAACATTATGTCATCACTGGAAGGACTAAATGTTGGTAACTTAATCTTAAAAGTATCATTATTAGCCTTCCCAGAAGATGAACCCTTGTTTGAATCATTACCATTACTCATGCTCGTCAATTTCAATTTCTCCAACTCTAAAGCTAAGAGTTTTTCTTCATGTTCCATTTTTTGCTTTCCTCTCATCAGACTCTCTTTGTAACTTCCTTTCTTCAGCTTGAGCCTGCATTTGAAGTCTTTCATTTTCAGCTTCTTTTTCAAGTCTTTTATTTTCAGCTTCTTTTTCAAGTCTTTTATTTTCAGCTTCTTTTTCAAGTCTTTTATTCTCAGCCTCTTTTTTTCAACTCTTTTATTCTAGCCTCTAGCTGTAGCTTTTCTTCTTTCAAACCTAAGTGTAACAAGTCTTAATTAAGCACTTGTATATTCACATCACATTATATTATCCCAGTCTCTGTGGGAAACAAGTCTCCAATCAAAGAACTTGTATATGAAATATCAGCACTCAAATCTTGATCATAAGTGCACTTCTCATTCAATAGTGCACGACACTATTCATCATTCATTTATCATCAGTATAGTAGTAACAGTGCATTAGCATAGCCCATTAACTAATTACTATAACTGTAAACAATGACTATGTAAACACATGCAGAATGTAAACATTGAAAATGTAAACAATACAAACAATGTAAACAATAACAATGTAAACAATAACAAAGATCAGCAACAATACAAAAACTTTCGCAGAAATCAACTAAAAATAAAGCAGAAATTAATGAAATATCACAAAAAATGTGCCGATATCTGCGATAGAATTAAACAAAATACATGACACCACAGTGTATAAACAAAAATGTTGTATGAAACTAAATTATAGACAAGAGTAGGCTAACAAATACAAACAAATCACAACAAAACTAAAGAATGTGAAATAATAACGAAAACAATATTAAAACATGTCATCACAGCTAACATAAATAGCAACAGAAGTCGCTTAGCAAATTCCAGTATCGGAAATTTGCAAACCCTACAGAAAACGCTCACAATAGACGACCTCTATGACGTGGCCTAATCTAACGGAGACACCACCCAACCGAGAACCCGCTGAAATATAAACATATAAATATACAAATAACATATAGACATATAACATATAGAATGAGATGATACACAGAAGACTCAGCAGAAGTATAAGGGCACAGTTTACATACAAACAGGCCACTTAACTTAAAGGCTTCCAATCGTAGAACAGTCAGGAATAACGGATGTCAATTCAACAACGTCCTAAAGATCGAAGCTGCCAACCGATTGAATGGCACATGCTGAAACTGCTATCCATTGCTTACACGAATGGTACAGGAGCTTCTGAAATTACATGTGTGTTGAGTTGTTTTGGGGCACTTGAACCATCTAATCCAAAAGTGAAAGTTGATGGAAATTCGTGTACTTTGGGCTCCTTCTTCCAGGAAAAAACAACCCGTTTCAACCGCCCACTTGAACCTTCTCAAAAAACGACAGCTACTTGGAACCTTGACAGCAGCATCATCTTGCTTGACTTGCGTAATGAAGATAGACAGCAGGTCCGAGTAATACCGGTCAACATGTAACAAACGCCGGGTACTCGTCAAATTCTTGTTTCCGTCCAAAAGGATGAAAAATTTTGCACTTAAACCGGGCAAAGCCGAGTACTGTGAAAATTTATGAAGATGTTGACTGTATTGAAAGAAATGTTTAATATCTTGAAGGATGCTGAGATGAATTCTGAGTTTAAAATGAAGTGGGTAAAGGGGAACCCGTGTTTTGCTAGTACCAGAAATCAAACCAGCTTATGGCCACCAAAAGATGCAGTGATTGACCATATGAATGATGGGAAGGCATCCCGCATGTATTGGTATTTTTTTGTTTGTTGTTGTGTAGTGTGTAGATGTGTTTCTGTTCAAAACAAGGTTCATTTGCAACAATTAACATGGCAATTCAACGATAGGACGTACAGTTAAATCTCACGACGTATTAAGTCAATGAGTCTTGAAACAGCCGTTGACGTTTTTCTTCATTATTTATTGTGGACGCCACAGTGACAAAATGGTTACGCAAATGTGTAGGCACATCATACAAGTCCATTATCACCAGCAACAATTCAATACAGCCAATAAAACGGTAGACAGCATTACAATGATGAGTCAGATGCATGTTATATTTCATAGTGCTGTAAAATGGTAGTCAGGTGAACAAAAACTCCATCCTTTTCTATAACAGCCAGGGAGGATAATCAGATGTTTGAGATCAGGTCCACTCTCCTTAGTTTGACTTCAGCAAGACAGACACGGTATTGCCGAAAGTATAAAATTTATGTCTTCAAGAAATATCCTCCTAGATAATAAAGGTTTTCCTAAACCTAGTTCATTTAACAAAGTAGCAAGTAATGTCCCTTGGTACACTGCATCAACCGGCGAGAAGCGCGAGAACAATGACACACACATGTGTGCTGGGAAAGAACATCTCGTGACGACGACTTTCGGAGACAGGCTATGAATCGAAATCGCTCACGACCCAAAATCGATAGAGTTAATGAAAAAGTCAATTTACCTTGCTTTCATGAAATACACAGAAATATCACGCCTCCCGACATGTGGGAAAACACTAGAGGTATTATCTCGACTAAACGAAATATCCATAAGAGGACTACACATCCCTGACAGAACAAAAAATAGCGGAGATCCCCTCTTCAACGAGGCATCTCTTTCGCCATTCCAAATCGCTCACTCCCACTAGTGGTGGGCGGAAACCGATCGACCAAACAACAAGACAAGTCATGCGCAGTCCAGCGCAAAAATGACCACAGCTCAAAAGTTAACTGCATTCGATACTAACGCGAGAAGACAAATGCTTACCGAGAAAAGTGACTATAAATTTCAAGCAGTTGTTGCCCTTGCGTTATAAAACACATCATATTTAACAACATTAAATAAATAATAAAATGTTCAACAAATTCTTTCACTTGGTAATTAGTTTAATTAAAATACCAACAAGAACAGTAACTTAACTTAAAGAATTTAAGTAAGTCTGCTGGTAAATATTTACAATTTATTTGTACAGTTACTCTTTTGTGTTTGAAAATTTTAAAAAGAAATCATATTACAACATTAAATAAATAATAAAATGTTCAACAAATTCTTTCACAAGATTTAAAATGTCTATCACTATGGAGAATGTCCTTGCTGGATGGTCTCTCACCCCTCCTGGATTAGTAAGAGATAATTTCACAGTTCTAAGTGAAGATTCAACACTGCTATTGTCAACATGAAATGTTAATTTTATTTTTGGTGAACAGGGATTATGCTGTACAGTATATGCCTTTGTGGGCGCGCGCGAGATCTTAGCGAGAGCGTGTCACTTATATAAATGGATCCCACTGAATGTATGGGATAGAATTTATGTTGGAAATTTCTTCCAATTGGTGATACACGAGATGTTCTGGCACTCCAGACATAGATTCGGCACTAGCATATCGGTCGTCGTAACCCGCAGTGAATGAGCATGGTGGTTCTTTAATATTGTATCAGGTTTTTTACAGGATAAAACCTAAGACGAAGTTAAATCAATCCCTTATATTTTCTATCAATATCCCCTCTATGACGCAGATGGGAATTATAGACAGGTTATCAGACCCAGAGTGCTAGCAAATGCACAAATAATAGATATAGTATCTACAATCAATTCCATTTCACCTTGTGATCATAAACTTTCTTCTACATCCTTAAGTAATAATCCGTTTCCCAATGATCTTGCTCGCCCTAGCAATAAATTTTGGTCGTAACATAAAACAACTGAAGTAAGATATATCGAACTAAACAGTAATCTAATTACTTCATCCGTCCTTATGTTCCTGGTTAATGTGTTTCATTCCATTAAGATAATACGTCTTTAAATTACATTTCCAAACTTACAGACACATTTTTGGTCCATTCAGGTCTGAAGTTATGTTGAATGATTTCCCAAGGATGCTTTGGCATCCAATAATTGATCACGACAAATCCTGTAAGTTACACACAGCAACACACTTAAATTTTTCTAACACATCTACACACTTCCTATCGTACAGGTTGATTTAATCACTAGAATACACATAATTATATATATATAAGTATAATATATATAGATATATATATATATATAATATATATATATAGTATATATATATTAATAGTAGGTCGTTTCTTAACCCCTCTATGCACACACACAACGAGCTATTAATAATGCTGTATAAGGTTCTGCTTCAGTACAGAAGGCAAAATCGCTTCCACTGAACGAACATGCATGCTTTCTTTGCCACTCTCTGTGTGCTTTCAATAAATTTTGTGACTGACCTGATTCTGTTAGACACGGCGAAAAATAGTGTGGTCTCGACCGGCCGAGTAGTCCCCCAACGAATTGATGTTTAATTTCAGAAAAATATTTGGTAAATTTTGCCTTATTTTACAAATCAGGAAACTAAAGATTTTATTTATCAAACGGTTATTCCCTGGAGCGATTTTATTCATCTAAAGTTTGAAAATACGCCCTATATTATTCCACATATTTCTAGTAAACAATCCCTTTTTAATTCCTAAATACATTTTTATTCTATGCGTACTTTACACACTAAAATAATGGATAAACCTAGGCTTCGATTGCATTCAACTAGAGATCGTTCCCGTCCTAGATCATTATTTGTAAAAGTATTAGTACTTACGGTAGAGCAACATCCCTAATATCGTTTTGATGAGCCTCTTCCAGTGGTACTTCTTTCATAATAAAGTATTTAATTGTCCTTATTCGCTACTTGTTTGCACATATTTGGACTTCCATTTTTATTTATCCAAGGCTGTAGTAAACACGAGCATTAACGTGACGGCGTTTCTGAGGTCTGTTGTATCTTGCAGTTCATACAATGTAATTGGCGCATCGGTGATGGTCAGAGTTATGCAGAATTCGTGTCGTGATACCAGACTCACTTCATGACACTTGTCTATATTTGTTAAATGTATTTTCTAAATGTGAAGTTAAGTGCTCCTTGTCTATGAAGTTTGTTAAATGTTTTCTAAATGTGAAGTTAAAGCTGATGTCTTTGTTTGTAAAAATGTTTTCCAAATTGAAGTTTAATCGGTGCTGTATACAAAGACCTAACTTCGAATGCTCCCGTTTCTGGTTTTAAAATCGGGGACAGTGGTTTTCATGCCTGTGGACTACTTCTCATAGCTGAATTTAGCTGTAGAGAGAAACATCAAATTTTGCATTCGTTTTTTTTTTAATACATTTCTTTAACATTCTAAATTCATAATTTTTCAGCTGCCATCTCCACTACGAAGGTCGTCTTCAGTGGATCTGTAATGTCTTCAGTCTCATGTTTTGATGGTCTGATCGGGACCCTTTCCTTTCCATCTCTTGATTGTTATCTTCCCACTTTATTAGCGCTGTCTTCATTCTTGCATGTTTGCCTTCAACTCTGCCTTCCATTACGATCTTCATCAAGGTGTTATGTCCCCTAAATTACAAATCCTTAAACAATATTTGGAACATTAATGTCCAGATGAAGGCTATGGATCCCCTGTCTTGGGAAAAAAAACTATACACAAAAGAATAAGTTAAAAAAATAAAATTACTTTATAATTGTACAACGAACACAAAACACCCGAGAATCGTTTCACGGACCCCAAACTTAGGCCTTAGTAAAGAAATCCTAGACTTAATGTGAAATTAGTTCTGTGTGGACTAGCACTAGACACTAGTTTCATCGTGAGGTGTATGTAATGGCCGTTGTGTCCATAGGAATTTGCACGCCACATTTGTGAGAGAATGATATGACTGTAGTGCATGTGAAGCTGCGGCCCTAGTTTAACTGTCGCTATGCGTGAACTGCAAATGTGACGTAATAATGTTTGACATAGGTGATTTTGGGTTTTTTGTTTTACAGTTTCATGGACTGGATTTCGCTGTGTATAAACTGTTCCTCGTTGGAAAGGATTTATGGACAGTGTAAAATGGTCATTGTAAACGGCATTCAGGAGTGTGCTGCAGGGACTGTGGGAATACATATGTACTGATAATAGGTCATAACCATAATTGGAAATGTGATCACTACATGTGGTTTGTAAAATTAACGTCATCTATTTAACTGGAGTCTCCATGGTCCAAGTGTCTGATGTTGGTCCTATTTTATGAGATGGCCAGTTCTTACGATCTATGTTTGAAGCCCGATTCAATCGAGACCACCTAGTTGATCTAATCTATAATTCGATAGAAAACCTACGATTACACAGCCAATTGAAACCCATCGCCCACAATTCAGCATATCTCCATTACATGTCTGTGCCCTGGCTATTATACAGTGTATTGTCTTGATAGCTTGGTCGAACACTCTACAAAAAATTACCATCATAGCAGACTCAGACACAAACAGTACAACAAATTCGCACAATCAGACCACTACCTGTACAACCCATAGGACAATCCAGATAGAACGGACAGCTATTGTGCCGATTGTGGTCAGAGGGAACAACAAAACACAGGTGAATCACATACTCCAAAAGATTTCCTCGTTTCACCAGAGGATGTAGCAACGGTGGCAATGCATGACCCTTTCTGCCACCCCAAAGAATGAGGGAGCAACTTGATGGTGACGTGAGAAGTCTGAGCATGGACTATCCTGCTTAAAAAAAGGGGATATAGGTGGGGTATTTATTTGAGGCATGCGTGAACAACGAAGACTAGTATCGTAAAATCTCGTGATATAAATACCGTCACACTTTTTACTTATTCATATTGCCCGCTAAAACACGGTGTGTATTATACGAACGAGTAGTAAAAAATACCGTTTATTTTTTATCTCGAAAGTAACGCCTACATTAGAAAGTCCTGTCAAGTTTTTTGTCACAATTTGAGAGTGAAAAAAATGGCGCGCAAAATTGAATGTTGCCAATGTGTTTTCTTATGAGTGTCAACATTGTTGCAGAAACGCAAGGTTTCGCACAAGTCGTGTGGACTTCAATCTTGGTTTTGATATCTAAGCTTGGTTGTGAAGTTTAATCATTTGATTATTTATTCAAGCCCTAAAAAATTGAATTCGAGGAAAATGTTGTAACTTGCATTCAGAAAAGCTCTTAGTGGTAAAATAGATGCAGAATCTAACTAAACGGCAATCGGGCAGCAATGGTCGAAACATTTATTCCATTAAACGAAGTGCAACATTCGATTATGAGCGCCAACAAAACAAAGAGGCGCTGACAACGTTGTTCGGCTTACGTAAGAAAAAGGGCGAATCGTAGTGTCACCACCAGTATCATCCAGACCTAGAAAAAACATTATTGGAGATAGGGTAGGTGGATAGATTAGGCATAAATAAGCATCTCGTGTTTCATGCATTGAAAATCCGATTTAAAGCTCTGGAACTTAAAAAATCTCGTACAGGCACAACAGATTTAAAGCGTCCAATATGGAAATGGGGCAGAATTCCGTTTTTTATGAAGCGACATGGTCTTTCAGTTTCATCGAAGAATACGACAGCTGCAGCGCAGCATCTTCCTTCTTCTTTCAGTATTTTGTAACAAAATGTTTCGGGGGGATAACATAAAATCTACGAAAAATTAATGGTGCGTATGTATACACGAATTTCCCCATTATACCTCTCGGAATTTTGGGCTACATCAAGCGATTGGTTATACACGAGTGCCGAATTATACGCGAAGACTTTACCGGTATAATTGACTAGCTTTTTTTTGTGTTTTGTAGTCCAATTGCTGTTCGATTTAACTTGCATTTACATATCCTGAAAACATTCTATTAGGAATTGATTCTCTTTGTTTACAGCATATCAGAAAAATAAAGGATATAAACAAAAATAACAACCAGAGAGAACACCAGGGATGTAAAAAAAAAAAAGAGGGTCGGGGGCGTGATGTCTGGGGAAGCGCTTGTGACCTAGGACATTCCGGCAATGGACTCGTAATAAATAAATTTCTCTCGCGATTGAAAATACGTCTTTCTCTATAGGTGTCGACACAGGATGGGCTTGATCATTAGAGCGCTTCTCGGAGTAGATTGGTGGCCGGCGAAGAGATGGGTGTACCGTGACTTCAAGAGGACATTTTGAGATTTTGCTACAACCACTCAGTTAGAACACATGCAGTGAGCTTTTGCTCCACTTCAGGAAGCCTGTCCATGCTTGTCTTTCTCTTGGTGTTCGATGAATTGGTGTTTCGGACCAGTACATTTTTCCGTTTCTTTTATTCATTTTTTTTTTAAACCCGCCAAATTGGGTGATGCACTAGATTAGGAAAACCAAGAAAGATAGTGACTTAATATTAATTTCCCGACTTTTCTTTGTCTTTTGAATAGTCTGCTTATTGTTTTCTAGTTCAGTTCGTTCCATCATTTCTCATTCATCATTCGCCATCAGGCAGAAATTAATCATCATCGTAAACCCCATCAATCATCATTTCGATCATTAGTCCTTCAATCAATTTTCATTATAATCATCATCGTACATGATTCATCATTAACGTCCATCCAACCGCTCAACATCTTCACCACCACAGTATCATCCACCACCACCATAGTGTCTCCTACATGCATCACCATCAGTAATCATCATGAACATTTTTATCATGTACTACCACCACAGCATCAGTCATCATCGATACACCATCAACATACTATTCATCTTTATTACCAACCACTTCATCATCTTCTATCTACTGTCTATCATTGTCCCCCTCCCGCTTCTCTTGGGGGACGCGCAACGGGAGACACCACTGCAAGGCAAGTTCTTGTGCAGGAGGCCTGGTACCAGAGTCAGTCACGTGGCTGGATCAAGGTGTGTTTTCTGTGGCAATTTTAGATTGTAAATCACGTCCAGGTTGCCATCGCCCTTACAAACCCTCAATATTAGTATGGCTTGGTACGACATGCTCTTACGGTTGCAGTAGACATATTCCTTTGTCTCTTCAGACCCCCCCCCCCACCGCCCGCGCCTTTCCTGGATACTGCCTCGGGAAATAGGTTTAAAATAAAAAAATATGTGCTCAACTGTGCATTTTGTGATAACATTCCAATTTACCTGTTTGCGCAGGAATCGAAGACTTGACATCAGTTTCGGCGATGAAGCTTATGGGGGGGGGGGGGGGGGGGGGGGGGGGGGGGTCATCTACATATTACGCCCCGTACTTTTTGCCAGCTTAACCACCCCCCCCCCCCTTCCCCCTATGTCACACTTCGTTAAAAAAAACCCACTCACCTCTTATGTGAAGTTACACATATCTACCCCCTCATTTTTTTGGCTCCTACTGAAAAGAAAGAATGTAATCGAACGTAAATTAGTTAACTAGTGCAACCAAATAACAATCTTGAGGAGATCAACATTGGTCTACCGTTTATATTTTAATCAGCTTTCATTGCCCTACAAACTTCTAATAAATCTACGCCAATGTTTTATCGGTCTATTCCTCAAAACTTGGCGGAACGCTGCAACATTGTGCACTGCCTAAAAGCAACATGTAACTGATCTAATACTGAAGATAAAACTGACATTAAAAATATAATTAGGGTATTCACGTTACTTTTTTGTTTGTTTGTAATTAAAGTGTTTACTACTTTTCTATGTAGCATGCCACTTTCAACCATATACAGGGAGTTGTTGGTTATATCAGGACGCGTTTCATTTATTGTAATATTTTATTGTTTGTATTAATTGTATGCTCTGTGCTGTGTTATTTCTTTCGAAGGTATTTTAACTTTTTAGTGTTTAGTTCATATTGTTTTATTGTTCAGCAAAATGGTAGTGTCTATACTGGTATGCATTTAATGTTGATTGTAGGTTCATTTATAGTCAATCCGTATTTATCTTGGGGGAGGGGTGGGGGGGGGTGGGGGGGGGGGG
>JAMPIV010015310.1:0-30053 GCA_024509875.1 Oreohelix idahoensis
TCAGCAGCATGATAGGCGCAGCATGTCGTGGTCCTCTAGATTTGACCTCCTGACATACCTTGCTTGTTAGGGCAGTTAATACGAATCTCCTTTTTGTACAAAGGTCCAAAAGAAAGCCGCATGGACTCTCGACTTCGTACGGGCAAAACCCATATGTCCAGCACATTGCGAGTCATGAGCATGTTGCAATATTTGCACTCTCATGCTCTTGGGAACAAGAATTTGCGAATGTGCCGACGTAGTCGAATCTTGTACCATACGTACAAGTACGCCGTTTCTCATTGCAATCCAAGATTTTCTATTTGTATCCTGATTCGGATCACCTTTCTTCGCAAGAACGAAGAATTTTTTTAAAGAAGGAGCTTCTTCTTGCAATTTTATGAAAGAGTCACGAGTGATTACTAAGTGACTATCTTGGCTATCAACTTCATTATCACTATTCAGTGAAGTTTCGGGTGTTTGTAGAGCTTGTGCTCTTGTAACCACTGCATTTGTAGCTTGCATGTTATTATCTTCCCAAGCAGCAATCTGCTGTGGGGTACACTCCCTAACTCCGTGAATACGACCAATAATAAGGTCCGCAATAGGATTAGGTAAGAGACAAGCATGCACATCTCCAGTAAAGAAAGGAGTGGCAATGCGAATTACAGCAGTAGGAAATTTTTCTAGAGTGCCGCCAAATGTGACACATTTAATAACCCTTCCTGTAGCACAAGATGGATCTACAAGCGATTGTCTAACACCAATAGTGGTGCATCCGGAATCGAAAAGTAGTGAGACCGGAGTATCATTAACAAGACCCTTATGTAGAATTAAAGAACCCCTCCCGTCATGCGCAACAGCAGCAGGAAGAGCGGGAAGTGGGTGACCACAACTCAAAGTTGTTATGGTACCCGGTTCGAATAAAGTACTGCATTGGGGGCATTTGTTTGCTCTCTCAAAGTCAAAAGCAGAACTAGTGACAGCGTCAAAGTTTTTACTATCAACAACATGATTACAGGCTCCCTCAGTTTCCTGTTGTACAGCATTAGCCTGCTGATATCTCTTTTTTTTTTGTGTTGAGATCTACCCCGACTATTATTACCTCTGAAGTTATCAGAGTTATTATTATCTCTGTAGTTATTATTGTCTCTATTGTAATTGTTATCCTGGTTCGAATACCAGTTTCCACGATTACTATCATGTTCACATTGATGCGAACATCTATTTGTTTGGTTTTGAGGTCTTCGGCAGGAATAACCTCTATTACCATATCCTCTTTTGAAATGCTTATAATTATTAGGGTGATAGTAACGAGTACTATCAGGTTGTCTCCAATTCTTCGAAGAAGAATCACCATGAAATTGATTTCCATGATTTTGACAGAAATTACCGCTACCCTTTCTATCAAAATTTTGTTGGGATCTACGAGCAAAGTTTTGACCATACGGAGCTGCCGAAGCAACTGGTAAACCTTCTTTCACCTTAGAGTTACCCATGGTTATGTGTGGGTGCGCAGTTACGTATTGGCAACAGAAATCTTCCATTTCTTTTATTGTTTTAGGTTTACGTTCATGAAGGAAAGCAAGGAAAGACTCATTGACAGACGACATGACTTTGTCTCTAAGTATTAAGTCCATAAGTCCTTCATAAGTTTTTTCCGTCTTAGATAGTTCAACCCATCGTGAGAAAGTAATGCGTATTCTTGCAATAAACTCGGAGAATTCAACTCCATTTTCAGGTAACATGTTTTTTAAATTGTAGACGATAGCCGTCTTCGTTAAGCTGATATTTCTTTAACAAAGCGGCCCTGACAACCTCATAATTGTTCTTGTCAGGTTCATCCACCATATTTAATATACTTAGAGCTTTACCTGTCAGTATCCCTGATAACTGATAAACATATTTTGCTTTGTCTATGTTATGAGCTGTACATGCTTGTTCAAATCTGTCCAGATAGAACATTATGTCATCACTGGAAGGACTAAATGTTGGTAACTTAATCTTAAAAGTATCATTATTAGCCTTACCAGAAGATGAACCCTTGTTTGAATCATTACCATTACTCATGCTCGTCAATTTCAATTTTTCCAACTCTAAAGCTAAGACCTTTTCTTCATGTTCCATTTTTTGCTTTCTCTTTCCTCTCATCAGACTCTCTCTGTAATCTTCTTTCCTCAGCCTGAGCCTCTTTTTGAAGTCTTTCATTCTCAGCTTCTAGCTGTAGCTGGAGTTTTCTTTCCTCAGCTTCTGATTCCCTTTTTTGTTTTTCCATTTCCATTTGGAATCTTTTTTCATCCACCTGCATCTGCAGTTTCTTTTGTTCAGCTTCCATATGCAGTTTCTTTTGTTCAGCTTCCATTGCTTTATCATATCGAGCAGTTGCAAATTCTTCTAACTTATCACCAGTCTTGCCAAGCAATTTACCCTGCTCAATAAAGTGCTCAAATGTAGACATGTTGTCTAACATATGAGTCCAAAACCTGAAATAATTAACTAATTTATTTCAAACCTAAGTGTAACAAGTCTTAATTAAACACTTGTATATTCACATCACCTTATATTATCCCAGTCTCTGTGGGAAACAAGTCTCCAATCAAAGAACTTGTATATGAAATATCAGCACTCAATTCTTGATCATAAGTGCACTTCTCATTCAATAGTGCACGACACTATTCATCATTCATTTATCATCAGTGTAGTAGTAACAGTGCATTAGCATAGCCCATTAACTAATTACTATAACTGTAAACAATGACTATGTAAACACATGCAGAATGTAAACATTGAAAATGTAAACAATACAAACAATGTAAACAATAACAATGTAAACAATAACAAAGATCAGCAACAATACAAAAACTTTCGCAGAAATCAACTAAAAATAAAGCAGAAATTAATGAAATATCACAAAAAATGTGACGATATCTGCGATAGAATTAAACAAAATACATGACACCACAGTGTATAAACAAAAATGTTGTATGAAACTAAATTATAGACAAGAGTAGGCTAACAAATACAAACAAATCAAAACAAAACTAAAGAATGCGAAATAATAACGAAAACAATATTAAAACATGTCATCACAGCTAACATAAATAGCAACAGAAGTCGCTTAGCAAATTCCAGTATCGGAAATTTGCAAACCCTACAGAAAACGCTCACAATAGACGACCTCTATGTAGTGGCATAATCTAACGGAGACACCACCCAACCGAGAACCCGCTGAAATATAAACATATAAATATACAAATAACATATAGACATATAACATATAGAATGAGATGATACACAGAAGACTCAGCAGAAGTATAAGGGCACAGTTTACATACAAACAGGCCACTTAACTTATAGGCTTCCAATCGTCGAACAGCAGAAAAACGGATGTCAATCAACGTCCTAAAGAGCGAAGCTCCAACGATGATGGCACATCTGAACTGCTTCCACTGCTAACACGATGGTACAAGAGCTTCTGAAGTACTGTGTGTTGAGTTGTTTCGGCACTTGACCTTCTAATCCAAAAGTAAGTTGATGGAAATCGGTACTTGGCCTTCTTCAGAAAACAACCCGTTTCAACCGGCACTTGACCTTCACAAAAACGACAGCACTGGAACCTTGACAGCAGCAACTTGCTTGACTTGCGTAAAAGATAACAGCAGTCCGAGTTATCCGGCAACATGTAACAACGCCGGGTACTGTCAAATTCTTGTTTCCGTCAAAAAATTGAAATTTTGACTTTTACCGGGCAACGCCGAGTACTTTGAAAATTTTGAAGATGTTGACTGTATTGAAGAATGTTAATTTCTTGAAGGATGCTGATGAATTCTTGTTGAAAATGAAGTGGGTAAGGGACCCCGTGTTTGCTAGTACCAGAATCAAACCAGCTTATGGCCACCAAATGATGCGTGATGCCATATGATGATGGATGGTATCCGCATGTCTGGTTTTGTGTAGTGTGCAGATGTGTTCAGTCAAAGCAATGTTCATACAAAAATAACAGGGCAATCCACATAGGACGTCAGTAAACTCACGACGTATAAAGTCAATGATTCTTGAAACAGCCGTTGACGTTTTTCTTCATTATTTATTGTGGACGCCACAGTGACAAAATGGTTACGCAAATGTGTAGGCACATCAAACAGTCATTATCACAGCAACATTCAATACAGCAATAGACGGTAGACAGCATTACAATGATGAGTCAGATGCATGTTATATTTCATAGTGCTGTAAATGTAGTCAGGTGGAAAACTCCATCCTTTTCTATAACAGCCAGGAGATAACCAGATGTATGAGATCAGTTCACTCTCCTTAGTTTGACTTCAGCAAGACAGACACGTCTGCCGAAGTATAAATAATGTCCACAAAAATATCCTCTAGATAATAAAGGTTTTCCAAACCTAATTCATTTAACAAAGTAGCAAGTAATGGTCCTTGGTACATGCATCAACCGATGCAGTACAATGCAGCGACATGTGAGCTGGGAAAAAAACATTTCGTGGCGACGACTTTCGGAGACAGGCTATGAATCGAAATCGCTCACGACCCAAAATCGATAGAGTCAATGGAAAAGTCAATTTACCTTGCTTTCATGAAATACACAGAAATATCACGCCTCCCGACATGTGGGAAAACACTAGAGGTATTATCTCGAATAAACGAAATATCCATTAAGAGGACTACACATCCCTGACAGAACAAAAATAGCGGAGATCCCCTCTTCAACGAGGCATCTCTTTCGCCATTCCAAATCGCTCACTCCACTAGTCGTGGGCGGAAACCGATCGACCAAACAACAAGACAAGTCATGCGCAGTCCAGCGCAAAAATGACCACAGCTCAAACTTAACTGCATTCGATACCAACGCGAGAAGACAAATGCTTACCGAGAAAAGTGACTATAAATTCCAAGCAGTTGTTGCCCTTGCGTTATAAAACAGACATTGAAACAAAACGATGTTGCGAGAATTTATCACGCAACAGCCCCTCGTCCCATTTTTTCATTCCACCATCCCATCTGCCTCAAAACTGTACCCTCTCTGAGCAATAATATTAATTCCAATGAGCATAAAAAATTCACTACATTTATATTGAATATCTTTACATTTGCACTTGTTGACAAAGTGAAAAATATAATAAGTATGTACATCATTCAACACACTCCCATACTCCATACGGATCCTTGGGACTACCTCTGCTTTTGTTCTCTATGAGAAATGCGCATTCAGTCAATAGCGTCTTGCATTCATGACATCATCATTCCAGGGTTGCCGGGCTTTATGCACATCCATTAGCAAAATTCCCCTTCAAACACTTTCACATGATTTAAATTCCAATGAATAAAAAATTCCAAAATTTATATAGAATGTTTGAAAATGTACAACTATATTCCACTCCCCCTAAAATACCTCTTGGTTCTCTATGGAAAATAAATCTAGCGTCTTGCAATGGCATGACATCATGCTGAGGTTGCCGGCTTCGTATGATGGAATCCATTAGCAATTAACACACAATCCTGAAAAGTACAACTTAAAATGGGAATACCTCTCTGGCTCAGAGAAATAATAAGACAACCTGTTTTAAAATGCCTTACACGAGTTCTGGCTTATTACTTTTTACAATAGGCTACCACTCTGACTTTGTGTTGCGATTTCTAGGATTCCGGCTATCCGTGTTAAAGTAGGTCGAGTTTTCCCGGGATATAAGTCCACAAGATGCTCAAACACTGTCTAGTAAGATAAATAAAATTCTAATCCTAAACCTTTCTCTGGCTAGCTGGTTGTCTTCTTGATGAGGTGAATTTCATAGTGCTCTAAACCAACGAAAGTATCAGATTATTTCAGATATAAGTAACAAGTAAATCCACAAGATGCTCAAACAAGGTACAGTCCGATAAATAGAATTCTAAACCTATTCCTTTCTCTGTCTAGCTGGTTGTCTTCTAGATGAAGTGAATTTCACAGTGCTCTAAACCGACGAAAGTGTCAGTTTATATTTGCAACTTTCGTCCCACGCACGTGGTTGTTACTATCTGACCAGGTTTCAATAAGAGGTATTGTTTATAACATCTAGAATTGCTCAATCAGTTGTATTCAATCATATTTGATATGGATGGGTTTATTTCAACAATTTCCTCATAGGAAAATTCTGCGTCATCTTTTTAAAAGTCACTTTCCATATGAGGAATCGTTATTTCCATCGATCTTCGTTTCTGTTTACACTCACGACTTCCTAAATTATCACAAATAATGTCTTCGTAACAATTCTGTCTGGAAGCGATTACAATATTTCCGTCGTCTTCTGGTGTGTGTGATATGACCGGTGATCCTTGTGTAAACACAAACACAGGGTGTCACTACACGAAAATGACTGGCAGCCAATCAGCTCTTACCTGTATAAACTCTCAGGGAGGTTGATCAGGTAAACAGACGTGACGAATTATTACAGGAAGAAGTGTAAACAAGTGACTCCAAAATACCAAATATTGTCCCAGGTAGGAAACTAGAACGCGAAGTGCACAAAATGCATTACGGGATGGCACAAGAAATGAAAAGTTTCGAGGTCATTCTGTAAGACAGTTAGGCATCTGTGAAGCAGATGTTCAGCAGTCATTGTATCAGTTCCACGGTTAAACTCATCGGTAGTTAGCTTGTTGAATAGATGATGTCCCAGTCTATGGTGGCCCGTGCGGAGTCTGAAAATTGTCACTTATTCTCTTCTGTTGAGCTTTTAATATGATTCATTTGGTGTGTGTCCTGGATTCTCTGCATACCATTTGTTTTATCTTATGTGATCACGATTGTTTTGTGTGAATAGTATCTCTGATTCTGATATGTAAGGCCACGAATATCTTGCGTGCGAATAGTATCTGTCATTCTGTTATCTCTAGCCACGATTATCTTGTATGAGAATATATTCCAGGAGTCAGTTACATAAGGTGGCGATTATCTTGTGTGACAATATATTATGTTAGTCTGTTATACAATGTCACGATTATCTTGTGGGAGAATATATTCTATGAGTCTGTTATACAATGTCACGATTATCGTGTGTGACAATATATTCTGTTTATCTGCTAAATGATTATCGTATGTTAGAATATATTACGTGAGTCTGTTATGTAAATAGGGGATCCTCGATGTACATTATAGTTAAGTTCCTTAAAAAGGCTCGACTTATGTCGAAACGACGTATATCGATCATTAATATCCCATTAAACTAATGCAGCGGTTCTCAAAAAGCGGACGCCGAGAACCTTTCATGTGGTCCGCGAGGTGGAAACAATCTTCAGAATAATCTAAGACGTTATTTGCCCTTTTCACTCTCATTCTCTCACGAGTGTACAGTGGAGTTTTCCAGACGCCACATGGCGTGTAATGACGTCATCGTTCTGACGGCTAATAGAATGTGTGATGGGGAATTTTTAAAATACGTTTCTAAGGTAGTAAGTTTAGGCTATAAATATGCACGTTTTCTAATACGGTAAATATCGATAGACATAACACACATAGTTAAAACCTCTTAGGGTTTTTAAGAGTGTAAAGTGGTCCTGAGACAAAAAAAAGTTTGAGAAACGCTAAACTCATATTATGTGGGAGAAACGTTCCAGACCAAGTTAAACATTTGACCTTATATGGAAGTCTATAGTGATATAAATATTTTATTGTACACCAAACTGTAGACAGTATAGATTATTGTAATTGCAAAATAAGAATTTTAAAATACACTAATAAATTATTAATAAAACATGCAAATAATTTTATTTTTACATTATTCTTCCTGTTATAATTGCTGCTACTCAGCACTTGAAGTTGCTACAACTGAAGCTGAAGTTTCTGCTGATTCTGTGACTAGCTGTTGAGGTTCTCTGACTTTTTTATGTCAGAAATAATCTAACGTCATTTACTTTGTTGATTTAAAAAAAATTATACTACTTATTTATTATTTACATTTTTATTTCATTATATATTCTCTAAAATTATTATTTACAGTATACAGTAATGGCTGTACAGTTTTGTAAAATGGATTTTTTGAATTAAGTAGTTAATACATACTTATTACTATACTTTTTTTTATACATACTGTATATATATATATATATATATATATATATATATATATGTATATATATATGTATATATATATGTATATATATATATATATATATATATATAAACGTTATGTGCAATATGTAATTATGAATTTCAGAACAGAAGATGAAAGAGAAGATTGGAGGGAAATATACATGCACATTCCTGTTCAAACGGCATAAGTGCGGAAATATACGATCTATATCGAGTTTGCCGTCCCTAAATTAATCAACGACGTGTATGCGAAACGACGTATATCGGCGCGACGTATATCGAAGACCTTCTGTACCACGAATATGTTTGTTTACAAACGAGAAGTAAATCACAATAACACTTTAAATAACTATAGCTTTGTGTAAATTTCGACATTTACTGAACACATGATAGTGATGAACTGATGTGAACCATTTTTATTTACGACAGACAGAAGGCAGAATAAATAAGATAATGTAAGTACGGGAATAATAAAAATGTTTGTAACCAGAAGCAAAGACAGATAACCAGTTTATTTATTTTTTATTGGTTACTAGTACTTTTATGGATTGAATTATTTAAATTCCTTTATGTAAATGTGACATGAGACTAATGTGACTGATTATGCAGGTGACTTGTCTTAGCTTGTCTCAGAAAACGTGACCATTGATTCACCACTGACGATAAGTGCTGTACTGGTACACGCCAGTTTTATCTATTACTTGTTAGCTTGTTTAGTTCCTCGACAGTTAGAAGCCTCAATTCTTTTCTGTCTGTCAGGTCTTATTTTGTCTGGTACTGGGCATTGTGGGACAATCTTTGGTAACTAATGTGATATCCGTATGCGGCTATACCATGTCTGCCTCAGTCATTTTGTTATTATGAGAATAGCGCGTCTATCCATGTGTCTTTACCCTGTTGACTTGTTATAACTATTCAGGTTCGTTACTCCGATGATCTTTCTGTTACATTATATTTGTAAAAGTTGTTTTCTTCTCTCTAAATCTGTTGTCAAAGTCTCAGGTTCAAATCATACAGGTAAGCATGTTCGTATTTGTATGTACTATCTTATATAACCTCACTCTTACTACGTGTGTCTATGCTATTAATTGTCCAGTCGGTTTATTAAACTAACGATCACTTTCAAGCATGGAGTTTGTACAGCGAGGTCGACTATTCACACCAGATCTTACTAAGATGTAAGTAGAAAACAATAACTAATCTAAGGGTGTCCGGGTTTTACAATGTAGCCCACATTCTAGATCACGAAAGTCGAGATTCAACTTATCCATGTTTGAATAGCACAACATCTTGGAAGCAACGAAGTTAGCAGTTAGCGGATTAAACATCTCTTTGTATGTGGAAGACATACCATTAAATTATGAACATCGCGTAAAAAGTCGTTATATGTCCAAACATAAACTTCTTTGAAGTTGTGTTTATCTGTAACAGCTGTTTCTCTTCCTCGGTATAATTATTGTCCATGCGTATAAACAACAGCGCTGGCAGTAGACACGTTATTCTGGGATGTTTTGTAATACAGTAATTCTCAAGGGATTGATGAAAAACGCGTTTCAGCGCTGAGCGTTAAATTTACACCAAAGAAGGGTGTTTATGTAAATATTATCATTGAAAGTAGCAGAGCAGATGAGTTTTCACGTCATCGTCATGTACATCAAGTAAAACATTGTTTTAATATTTATTAATAACAGCAAATAACAACATTCACACATAGAATGTAACAGTTTTTTCTAAAATTGGAATAACACAATAAGCTTTTTTTTTATATATTTTTTCGTTTTATCCAGATGCAATTAAAACTGAAAGAGAATCTTTTATTTATTTCGCATTTGTGTAATAAATAAATTATTTCCCTTGAATTAAAAATTAAAGAAACAAACGATTAAGTTATCTCCCCTAACCTTTAAATGGTGACACGTAAAGAAATGTATGTATATTTACAGTATATTGTATGTTTCTATTGGTCACCTTAGTACTTTGTTAGTCCATCTACAATTTTGGCAAACATTGACCTGAGGTCATACATTGACGTCATTTAAGCTACTTTATCATCCTATAACATATCTTACACTTATCTCTTATCTTCTTTGATCCTTTGCCACCGACCGTCAATGCAGTCAGTGGCCATCACGCCTAGTGGCGTCTTGTAGGGCAACAACAAATTGATTCCCCTTTGCTCGATCGGTGGCCATCCTTCGTACAGTACCCCAACTCTGGTTCATTCTTTGCATCTCAGCCTCCACAGTCCTCAGCCAAGTTGTTTTTGGTCGGCCTCTCTTTAGTTTTCCTTCAGGGGTCCAAAGCATAGCTGTTCTTGTGATGGCATCGGGGTCTCTTTTGAGGACATGACCAACCCAGCTCCAGCGTCTGCCAGCTATGATGGTTTGCATGTCCTCTTGCTTGCTCCGAGTAAGCAGATCTTGGTTGGTGATGGTATTCGACCAATACATTCGGTGAATTTTTCTAAGGCATTTTGTGTGAAAAGAGGACAATTTCGACATTTCCTTCTCTGTAACTCTCCAGCATTCCGCACCATAGAGAAGCACAGAAAGCACACAGCTCTGATATAATCTTAATTGTGTACTCGTGTTGTATTGAGAAGACTTCCAGATGTTGTTTAGGCAAAAAAAGGCTGTTCTTGCTTTATTCATTCTGTTGTTGATGTGTTTGCCTGCCCCGCCGTCTGGTGTTACTATGCATCCTAGGTATGTGAAGGTGTCTGTCTGTACCAGTTGCTGATTCCTTACTGATATGGGCTCAGGGTACTCACATTGAGCGTCATGACCTCTGACTTCTTTACATTGATGTTCAAGCCCACCTGCTGGCTTTACTTATTAAGTCTATCCGTTATTTCCTGGATGTTTTGATGTGAATGTGCTAGTAGTGCAATGTCATCTGCATATTCCAGATCTTCCTATGTAGAAAATGTAGTCCATCTTATTCCTCTTGGATTGCCCTCTGTTGTCTGGCGCATCACCCAGTATATGACTGTTAAAAAAAGAGTGGTTGATAAGGGGCATCCCTGTCGTACTCCTGTCTTCACCTCAAATGTTAGGTTGCTCTGCCCAACACTACACGTAAAGTTGGCACAGAGGCTTTTTATGATTGACACTATGCAGCTTGGAATTCCATAAGCCCTTAGTATTTTCCATAAACTGTCCCTATGTATGCTGTCAAAAGCCTGTTCAAAATCAACGAAAAAAAATATACAGATGTCTTTGCCATTCTGAGCACTGCTCTATAATGTTCCTGAGAGTAAATATATGATCTACACATCTTCTGTTCTTCCTAAATCCTGCTTGTTCTTTCCTCAGTTTGTGGTCTACTGCTTTTGAAATTCTCTGTATAATTATCCTGCCTAGTATTTTGCTGGGAACTGAGAGAAGAGTTATTCCTCTCCAATTATTGGAGTCTGCAAGATCTCCCTACTTGGGCAATTTGACAATTATTCCTTTGTTCCACTCTGTTGGTGTTGTCCCTGTTTTCCAGACTTGTGCAAATAGTGGTTCTAATAGTTCTGCTGCTAGCTCAGGGTCTGTCTTAAATAGATCTGCATTTAAGTTGTCATGACCAGGAGCTTTTCCACTCTTTAACCCATGATTGCTGTGATGATTTCTTCTTTTAGTGGAATGTCTGTATTTACATCTAGATCGTTTTCTGCCTCAGGAACATTCAATTGTGTCTCTGGTGGTTCCTTGTTCAGAGTTTCTCTGAAGTGCTCTTCCCATTTTGTTTCCTGTCCCTCTGCTGTCGTGATGAGATTTCCTTGCTTATCTCTTACTAATGTAATATTGTTTGCACTTCGTTTTCCGCTGATGTATTTAGTTATTTTGTATACTGTGCTTTGTTCATTTCTCAGTGCTGTCTCTTCTGCCTGTCTTATTAGAACGTCTAGGAAATTCCTTTTGTTGGTTCGGGTTTGGCGTTTAACTTCCTTGTCCAGCTGACTGTACTGTTTTCTATATAGTTGTTTTAACCTGGCGGACTTTGCTTCTGTTTTCTTTCTTTTCATTTCTTTTCTCATCTTTTAATGTTTCTGGTGTTATCCAGTTTTGCTTCTTCCTTTCCTGGAATCCCAAGCATGATTTGCTGCTTTCCTTATATATTGTTAAAATTGTGTTGAATTTCTGGTCTTTATCATCAGTCAATGTTTTTTCCTGACTTTTGGCAAATTCATATCGTTTCTTTGTCAGCCACAAAAGCTTTTCTGATAAGGGGGTCCTTCAATTTGCTGATGTCAAACCTTTTCTGTGTAGCTACAGTTGGTCCAGCCCTTCCTAGTTTCGCTTTCAGTTTTGCTACTATTAAATGGTGATCACTTCCCACATCTGCACCTCTTCTTACCTTCACATCTTGTAATGCTTGTCTCCATCTACCGTTAATCATGATGTGGTCTATCTGGTTTCTTTCCCGACCATTTGATGATTGATTCCCATGTTAATTTGTGAATTTCTTTATGTGGGAAAAGTGTTCCTCCAATGATCCGGTTTTTATGCTACAGAAACTTCTTAATTTATCCCCATTTTCGTTTGCTGTTCCGCTGCCGCATTTCCCCATTACTATTTCGATATATGTATTGTGTGTACCAACTTTCGCATTGAAGTCTCCCATTACTATAATGAGATCATACCTATGTGTGTCTTCCATTTCTTTCTGCAGTTGTTGATAGAATTCACCCTTGACCTCTTCATCGCTGTCATTCGTTGGTGCATAGCATTGTATTATTGTGGTGTTGGTGAATCTCCCTTTTAATCTTATTCTTATCAGTCTGTCGTTGATGGGTTTCCATTCCAGTAATGTCCTTTCTATTCCTTTCTGTAGAATAATGGCTAAACCTTCATTGTGCTGTCCATCCTCTCTTCCAGAGTAAAGTACTGTCTCTCCTGTTGCTGTTTTAACTTTTCCTGCCCCTGTCCATCTCGCTTATCCCTACAATGTGTAACCTATAGCTTCTCATTTCTGCCGTGGCCTGTTTTAGTTTACTCGTCTCATTCATTGTCCTGACATTCCAAAATCCTATTCTTGTATCATGTTTTGCGGCCAGGACGTCCGTTCTAATGTCAGTGGCTTCCTTTCGGCTTTCACCACTGACATTCATAAGAGCCTCATACTCCGGAAGTCCGTCCCGCAGCAAAGTTTGTTCATTCGTTGTTGTTTCCGTAACTTCATTTCTTTTTAAATAGACGGAGGTGTCATCCCTATGCTAAAACCCCCAACCTGGAGGACCAGGGTGTCTGTTTTAGTCTGACCCCTGCCCGCGCAAACCTGTCCAGCTTGGTAGAACCTTCCAGGAGTAAAACTCCCGCTGGCATAGCTCTGGGGGTAATCAGGGTTCGCAAGCCGCCGTACCTCGACGAGGTATTGACACCGATGACGGAAGTTATCTCTTATAGGAGAACATATTTTCCAGAAAGAATAAGTTTGATTTAAACGTTTGCTGGCTTTTAATTATTCTATCTCCACAAGGATCAATGTCAAGTATTATCAGAAGACATTTACACTGTTTCATTCCTTCTCCCGACCAGCCAATTAAAAAAGTGGTAGTTATCACGGGATTTTGTGAATCAATATGGAATGTTTTGTAACACAACGCGCTTTACAGATTGGTGATAACCGATTTTTAGTGATAGCTGCACGTTGTGGTGTCCAAGATAGATCGTAAATATTTTTAAGTGAGTTGTATTTATTTTTGTTTTAATTAGGTTTTGTTGGCACGATTGCACACAACGCGTCACTTTCAACCATTAACAATGTGCATGGATATGTTGGTTATATTAGAGTGTCTTAGTGTATGTCACCGGAAGGCCTACTACAGATACCATAGCATCATTCGTGCTATTAGTTATCAGTTAGATTAGGAAGAATAGTTACGAGGTTTTATTGAAATAGACTCAAGATACGCAGTTATCAGATTGAAACTAGGTTAAAAAGCGACTCAACGCTAATTTTTTGACGGGAGTTGCACAGCAACCGATGACGTAAATCGGAATAGCCGAGACACTCCATCGGTATGCAATAAAGACCCAATAAAATAAATAAATAAATTTTAGATTAACCAACCAGAACGGTGGGAAAAGCGCGCACTACGATGCGAATGCAGATTTCGATATTCGAAATCAGTTGATCCACAGAAGCCAGTTTGTACGGACGCAGAACTGCTGGTCTTGAAGTTTCAAGATATCAACTCTGTAAAGCAGATAGTTTTTTTTTATAATGTTGAAATTCCTATTTACCTTGTAAGTACATAAATGCCAGATTTAGCTTCAAATCATAAAGAAGAGGTAGAAGCTCCACTGTCATTTACTCCCGAGTCGGATAAATCTAAGAAGCAAACAAACAGGAACTAAGTCAACATACTTACCCCAACTTGGATAAGATATAGGGAGAAAATAGCCTATAAATAACCACAAAGATGCATTTTT
Organism: Oreohelix idahoensis; assembly: GCA_024509875.1. Taxonomy (NCBI): domain Eukaryota; kingdom Metazoa; phylum Mollusca; class Gastropoda; order Stylommatophora; family Oreohelicidae; genus Oreohelix; species Oreohelix idahoensis. Next base: position 14,488 of record JAMPIV010015310.1, read on the forward strand.
ATGAGGATTTGTAAATGAATGCAAGTAACCTTTTCTGGAATGTATATATATAAATAAACTTGTTTTATTGGATCTTGAGGACTTTTCTTGACTACTTCATGTTGAAGGTTTTACAGTAAATAGTGAACATAGAGTATGCTAATAAAAGTCACACAATATTAAACACCAGGGAGGAATTCTGGAACGGATTTGGGTACAATTCTCTTCATGAAATACAATCTCTGGCAGTATACCAGTACCTTGACTTGAAAGAAAGGACAAAACAAACACACAAGAAACTTGAACATATATGCCATACTATTGAACCAGTCTACACACCCCACGGTCACACTATATGGTTATGTGGTGCCGTAACCAGTCCTCCGAGTGACATAGTATACAGGAAAGGATATACTGAAAAAATCTGATACACCTAAAACTCTACAAATGGATCAATACCAACAACAAATGGCACAGTCACTACCTCAACAACAATACCAACAGGTTTCTAATATCCCGCCCCCCACTAAACAGGAGTCAACCATGACAGCTCTCCAGAGAATAAAAGATACACTATCCAATGTTGACCACCATGCCAAGTTCAACCAAATACAATCAGTGATAACTCCTTTCGCATGTGAGACGAAATTTTTTAGGAAGTGGCTCATGGACATAGAAAATTTTTTTTTAAGCAATGATAAATGCTATTACGGATGCAGACAAAAAATGAGTTGCATTTATGTCCAGTGACTCGCTGGTCACAGATTTTTTACGAAAGCGTATGAAACTCTATCCAGACGAGACATATGACTCCCTCAAGAAGGAACTAGTGAGTAGATACAGTAATATAATTGATAACCAGCACGCTTGGTCTCTGCTTAGAAAGATCAGGCAAGAAAGGAATGAACCAGTCCCATTCTACGGTGACCGTTTGTTGAATCTTGCTGAAGAAGCATTTTTAGAAAGATCTATCCCGTCACCAGAGCTCGAGCGTCATTTGGTAGGAATATTCGTTGATGGAGTCCATGCCGACAATCTGAAACTTCATCGTATCCGTAAAGATACGAAAACAATAACGGAGACAATTCAGGCAGCAGTGGCAGAAGATAATGCTCGCAAACGGTTCCACAAGAGAATAGGTAGGGAGCCAAGATTTGATGCAGTCCTTGATCACGAACCCATGGAAGTAGACCATGCAAGGCAACAATGGCGTCGACCTGACACCCACAGACACCATAACCATACTGTACGTAAAGTACATCATCATCATCTCAACCCATAACCCGTCATGGGTCGTAGGGGTGCCATGGTGGAAGCATCAGCAGACAGGGTCCTCCACTGCTCTCTATTCTCAGCAATGCGTACAAGTGTGGAGAAACCGTGTCCTGTCCATTCTTTGATGTTATCAGCCCAGGATTTTCTTTGCCTTCCTCTTCTCCGTTTACCTTCGACTGTTCCCTGGAGGATCGTTTTCGAAAGGGAGTCATGACGAGTTACATGCCCAAACCAGGCAAGCTTTCGACGTTTCACTATTGACAAAAGTGGTTCTTGATGGCCTGCATAGGTGTTTATCTTCTCTCTAACATAGACATTTGTTTTGTGCTCTTTATAGCAAATGCGCAAAATTCTTCTATAACATTTATGCTCGAAAGCCTGAATCCTTCGCTCCGTATCTGCAGTGAGTGTCCAGCCCTCACACCCATACAAGAGAATAGATAATACAAGTGATTTGTATAATTTGATCTTCACAGGAAAACTGATGTTACTTTTCCAGATCACATTCAACCTTGTCATGGCAGCTGAGGCCATCTCAAGTCTTGTCTTGATTTCTTTATTTGATCTTCCATCACTACATATAGTGGACCCGAGATATTTAAAGGTGTTAACTTCTTCTAACGTTTGCCCATTTAACGTAATGTTGGTCGGAACATGTTTCTTATGGCTATTCACCAATATCTTGCTTTTTTCTATATTAATTTCCATCCCATATGTTCTTGTTACTTTCTCCAGTCTAGAGGTAAGGTCTTGAAGTTCTGATTCTGTTCCAGCTATCAGATCAATATCATCAGCAAAACGTAGATTACACAGAGGTCGGCCTCCAATCGATATGTACGTAAAGTACAGCAACATTCATATGGACTAGTACGAAGACAGAATGTGCACAATGTGTCCACAATCATCTGCTACAATTGCAATAAAAAGGAAATATGTCTATGTAGTGGTTTTTGATGTTATTGTATGGTTGTTATGTTACCTAGTGTACTGGATGAGGTCAGCTGTGAAGGCTCCTGAAATAAAAGTTTATGTGAGTTACAGAAGGCCTTTCTGCTACCACTTACGACCTCAAACAGACCTATTCTACTATTATGAATGTTAGCTACGTTAAAAGTCTAGGGTACTGAAATGTAATGTGTAGGTAATTGCATACACAGACACACACATGTAAATACTAAGTCTATTAATGATAATAATAAACTCTATGATAAACTGAACTAACACTGGCTTTTAGAATTTAAGTTTGAAAATTTTTTAAATTTATTAGTCCTGAACCAATTGTTTCTTTTGGTCAGGACATAAGAAACAATATGTATTTATCAATCAAATTGCATATATATATATTTAATAATCAAATGAAATTTTTGTACATAGATATATTCTTACATTGGTTAATATTAATAATATCTACAATGTCCTGGGAAAACAAGCACTTGATGTTTAGTTGGGGTGGCGTCATCATGCCCAATCTATGTTTACAAAGTTCATTGTCCTTAACATATGGACTGATATTAGTGTTTATATAACAAGATTTTATTTCTTTAATGATGGTGGACACAGTTGATGAATATACAGCAGGCCAGGTTTGCACTTAACTGGCCTGTGACGATGTAGTACAGAATTCTTGTGGCCCACTCCTCTCAGTAGCTGGAGTAAAATGTTAGGCTGCACAGGCATCCGCTTTTGTACTTCTACAAAAGCATCTGGCACAATCGTAGTGCTAGATCAGAAACTCTGAAACCAAAATTTGTGCCATGTGTCAACACTCTATTTACTGCACCACTCTTACACACAACCCAGCACAACAACATTACACAGATTGGGTCAGATCTCTCTGACCAACATAGCACATCTCACCCAGTTGTTATCAAATAGTACCAGTTTCCCAAGACTGCATTGCATGCAAAGTATGTTCAATAGTTTCCTCTTCCATTCAATAAGGTGGGTGATATGTTCCCACTGATCTCAAATATAGATCCGCCTTCGTTAGTCTTAGATAGGTTTTCCTATATTATTTGTTTGTCTCTAGGCCCTGGACTGCGGCTGGAGACCTAGAGTAAACACTCACTTTTCGTAATCATTTTTCATGATATGGCAGTATCAATCACTCAAAATATTAAAATAAACAAGATAAATGCTTTTTCCCTTACCACAATTCAGAATTGAGAACACAGTTACTTAGTACTAGCAAAACTCAGCTGAGCTGCTGGCTAGATTAGGGCGTCCCACTGATTTTTATTTAATATTTCCTGGAAATCACCTCTAGCAGTAACGAACTGTGTCAATGGACAGTCTTTTATATAATGGCACAAGCGAGCGTCTGTCATTCAGTAATATAAAAACTTCTGTCCAATCAACGGACTTCCCCTCTAACTTTTTCAAATATTCAAAATATAAATGTCCAGTTTCAGTCCAGTCTCAGTCTAGTATGTAGTATTTTCCTGTCGGTCTGTCCGTCTCAACTTGGCTTTTCCGAAAATTAAACTTGTTTTTGGACGAAACTACAAGAAAAAAACCACACAAATTTTTGTGTCCCCCTACTTCTAAGATCCTATGCTAGTTATTTTTAGCTACTATCCTCCGACTTTGCCCCTAGTTCAACGCAGTTTGTTTTTTGCATTCTTAGGCTCAAGGACGCCAAAATGTAACTTTAGTGAAAATACGCACAAAAAACCGTTCGCTAGTCTGTATTGAATAATACGATCTTTCGTCAATATCTTCAGTGTTATCTGTCCGTCTGTGTAATTAAAAGTATATTATTTCTCTGCTCAAGATGGGCTATCAAACTAGCTAGTTTTTATTTTCATAAACTTATTATTAAGAAAAAACCTACTTTTCTCAAGGTTAGTTTTGAAATTTGTTTTTGAACCTTCGTGTAGGCGTTTGCCGCTATATTTAAATTAAAACGACCAATTACGGTAAAACGTCTAAGATACGTCTGTTTCTAATAAAAGCTAAGGTCTTTTTTTTTGTCCATTTCCTTACATTGTGTCAACTAGTGGCGTAATTTTTTCCTTTAAACTACAAATTGCGTCTTTTTTTAGCATTTAGATTCAAACACGTGTTCAGACCGTCATAATTATTTTTTTTCTTTTATCTCCGTTTCACTCCCGTCTAAAAGGGTAAACCGTTTAGTCTGCATGTTCCAACTAGTTAGTTTCAATGGCGCTAGAAAACGCTGGCGTGGGCGAGAATGTATCCTCGTACCTTACGTATAATTTTATCCCTACATGTTATCTTACCCGTTATCTTTATAATTGGAGGTATTTTAACGTTGCATCACTGTAATTTTCACCACAGTCTAAAAATTGCAGAAACAGAAACGCAGATAACCAACACAGACAATTTCCAGTTACTCAATGGCAGAACTCAAGAGATAACGGATACCAAAGTCATCAACACTATCCACAGGGAAATTACAATTATGGACAACAAAGACCCAATACCTAGCACAGTTTCTCCAGAGGTCGTCCAATGCAGGGAAACGGACTTGGCACGCGTTAGGAGGGATCTCTAGCCGTGTGCAAAACAGAGGTAGCAACAACAAAAGCTCCATCCAAAGTCCCATTTACTAAATGAAAACCGAAGAAAACTGAATAAAATCCCCCCAATAACAGAAGAACCACAATTAGTTCACACTAATATCACTCAAAATGAAGTCACCATACATCCCGACCCGAGTTCCTCTCTGATTATCATTGAGGACAGGAATTTCAGAGCACTCATAGATACAGGAGCATCTGTAAGCCTCATAAAGGAACAACTTTATAAGCAAATAAAAAAAATACGCACAGTTCCAGCATTCCAGAACAAATATGGCCTCAGTAACAGGGGAGGAGCTGAAATACTTAGGCATTGCCCATGTCACATTTAAGATTGGCAGACAGACAATCAAACATGCATTTGTTATCACTAGAGGCATGAGTAGAAATTTTATCCTAGGAAGAGATTTTCTGTCAAAACACCAAGCCCGGATATATTTTGATCTCCAGAAAATAAGACTAAATGAAGAATATGTGGAACTCCAGGATGACAGCCACATTGCATCATTAATCAGTTTAACAGCCCCGATTACCATCTTATTTGGTAACATTGTTGTTACCGCCCCACATTTGTGAATTTTTTTGATGTTATAGACATCGTCATGAAACATTTTAAAGGAGTCTCTACTAGCTGGTTATAACACATCAATTTTTATTTTTGGGATGATAGCATGTACTTAGACAAGTGTATCTACGAGAGACCCAGATTTACTATTTTTTTTTGAACAGTGAATTTTAGGGATGTGGATATATATTTTTGATAGAACGCAAATGTCTACTTACAGGATACATTTGTGTAGCCCCGGGATCTATGTCACCGGAAGGCCTACTACAGATACCATAGCATCATTCGTGCTATTAGTTATCAGTTAGATTAGGAAGAATAGTTACGAGGTTTTATTGAAATAGACTCAAGATACGCAGTTATCCGATTAAAACTAGGTTAAATAGCGACTCAACGCTAATTTTTGACGGGAGTTGCTCAGCAACCGATGACGTAAATCGGAATAGCCGAGACACTCCATCGGTAGGCAATAAAGACCCAATAAAATAAATAAAGAAATATTAGATTAACCAACCAGAAGGGTGGTAAAAGCGCGCACTACGATGCGAAGGCAGATTTCGATATCCGAAATCAGTTGATCCACAGAAGCCAGTTTGTACGGACGTAGAACTGCTGGTCTTGAAGTTTCAAGATATCAACTCTGTAAAGCAGATAGTTTTTATAATGTTGGAATTCCTAATTACCTTGTAAGTACAACTATCGTGTGATCTTTTTAATGTTTCAGAATAAAACCTAGTTAGGCCAGAAATGCCTAAATAACGGAAGAACGAGCTGAACTTATAAAAGGAAATGCAACGGAGCTCATAAATGTCAGATTTAGCTACAAATCATAAAGAAGAGGTAGAAGCTCCACTGTCATTTACTCCTGAGTCGGATAAATCTAAGAAGCAAACGAACAGGAACTAAGTCAAAATACTTACCCCAACTTGGATAGGCTACTAGGGAGAAAATAGCCTATAAATAACCACAAAGATGCATTTTTATGAGAATTTGTAAATGAATGCAAGTAACTTTTTATGGATTGTATGTTTATAAATAGACTTGTTTTATTGGATCCTGAGGACTTTCTTGACCACCTCATGATGAAGGTTTTACAGTAAATAGTGAACATAGAATATGCTAATAGAAGTCACACAATATTAAACACCACAGAGGAATTCTGGAACGAACTTGTGTACAATTCTCTTCAAGAAATACCATCTCTGGCAGTATACCAGTACCTTGACGTGAAAGATAGGACAAAACAATCACACAAGAAACTTAAACATATATGCCTTACTATCGAACTAATCTACACACCCCACGGTTACATGTATATTCTGATATATTAACTGATTTTTTTTTTTTTTTTAAGCGTTTCTACAAATCCTGTACTTGCTTTCTTCTGTTTCCATCACGCACGCTGCATCCCTCAATTATTCCAAATGTCATCATAAAGTAACAACATTCATGCACACCGCTCAAACTTCCTTCGTTTGTTATCTAGGCTGTCAATGAATTTTTACTGTTCTTCTAAGAAACCATATCTCGCTTCCCTCTCGCGAGTATTTCGTTATTTATCATAATATCCACAGTTGTGTGTCACGTGATTTACTCCCCTTGCTCTGCATTGATGGTCCAACAGTGGCAACAATTCAGAGTTTCTACTGAGAGTCTTCACATGTGTCCACCTTTCGTTCAAGATTACTCTAGGCACAGATGTCAATTGACAAATAGTGCTTCAATTCTAGAGAGCCTCATAAGAATTTAAAGAAATCAAGTACTACGGCTGAAAGGATCCTGGCCTTGTCAACTTTTATCTTTCCGGACCTTCTATGAGTTAGGATTTTAGTTCGTTCTGATGAGCCCCCAACTGATTTAATTCAGCAAAATATTACTTAAATAGCTCTGTTATAAATATTTAAAATGACTGAGTCATACGGGTGCAGTTCACTTAAAATGACTAAATCAACTATACATTTTTATTTTTACAGATAACTAATTTAATAATCAATTATCGTTAACAGGTCTAAAATAAATAAGAGGTGGGGTGAATTTAGAGAGAGTATTTAAAATTTCCTCACAGGTGATGGTCTGATTTGAACAGTTCTTTATGAAAGAGTTCACTTGGCAGCTTTGAATTGGTACTTAGCTGACAGTAATATGTTGGTTGATTTCTGCTCCAACCGATGCTTGTTCTTTGCAAATTATGGACTGGTTCACTATTGTTACTGGTCAAGTCTGGTGGCCGCAACACGTCACTCGTAGTATCGTGGGTATCGTGAGTTATGGATAAATAGAGAATATCTGAATGTAGACAGACTATAAATGATATAATGAGATATAGAGAGAATAGAGTCGCTAATGAAATTATATGGAGATATATGACTTCCGCGAGTAGTGAGGCTACTTCTCCCCCATACTCCGACTGACTTTAATGATGTTAATCTCTCACCCTTCCTCCAATGTTAAAATAGACTAATCTTCTACAGTAAGGTCATACGGCAAACCATCAAGTGACAGTTAGATTGGAAGAGATTCTGACCACAAGCAATATGTATATGTTTTTTGAAGTATAAAAAAAAAACACAAAAAAAAAACTAGGCCTTCATGTTGCTGTCGTTTTTTGACGGTTTCATAAGACGTAAATCTATTTAATACTTTTGACGATCGAAGGTAGAGAACTGTATGTTAATTCTCTGGGACAGGTTGATTTGGGGTTATCTTCCCTGTGTTTATTCTTTGTGGTTGATCTGTCTTAAGACGGGCCGGTTAACTGTTCTCAAATCTGTTCTGTCTACGCATGGGCTAGTTTTTAGCGCGAACCGAGAAGACTTCCGTCTGTGAGTGATGAGCAGTTTTCTGACCGGACAAGATGTCCGTTGTTTCTTCTCTGCATTATCTGGGGGAAAGAGTGTCTTCAGTGTAACTGTGATTTCAATGATTCTCCCTAGAGTTATTCTGTTCGTCTAGAATGACGACAGTGGTTATTTGTGTATTTCTCGGATTCTGTCCAAGGTAAAATAAACTTTATTATTATGCCAAGATTGCAGAATATTTAGTATGAACCTGTGAGTAGCGCTCACAGTTCTTGAGTTCCAGAGTCCATTATATGTGCTTGACATAGCTAACTAAGTCTATTCGTCGAATTACTTTACAGAAGCACAATGAACGTATATTTATATGAAACCCGCATTATGGCGGTATGTTTCGGTATGGAGGATAATGCGTGCCTATGAAAATACACAGTTGTTCATCAATCATTATGAGGCCCGCCATTACGGCCTATATCTTTGAGAAGAAGAAGAAGTGTCTGGCGGGAGAAGCCAGATGAAGTCTTGACTTTATCAACAAGTTCACAGACTTCGATATTAAGCAACTATATTTGTCACAAGACTACCTGACGCGTTTAGTCAAGGGCTCTGAGCTACAGTATGAAAATATATATTATCAAGCCAACGTTACTAGCATCATACATACGAGCTATGCAGGATTGATTATGCTCGATGGTTATATGCATTACTACACATGAAATGTCCATGTTCCTTGTTCTACTGACTGTGTTGTCCTTCAACGTACTATTGCTGTAATAAATGTTGAAGAGAAAGTCATCTGCATTAACCACATCTATGACTTCTGCGTGTGATGGAGTTAGTTTGTGTGTTCCTAAATAAGAGCCTATACAACTTCGTGTTCTCGATCTGCTGTATACACACACCATTACTCACTACAACATCTTATCATTTGTTCTACACACCTGAGAAAACATGTATGCTGTTTGTGTGTGTGACTGCACTACATCCTGGCAGTGCCTCACGCTGGTGACCTAGAATCACGTCCATGTTACACTGTCCTGGTGATCAGCGAAACGCCTACTCAGTGACACTTCAATATGGCACAAATACCAGATCTCACACGAGCAAACAGACTTTAATATCTGGTAATGAACAGTCGGCAAAATAGAGTGTTACATCAGGTGCCCAGTTGATGGGGCTATACTAATCTGTTACAACTGACGGTTACACTTCATTAACTCTGAAGGCTAGAAATCACCAATCACAGAACAACAAACTAACACACCTCCTCTGGCAATCAAACTAGTCACTGCCTCTGTCTCACACCAACACAAAACCCAGAGACTTTTTTACAAATCAGGTTATCTAGCAAACAGGGGGCCCCAGTTTTCCGTGATGAAAACGGCCTCTCCAGTCTTGAGCAAAATAATCCTGGTATGTAAGTAATCCGCAACCAGAAAAACCTAACACCGTTCCTCTGAATCTTGATATCCAAATGATGTGGAGATTAGCTCCCCGTGGAACCAGTAATTAAAATAATCCAAGCGCAGATACTCCACGCTAATCCGGGTATACTGGCTGTCAATGGGTCGGACAGTTTTGCCGACATAAGTGGATGGCAAAGATGGCAGCCAGTCTGGCTGGAGGTTTATATCCTGCTAAAGGCTATGAATATTGACTCCAAGATGAGTGTCGTAAATTTGGATAGGTATTTAAGATAGATTCTGGTCCCGTCTGGATAGAACTGAAAACGTGGTAACTCAGTGAGAAATAAGGTATAAGAAATAGATTTCACGAGTGAATAGTTTAAATGTAGAATCTGTCACTGGATTGAGAAGATACTCTAGTCCAGCCTCTCTTTACGACTCTAATTGGTTATCAGACAATTTTACTTTCCGTACATTTAACATATACGTTTAACCACTCACACACGCACACAGTTAAGTGACGGCAACAAGACGCACAAACGTGAAACTATAGTAAATAGAGTATGGATAATGGGCTGAGCTGACCATTACAAGTAATAAAGTTTTGGTTTAGTTTATTATCATTAAATTCTTCACAACATCAAAACACACACACACACACACATATATATATATATATATATATATATATATATATATATATATATATATATATATATATATATATATATATATATATATATATACATATATATATATATATATAAGTACATAGAATCACAGGCTTACAGAATTATGAAAATAACCCATAAATGCCCTCCCCTCTTGTGTAGAAAGAAAGATTCCCAAAACGAAGTTAATACCCCAACAGGTCAAAAGTTAGCATTAGGGTATATAGAATAGATAGATATAGTAAAGACCAAAGTTTTTACTTAAGCTATCCTAGAAACAAAAATAGTCAGGTTAGCGAAGAGAAAAATAAATTGGGTACAATTGTTATACAAAAAAAGAAATATTCACTCCCATTTCTCGCACTCTGTCAATCTGTGGCCACATACTTTCTCACTTACCTACTAGTTGGTTAACAAACTCTGGAACTTATACAGCAGACGAACATGTTTCAAAAAATCCTTTGCTGTGCTTTTCCGAAGTTAGCCCCAGTTTCTCCACGAATAATCAAGTTTTATAATGGGGAAACGCTTACATTGGTGTTGATGTATTGGATATAAAAAACTGTCACATCAGATAGTTCAGGTAGCAAAATAGAAACGGTGCTATAGTGTTGACAGTAGACATTAAACGGTACTTCCAGAAGCTAAAGGAAACATCTGGTGGGTAAACTGTTAGCAAGAAATAATGGTGATGAGGAAGGAATGTTCTATTGTTTTTTTTAATCTCTGGTGTTGAGTGTCGCTTCTGAAACAGGGTATCCTTCCTGGATAAATCTGCTTGGAAATACAATTGTCAGTAGTCGGGAAAAAAAATTATATAAATCTATATTAGGCAACAGCGGGCTGATGAAATGTATCAAACAAAATCGGGTATTTTAATGTCCCGTTACTTTTTCTCTTATTGTTCATAGGTTTAGTCTCTCTCTGAATGAATCAAGAAGACCCAACAGGTCAACATGGAAGACCTGATATTAAATAAGAATAGTTTCCTGGTACTATGAATAGACCGCTGGTTCGCTGGTTTGGTTTGATCAAGCCTAAATTATGAAGAAAAAACAGCATTTAACCACAATATCCATATACGATCCTATCACGCGTAAAGGTAAGATCTTTTTTTCCCCATCAATTGCCTAGTGTATTTATTAGTTAATTAAATAAAGGCTATGAATATTGACTCCAAGATGAGTGTCGTAAATTTGGATAGGTATTTAAGATAGATTCTGGTCCCGTCTGGATAGAACTTTCTGGGTGGTAGCGAGTGATTAAATTTTCGTTACAGCTGGAACAATTAGCTATATTGTATTCACTACGCTAGTCAATTAACACAGAAAAATCCCAGTGAATTATAATGAGAAATTAACACATTAAATCACTTAAAGGCTAATATCTATTACCGCAAAACTGAAAAATGAAACTATCTCCACGAAATCTAAATAATCCACTTTGTACAATGGCTCAGAATGTCGAGCTAAATATTTCAAAAAATCTGAAGCGACTAGATAAACTGACTTTGGGAGATGGGTTTTTATACGGAAAAGCTGTGATTTCACTAACGGTTGTTAGAAATCACATTCAGGGAAATCAAGACGCTTCGTTACCGGAGATAAAGAATTCTTACAGTCCCTATGTTCGACGTTCCAACCGACAACAAAGGCTTCTGATCTCAGCATTTGTCTTCCTGCATGTACAAGATCACAGGATTTCTGTCCCCTTGTAGCGAACTTCAAAGCTCCTTATTATCCTACGCGCGCTCCTGTCTGTCAGCAATGCTAATTGCCGAATCAGCTCGCGTGATAATTTTTGATAAGCAAATCATGGCTCTCGCTGGCTGTTATCTTAGCCTGTCGAACATAGGTAAACGAATGTTAGCCTGTAAACAGAAGAAATAGGCGTGGCTTCAAAGGTGGGTCTACAGTCAGTGAATTTCGTCAGAGAATTGATTGTTTTTGCGTAGCAAAAATTATAAGCTAAGATGGGAAAGCAAGGTGGCGTACTGCTGCACTATTTATATATATGACAGTTAGTCCAGAGCTCTTTCATGCTTTAAAAATGACATCACTTCGTCTCTTGTATTATACTTTGTTTCCATGTCTTCTATTTCCTTTCATTTTGTCTCTAACTAATTGTTCTTTTGTGTGTCATATTTCTTTGTCTATTATTTTTTTTATTGTTGAGCGTTTTTTTCGTTCTCTTTCTGTCCGCAACTTTACTTATGATATAGTTTTTGATTTACACGTGATTTTTCTTAAACTTCTTTTTATGGAGATCGCATGGGCTATCAAATATTCTCTTCTACAGCACGGTACCAGGTTTAAAAAAAAGGCAGAGCCGGCAGAAAATAAGAAACTGATTGAAACAATAACATAATGGTCTCTTCTCCATGTCGTGTAGTGACCATGTCGTTTTTTCCACAAATAGAGGACATTCTCCGAGTTTTGGGCGTAAACAAGAGGACAATGCAAGACAAAAAAATATAATGAAATCGAGTGAGGACTTGTTCATTTCAATCGACTAATGCATGATTGTGTAATCAAGTTTTACAAAGGGGTTTAAAAAGTTAGAAAGAGTGGAATAAAGTGAAATAATCATGACTAGAGGTACAGTGGGAAAAAAAGAATTATTAGAAAAAGCAACAGGTTCAAGAGAGTCCGTGAGGCTAGGTGAGGATCATTCTAGTAATCATCAGTTTCACGTTTTCACGTGACAGATAGGAATATAGCGCAACAAGTTGTGCATTGAATCAGTCCAAGTCTGGTCTTCAGTGTGATAGGACCGGAGAGAAATTTCAGTTGAAGAGTTTTTCTTTTAGAGTGGACGCTTTGAAATGTGCTTGTGGCAAATCAATCTGTGGAAACAGAAATCAAAGCCAACATGAGATAATTGAACTCAAGAGATGATTGTGTCGAGAGCAGAGTTTTTCAGAGAGAACCAATAGTGTGTGTTGTTTCAGTGGATGGAGAGATCCACCCAGTAGAAGGTACGTGTCTCTTGAATTATGAACGTTATGCCTCGTAATTAATTCTGGTTAAAGTAGCAGTCTTGGAATGACATTAATATCCCCGGTGTTGTCCGGTCACAAATGACACTTTCAAACAACACCCAGACTACATAGAATGTGAATGAAGTAGTGAACGGTAGACGATAGATCAACGAAAAATAGTTCTGTCACAACAGAGCAAAACGAGATAGAAACATAGAAGACTAAAAGCAGAGTAACACGTGACATAAGTGTTAACCAGGGAGAAAGAACTGTATTACTAAATACTTGTAAAGATGATGTCTCCATATTTTTGTTCTTCACCGACCCATCAATGTACATAGGTTCAACTGTTGGGAAGCACCCAAAATAAAGTATTAAAAGACTACCTGTGTGAGCATAAGTGCTTTCTAATGTTAATGTTTATGTTTATCAGAATCGACGTCATTGAACTCCTGGCCGAACCATAGGTGCTCAGTCTTCCTCAACAAATGTCGAAGAGTATGAATGCTAATTGTTCATGTTGTACACTGGTTGTATGTACGCCGGATGCGTCTTCTCATACGTCCATCCCTGCTGGTCTTACGTTTGATGCCAGATTCCAGCGGTCTTAACCTTGAAGATTCATCAATTGCAGTGTCATTCTCTAATAGGCGATCATGAATTGCCTTCAGTATGTCTCTCTTATCCATGTTCAATTCACTCTTCTATGGGTGCTCTTGAAGCTAGTGTGTCAGCTCTTTTATTGCCGCATAGCACTGTATGACCAGGACAGTATATTCATATCAGTTCTTGAAGATTCGATGCTTCTATGGATGTCTTCCATTCATGTCGGAGCCATAAATTTCGGAACTTTCAAAGCATGGATTGTGAGTCTGATACAATAACTACCTTTGTTAATAAAGTCTCAGACAGCCATCTTATGGCAGCGATAAGTGCCTCTACCTCCATTTTCATACTGGAGGTTGTTATCATGTAAGTCCCGCTATGTTCAGCGACGGTTCTGCCCTTGACTCTAGCAGAGAAGCCCCACCCTGATTTCTCACCACGTACACCATCAATGTACACAACGGCATCATCATCCCCAGCATAAGAATTGATAAGCTGATCAATTACAAGCTCTGCTCTCCTATTGGCCCAAGTTCTGCATTCTCTACCAAGGCTGATAATGACTTGCTGGTAGTTCATCAAGCTCCCATCTGACTTACTCCACTCGTTTCCCTTGAATATACTTTTAACTGTGGTCATCTGTCTAATAGTCTCCTGTGCCTGAGCCATACGTGACATCCCCTTTTTTATTCTTGCTCCGTCAATGTCAGCTATGTTCCCATGCAGGGGGGGGGGGGGGGGGGGGGGGCCTTTTGTCTGTGGTTACTCGCATTTCGCTTTTACCTGGGCGATCGTATATCTTGACCACAAAGGAGGTATCTCGCGAACAAACCAAGATTATACGCATCCCTTCGTTTTGAATGCGTTCCAGTCGTTCTGCAAAGTGGCTTTTTTAATTTTTAAAGGGTTTTCTAATTGGATTGTGAAGTCCTGAAGGAATAAACTGTCAGTGTATGACTCAAGGAGTAATAGACGAACTCACGTTACAGATCACGGGGTAGCAGAGACTACCATCTGTTGACGCTAACGGTCGCAATATATAGGACTGTGTAGATCTCTATATTTGACGAGAATCCCACAAATATATTATTTGTATATACTTCGTTAACCTGAGCTGACAGTACTTACGTGTGAGACAGTGATATTTCGTGTGCATACTTGTATAATGTGAAACTCGTAACAATACAGGAATTATATATGAGATGTACAGAAATGTCATCGGAAAATCTGACATGGATCGTATAAAGCATGATTAGATAAGACATACAGTTAGAAATGTTGTAGGACCATATGATCAACTACTCACAACCAGATGGGAGCTGTCATTGTACGGCCACGTATGCGTTACTAAAAACACAACCGAAGATGCAGACACTAATTACACAGCGCTACAAAAAAAAAATTTTTTTTGGTGCCAAACATTTTATTCTTGATTGTACATAAATGAGGCCTGCTCAATCCAAATATCACATTTACTTGTCTGTAGCAGCTCTAGTTTTTGAGATACAGACATTTTTGTATATCATTAATACAGGGTGACCCACAAAAAATGGGCCTGCGCGCGCACTTTTTGTGCTCGCGCGGGACCTTTTTTTTGGGGTAACCCTGTATTATTACACTATTTTCTATATATAGCTATGTAAAAAAGCTATTGCTGTCTAGTCCTTTACAAAAGAAAACTGCTTGTTTACTCTCAGTTTCAGTTTTCCTAGAATCTTCTCAGAATTGCCTTTTTTAGATTTTAAGA
>JAMPIV010015313.1:0-30034 GCA_024509875.1 Oreohelix idahoensis
AACACGAAACCGGGGAAACAATCCGAGCTTTATGGTCGAGGGAGTAATCGTATCGGTGTGCAAGTTTTAGATATTCACATATGGTGTCTTTCACCTGCATTCTCTGGTCGGATTACGAAAGTTCTATTGTGGATTTTGAAAGGGTATAAACAACTGGCAATAAATAAGTGTGATATTGTGAATCTGCGTATGGCTATGTGAAGATGGTTCGATAACGCGTGCGTACGGATTACGTGAAAGTATTAATATATTCATAAATCATAATGTCATAGCCACATGATAGTATAAAACCTATTGTGTGTCGCAAAATCGCACCCAACACAACGGTTTCACCCGCGCATAGTACAAAATCATACCATTAGCACCCCAAAATAATAATAATAGCCACTTCAGTCATAACTGACTATGGGAATGCACCCCTGAGGTGACAGCCCTCTGCTGGTTATTTTCCTGGTGTTTCTTTCGACGTTTTCTCCTCTCTCCTGTCTGCTGTGAGAGCTTCTTTTCACACAATCTGAGGCGGCGCCGTAGGTAGCATCGGAACTTGGTGCGATCGGCAGCTTCATCTCCCAGGTTGCTGGACTTATGTCATCTTTAAATCTCAGCTGCGGTCGCCCAACTGTCATCTGCAAGTTGTCCGTAGAAGATATCTTTCGGGATGCACGAAATACCGAGGATGTGGCATGGACACCGTAGGTGGAAGGTATTGGGCCGTCTTTCGTGCTTAGCATAAGTTGTCCAATTCTCGCTGCCATATAGAAGTGTGCTAGTGACGCAGGCGTTATATACCGCAGCTTTGGTCTTCGTTGTGAGTTTGGAGTTTCCTCAAACACGCGTTGTGAGGCGGGCAAAGGTAGCTGCAGTTTTGCCAATGCGGCTGTCAATTTCTCTGTCCAGAGAGAGTTTATCATTGATGGCAGACCCCAGGTATGTGGAGTGGTGCACCACTGCCAATTCATAGTTATCGATAGTGATAACCCCAAAGTATCACAAAGGTAACAATGCTTCACCTACACAAACCGCACGCATCCTACCACCACCAGCTATAATATGCTAGTGTACCTACTACTAGGGCTGCGACAGCTTCACCTTAACTAAACCATACACTGTATCACATGATAACAACGGTGTCACCCACAGAAGCACACATACACAGCATCATGCAGGCTATCTTCTTCAAACACAATACCTGCTGACGTAGGTGATCATGTCTCCCCCCACAACTTCCTGTCCCCCAGTCCTGTTTTATCAGGTCTGGGTAAAGGTTGTCTTTAGACTTTTATATTACAGAGTGACATCCCGTTGTAATGTTTGGCATAGGGGTCGTCCACATATGACGACATGCAATTTTGGCATTTTTTGTATTTCCCCCCCCCCCCCCCCCGCCCCCCCCCCCCCCCCCCAACCCCCATGTCAAACTTGTTCACAAAAACCCCGACACTCTTATATGACGACATAAATATTTAAACCTCCTCCTCGATCCTAGGCGATCATTAATTGCCCTCAGTATCTCTCCCTTATCCGTATTCAATGCACCTTCTATGATTGCTCTTGGAGATAATCTGTCAGCTCTTTCATTACCGCGTACTTTTGTATGACCAGGTCAGTAGATCCACACTAGTTCCTGAAGATTCGATGCTTCTATGGAGGTTTTCCATTCATGCCGGAGCGATCCACTTTGGACATTCCGAAGCATGGTTTGTGTCTGATACAATAACTGCCCTTGTTAATGAAGTTTCATACAGCCACCTTAAGACTGTAGTAGCGGTCTCTACCTCCATTTCACGCTGGAAATTGTTATCATGTAAGCGCCCCGCTATGTTCAGCGACGATTCTGCCATTTACTCTAGCACAGAAGCCCCATCCAGATTTCTCACCACAGATTACAGACCTATCAGTGTACACAATGGCATCATCATCCCCAGCATGATCATTTACTTGTACCATTTCATCGAGAACTACAAAAGCATGACCAAAAAGCTACAGACTTTCATAAATGGTTGTTTGCTTAGAATAGAAGGTTTGAAATGGTATGAAAAGATTGTCAATGTGGAACTGATGACAAGAACCAGGCAAGTGCCAGTAGAACAAGAGATGACAAGAACCAGGCAAGTGCCAGTGGAACAAGAGATGAGAAGAAGATGATGGCGATGGATAGGACACACATTGAGGAGACCTGTTGACCTGCATTATAACGCAGTCCTTGTTCTGGAACCCCCCAGTGTAAGAGAGGATGAGTAGAACAAAAGTACATGGAGAAGAGAGGATGAGTAGAACAAAAGTACATGGAGAAGAGAGGATGAGTAGAACAAAAGTACATGGAGAAGAGAGGATGAGTAGAACAAAAGTACATGGAGAAGAGAGGATGAGTAGAACAAAAGTACATGGAGAAGAGAGGATGAGTAGAACAAAAGTACATGGAGAAGAGAGGATGAGTAGAATAAAAGTACATGGAGAAGAGAACTGGAGACAGAAGTGAAAATGATGAGGAAGACGTGGAAAGAACCTGAGCTGACGGAAGGACTTGGCATGTATTTGTTGAAAGCTCCAGCTCTTTGAGGAGCTAATGGGGATCGATTGACTGATTGATAAGTTGTCCAAAAGGAGGTTACAATTGAGGATCAAAGTAGACTTTGATTATTCTGGTTTAAAAATCTATTTTGTACCGACTTCATTTATGAATGAAGTGAGCCTCGCTAGTATTCTTGTGTGACGTCACATTTTTTGCAAAACCCCCTTCCCCCTTTCAAGACACTTTCACAAATTTTTAGACCCAATTTTAGAAACAAATTGGATGCAGAGCATCCAGGACACACACACAATGATGCATATTACCAGCTCGGCAGAAGAGAACAAGTGATAATCTTCAGACTCCGCTCGGACCACAACAGATTGGGATATAATCTATTCAAAAAGCTAAAGATAGGAACTACCGACGAGTGTAACTGTCTTTCTCTTCTTTGATCATTAGCCACCGACCGTTAAAGCAGTCAGTGGCCATCACGCCTGGTGGCGTCTTGTAGGGCAACAATAAATTGATTCCACTTTGCTTGGTCGGTGGCCATCCTTCGTACAGTGCCCCAACTCTGGTTCATTCTTTGCATCTCAGCCTCCACAGTCCTCCGCCAAGTTGCTTTTGGTCGGCCTCTCTTTCGTTTTCCTTCAGGGGTTCATAGCATAGCTGTTCTTGTGATGGTATCGGGGTCTCTTCTGAGGACATAGCCAACCCAGCTCCAGCGTCTGCCAGCTATGATGGTGTGCATGTCCTCTTGCTTGCTCCGAGTAAGCAGATCTTGGTTGGTGATGGTATTCGGCCAAAAGATTCGGTGAATATTTCTTAGGCATGTTGTGTGAAAAGATGACAATTTCAACATTTCTTTCTCTGTAACTCTCTAGCATTCCGCACCATAGAGAAGCACAGAAAGCACACAGCTCTGATATAATCTTAATTTTGTTCTTGTGCTGTACTGAGAGGACTTCCAGATGTTGTTTAGACTAAAAAAGGCTGTTCTTGCTTTGTTCATTCTGTTGTTGATGTCTTTGCTTGCTCCGCCGTCTGGTGTTACTATGCATCCTAGGTATGTGAAGGTGTCTGTCTGTTCCAGTTGCTGATTCCTAATTGATATAGGCTCAGGGTTGCTCACATTGAGCGTCATGACCTCTGACTTCTTTAGATTGATGTTCAAGCCCACCTGCTGGCTTTACTTATTAAGTCTATCCGTTTTTTCCTGGATGTGTTGATGTGAATGTGCTAGTAGTGCAATGTCATCTGCATATTCCAGATTTTCTAATGTAGAAAATGTAGTCCATCTTATTCCTCTGGGACTGCCCTCTGTTGTCTGGCGCATCACCCAGTCTATGACTGTTAAAAATAGAGTGGTTGATAAGGGGCATCCCTGTCGTACTCCTGTCTTCACCTCAAAGGTTAAGTCGCTCTGCCCAATGCTACACGTAACATTGGCATAGAGGCATTTTATTATTGACACTATGCAGCTTGGAATTCCATAAGCCCTCAGTATTTTCCATAAACTGTCCCTTTGTATACTGTCAAAAATTTGACAATTATTCCTTTGTTCCACCCCGTTGGTGTTGTCCCTGTTTTCCAGACCTGTGCAAATAGTGGTTCTAATAGTTCTGCTGCTAGCTCAGGGTCTGTCTTAAATAGCTCTGGATTTAAGTTATCATGGCCAGGAGCTTTTCCATTTTTTAACCCTTTGATTGCTGTGATGATTTCTTCTTTTCGTTGAATGTCTGTATTAACATCTAGATCGTTTTCAGCCTCAGGAACATTCAATCGTGTGTCTGGTGGTTCCTTGTTCAGAGTTTCTCTTAAATGCTCTGCACATCTTGTTTCCTGTCCCTCTGCTGTCGTGATGAGATTTCCTTGCTTATCTCTTACTAATGTAATATTGTTTGCACCTCGTTTTCCGCTGATGATTTTAGTTATTTTGTATACTGTGCGAGTGTAACTGTGGCACTGATAAAATGACTGCTGAACATTTACTTCAAAGATGCCCAACATATGAGGTATATAGAATGCACGTATGGCCGTCACCAGTAACATTTTCGGTAAAAAAAAACTCTATGGAGAGAACTACGCTGGCTAGAATGTGTTTCATTTTATGGAACGCTGTTTTTGTCTGAGTTATAACAGGTAGTTCACTCGCATCAACTCGCACATACAAGTCCACAGCTGCGGCGTATCAAAGATGACACGCTTCACCCACGCAAACCCAAATATAGTGTAACACAGGTACCAACAACTTCACCCAAACAATCTCCAAACGAGGCATGACGAAAAAAAAAACAAGCATAAAAACACAGGCATGACCAAAAAAAAAAACAAGCATAAAAACACACATGATAACAGCAAAGAATCACTCAAGCAACAAACAATTTCTTTGACAAAATAAAAGTGCTGCACATATAACAAAACGCTAGCAGCAACACAGCTAGCACATGTATAAACAGTTTCAGCTTTATACACTATAATAATGCTACCTACATGCGCATACATACACACGCAAACACACTAGTATATCGCATTATCAATTCAACAAAATACTGTAACACGGACCCAAGTACAGCATAGTTCGCAAACATCAGTCTCTCTCTCTCTCTCTCTCTCTCTCTCTCTCTCTCTCTCTCTCTCTCTCTCTCTCTCTCTCTCTCTCTCTCCCCCTCCCTCCCTCCCCCTCGAATGATTTATATTTACTAATATCCATATTTTCACTTACGCTGTTTTTATAAGAACCAGTTCCCGTAAACCAAAGGAATTTACAAAATGATATTTAAATAAAGCAAGTATGCCACTGCAGTTTTTTAAACAAAAGCAGAGGCTTTACAGTATTGGTAGAGCTAGAGTATGTATGCCTTTACCTTCTCCTTCCCTCCCCCCCCCCCCCCCCCCCCTCATTTCCCGATTATAATGCCCAAAGTCTTGTTGGAGTTTGTGGTGGATAGAAAAATAAAAGTAGAAATGATGCATTTATCTGCATGATAATGGTAACAGTTACTCAACAAGTTTTCTTGCATGCTTTTGTATCTGAGATGTCAGATTCCTTACATCTTTTACTTACTTACTTTTACTTACTTGCTTTTACTTTCTTACTTTCTTTCTTTTACTTTCTTACTTTTACTTACTTTAACTTACTTTCTTACTTTTACTTACTTTCTTACGTTTACTTACTTTTACTTTCTTACTTTCTTTCTTTTACTTTCTTACTTTTACTTACTTTAACTTACTTTCTTACTTTTACTTACTTTCTTACCTTTACTTACTTTTACTTTCTTACTTACTTTTACTTTCTTACTTACTTTTACTTTCTTACTTACTTTTACATTCTTATTTTTACTTACTTTCTTACTTTTACTTACTTACTTTTACTTTCTTACTTACTTCTACTTTCCTACTTTTACTTACTTTCGTACTTTTACTTTCTTTCTTTTACTTTCTTACTTTTATTTACTTTCACTCACGCGCGCACACACACTCACGCTCGCTCGCACACGCACGCTCGCTCACACACACACACACAACTGCAGGCAGCAGCTGATTTTTAAAATCCAGCATGGTTATGTGTGACACTGTGAGGTTCAGAAAAGACCTCAATAGTCTTGAAGCCATAACACGCATGGCTAAGCAACTTCAGGGCGATTTAAGCTTGAATCCCACGACTGTCTGACCATGAAAGAAAGAACGCAGCACAAATGCCAAGCACAGTCAAAGAAACCTGTTACCGTGTAGTCATATCATCAACCTTTAAGTTTATAAATACAAATATTATTTTATTCCCAGATATTTCTGCCAGTTTATCCTAGTCATACGATAAACCATTAGTTGTATGTGAAGCCGGGGAGGGACTGGTGTCTTGTTAAACGACAGAACGTTTCAAATATGTTTGGGGGTGGTTGTCGTGGAATATTCTAATCCACATATATAAATTATTAGGTAAATATGAAGCCTAACAAATAAAATTAATAAAGAAAAGAGCAATGGTAAAATAACAGTGCTGTCACAAAGAAGGTACTCGAAATCCCCCTTGTTTTCTGCTTCGTCTGCAAATTGTAACGCTTTCACGTTGATAGTAAAAGCTTACTGTATTATACCCGCTTTCTTCAATGAAACGTGTGCTGTATTTCTTGGAAAAACATTGAGAGGCAGACTGCGTAATGACCTAAATTAATCCTAACATTAATTATACTGCGTTACCAAAACGAACGAACAGATGGACTCAAATAGAAAGAGAGAGGGGCGAATAAAATCAGGAACGCATGCAAAATTAAACACGCGTCTCGCTATTAATGCCACCCCCAACAAGCGTAACGCGATACACAATTACTACTATCACGCGTGTTAGGCTACATGCACTAACTTTTTCGGACGGACAGTGATAAATTCACTACCCTTCCCAGAATTAGGTTTTAAAATCATAAAAAACGCTTATTAGGAAAGATAACAATAGATGGGTTTACGTTTGAAAACATTACAGTACCCAGACAGCACATCTTCGAAACAGGAGGTAGAAGAAATTGCATATTTTGAACGCAGCCACGTAGCTCTTTTAAATTTGGATATTTGGGTTCCTTGGGGCTTGCTGACAAAGAATATGTAAAACGTTACGCAAATAGTCCAGGAATTAATAAATTATAACCAAAATAAAATAGTGGGGATGCCTGACAACATGGAATCATTTCTGCTCATAAAATTTTTTTATAACGTGTTTGAAAAAACCTTACGTTACAGAAATAGCCTACCATGTAAACTCCAAATTGATTGGAGCGCAACAAATGAAAGACTAACCACGATTGGTCGGGCTATAAATACTATCTATCGTTGTTAGGGGAGACGTGGAAAGGTAACATTTTTTCAAACACTTGTCGAAACGTGGCTCCATTGGCTAGACTCGCTGATATACTCACTTAGGAGCGTTAGTTCGAGACCACTAGTGCAAATAAGCTTGATAAAGCAACAGTGCGTTGAAGCCAGCTCATATTTTGCTAAATAAAAGCCTGGAACATAAGCAGATGGGAATTTGTGCCAGAATTCATTGCTAATCAACGTATCTGTGTTTGTTTCCATGAATTGTGGTAAGCTTGAAACATTCAGTATCTTTTAATGAAAATTGAATGTGAATTGTTAATTTATGCCTGTATATATGTGTAGTTCAGTAGCAAACATGATGTAAAGCCTATAATGCTCCCGCCTGAACAGAAGGTGTCGGAGGAAAGTAAAACTGCATGGAATGGCCAAACAGTACACTGACACCTAGATTATTGATTAGACAGAAATAATGCTGGAAGTGCAGAGGCGTGGTAACCATTAAGGAGGTTAATACTGGAATAAAGTATTTCACATGAAGCTGATAGTTGGCCTAACGCTCTGAACTCAATGTTTGTGATGTGTTGTGATCAGTGTAAAAAGAGAGTATAAGTTAGTTATGAAGTAGAAGGTACATCCTTCTTGATTTCAGGGACCGTGGTCTTGATGGTACTGAGCAGCACCTGGTCAGAGCTTTGCTGAATCCAGAGTCGGACAGCATACTCCTTGGTCTTTTTAGCTATCAGTGAGGTGTCTCCAGAGCCCAGGGGAGAATTCGAGCAGAGGAGTCCTTTCCTGCCGCCATCACGCAAGATAAGCTGATTTGGCCAGCTGAGCTCAACATTATGTCCCCTCATCTTGAAATGACTTTGTAAAAATAACATTCAGAGGGGAATTTAATTGTCTTAATATCAGGAACTGAGAACATCTCCAATACTAGTCCCAAAAGACAAACTATTGAAGTCATGATGACAAATACCAACAGAGCTTGAACAAAACAAAACCAGTATTACCTCATATTACTACTACACAACTGACACACATAGGATATTTTTAAATAATATATGTCACTACAATATTCATATTGATAAAGTCTGTACATATACTTGTAATTAAAATTGATTGTGATTCCTGGTTCCTTTGTATTTGAATCAGGACACATATACCTTTATGACAACAATGAATACATATTGTTATTTGAAAAGTTATCAGTGACTCCTTAAGATATTCTCATAGAGTGTTATATGTATGTGAGTGTCACAGTGTTGTCAAGAGTAGTGGATTAAATTAAATTGTTTATCTGTCTGTTGTTGTGACTTACACTTCATCATACACATACCCTAGACACATAACGTAGTCATCACACTATTCCAGAATAATTCTGACTGAGATATATAGATATGTGGTAGCAAGTAAGGTTATCTATAATACACTACTCTTAATAGATATAGATACCTTCACAGCTGATCTCAGTCAGTACACTAAGTCCCCTATAAATATTTATAACATCCCACTTCACCACATATATTGGGGTCTCGCTCTTGGGATTTTGAATCTTTCCCTATTAAAAATATTGGGGGTAATTCACTTCAGGGAATATAAGAATTAAAAGGTATCCTTGGGTGGAATTAAATAAGGTTGAGCTCACGGTGCCTGTGTTGTCCATTAGATATATTTAGAGATTAAATTGTTGGTTAGACATTGTAGAAATTTACCTGATAGACAATGGCGGACCTGGCCAAGTTTCGATCTGCTGCTGTACAGACTGCAAAAGAGTTAGGATTAGATGGGCAAGTTATGGTTGCCTATGTCACTACGGAATGTGACAAATTTATTGAACGCGAAGAAAGAAGATTAGAAAAAGAGGCCGAAAGAAAGTTAGAGGCTGAGACTAAGAGGTTGCAAGCTGAGGCTGAGACTAAGAGGTTGCAGATTGAGGCTGACAAAGAGGCTAAGAAATTGGAAGCAGAAAGAGAAGACAAAAGATTAGCTGCAGAAAGGGAAGAGAAGAAATTAGCTGCAGAAGAGAAGAGATTAGCTGCAGAGAGGGAAGCAGAAAAGGAGGAGAAAAGATTACAAAGGGAACATGAATTACGACTAAGGGAGTTTGAGTTTCAGGGCCATGCTCCTGAAAATGGTGCCAGTCCCTTTGCCTCTGATGCCACTGCTAGCCAAGGAGCCTCAACCTCAGCTATGAATTTTCATTTAGATCATTTTGTTGAGAAAGACGATGATATAGAGAGCTACCTAAATAGGTATGAACTATTAGCTACCACGTATGGGTTAGAGAGAGAAAGGTGGAGCTTAAAGTTATCTCAGGGACTTCGTGGGGCAGCTTATGAAGTTTTTGCAAAAATGAGCAGAGGTGATCAGGAAAATTATGACATGCTAAAGCAGGCTCTTTTGTTAAGGTATGAAAAGAATGCAGAATTTTATAGGAAAAAATTTAGGAATGCTAAACTACTGTCAGGTGAAACCTATCACCAGTTCTCTGCACGAATAGAGACATACTTGGAGAAATGGACTTCTCTGGGGAAAACCCAAGATCTTAAGGAAATGGTCCTTATAGAGCAATTAAGAGAGTCCATGGCTCCAGACCTGAGAAAGTTTCTCATGGAACAAGGTGCAGAGAGGCTGGGTGAGTTGCTAAATGTTGCTGAAAGGTATCAAGCAGCTCAAGCAGAGGTAACAGGTAATAAAAAGAAACAAGTGGATAACTTTAGGGCACCACAGAACTTTAATAAATTTGATCCTAGGGATCAACACAAAGGTAAGCACCAGTCTGATAGGCCACGGTATGAAAATAAAAATAAATTCCCACAATTCGATGAAAGGAAATATGATGAAAGAAAATCTTTCAACCAAGGAAAAAGGTGGTGTAAAAATTGTAAGATGGACAATCATGACACTGACCGTTGCAGAAGGAAACCTGTGTATATGGCAACCCTTCAGGTCAGGTCGACCTCAAGACAGGAGGAGGATATTATGTTAGATACCACTCCAGAAGAGATGAGGAAGGCACAGGCTGGGGATAAAACACTCAAGCCTTGTTTCAGAAAATTGTCAACTTGTCATACAACTCCAGGCAAGGGAGATTTTTACATGAAAAACAAGTTGATGTATAGGAAGACTGGAGCTAGATCCAAAGGTCAGGGACAACTGGTACTTCCAAAGAGATATAGGACAGAATTAATAAGGAGCCTACATGTGAAACCAGATGGGGACCATGAGAAAATAGGTACCATCATTCAAAAGGTGGCTCACAATTATTATTGGCCCAAAGCAAGATGGGACATTGAGAATTTTGTAGAAAGGTGTAGCATAGCACATGAGGGAACACCCACAAGTGGGAACATGGATCAGGACCTGGACACGCCACGGGGCAAAATTAGGCCTGATAATAAAAAGAAAAATAGATTTGAAAAAGTGGACCAAATGGAATGGGAAGCCCCTTTTCACGGACAAGCTTCACTTAACTGTTTTACAATGGCCACTATGCGGAGAGTGCAAAAGGATGTCTTACCCCAGGATAAGCCGACAATCCCTCAATCGGACTTAAACAAACTGGAGGAAGAGGATGTAGAGAGGAAATCTCTCATCAAGAATTTTAAGTGGGGAGAAAGCCCCAAAAGAAAAATTGGTAGCGGTCGTTTTGTGAATGAAAATTCTGGGAGGAAAAATCATCACTATAAAGCTTCGAGTGGAAGAGACCATACCGGTGCATGGACAAATAGGTCCACACAATTAAAGGTCCATATGTAGCTATGTTAAGAACGTGGACTGATGAAAAGGCAGAGGAAAACATTACATCTTCATACCAATATGTGAATGAGCTGACCACTCGGTTAAAAACTGGCTGGAAACTTGCCAATGAAAATTTGAAACAAGCCAGGAAGAAACATGCTGCCTATTATAACAGGAAGGCGAAAGACAGAAATTTGGCTGTGGGAGAGAAAGTACTGCTTCTTTTGCCTGGGAGTCAGAATAAGTTACAAATTGGATGGCAGGGTCCATATACAGTTTTAGAGAAGGTGTCTAGAACAAATTATAAGATAGATAAGAAGGGGAAAGAAAAAATCTATCATGTGAATCTCCTGAAGAAATATTTGGAAAGAGAACATCAGGAAGAGACACACTTGTTGACCTTGTCCATCGCCATGGAGATGAAAAAGGAACCACTTTCATCATTTGAATATCCATTACACCCCTGTGAGACAGCAGCACAGGTGAAAATCAGTACACATTTAACGAAAACTCAGAAAGAGAGAGTGCAACAGGTTCTAAATAATCATGCAGAGGTGTTAACAGACCGACCAGGGCATACAAACCTATTGGAATATGATATGAAACTAATAGACTCCACACCTATCTGTATGAAACCATATTCGATTCCGTTTGCTAAGGAGAAAGCTTTGAAGGAAGAGATAGACTATCTATTGAAGGAAGGAATTATTTCGCACAGTGAGTCTTCGTATAGTTCCGGTGTTGTACTCTTAAGGAAGCCCTCTGGAGAACATAGACTCTGTATAGATTACAGGAGACTGAATGCTATTACAGAAGGACAGGTGGATCCATTGCCGGATACAAATCAGCTGTTTGCCAGGCTAAATAAAGCTAAATATTTCTCAAAAGTGGATCTGAGTAAAGGATACTATCAGATTCCAGTAAAGCCTGAGGTTAGACCATACCTAGCTTTTAGTACCTCAGAAGGACACTATGAGTTTAATAGATTGCCATTTGGATTGAAGAATGCGCCTAGTGTCTTCTCTAGAATGATGAGAAAATTATTGGATCCTCTGAATAATCCCTGTATAACAAATTTTATGGATGATATCCTTATAGCAACAGAAACATTTGAGGAACACATTGACTCTCTGAACATGCTGTTTGATCGACTTAGGGAGGCAAATTTAACAGCCCGACCAACCAAATGTTGCGTTGGATGTAAAGAATTGGAATTTTTGGGACACACAGTTTATCAGGGAAACATGACCCCTGACCCAAAGAATTTAGAGAAACTACAGAAAGCCCCGAGACCACAAACCAAGAAGGACGTGAGATCCTTTGTCTCATTATGTGGTTTCTACCAGAAGTATATCAAAAACTTTAATTCCATATGTGCACCGTTAACTGATTTGACACGTAAAGGACATCCAGATCGCATTACATGGACACCACAATGTGAAATGACTTACCAAGAATTGAAGGAAAAGCTCACAAGTAAACCCATTTTGAAATTACCTGACTTAAGTCAAGAATTCATAGTAAGCACGGATGCAAGTAATATTGGGTTAGGTGCAACTCTACTACAGAAATCAGATGCATTGGATGGGGAATTAAGCCCAGTGGCATATGCTAGCAGAAAGTTGAATAAAGCTGAAATCAACTACTCAACTAGCGAAAAAGAATGTCTTGCAGTAATATGGGCGATAAAGAAATTCAATATTTATCTATATGGGAAGGCATTTAAGTTGCAAACAGACCACAAACCTTTATCGTTTCTAGCACAGGCTAGGCATGAGAACTCCAGGTTACTCCGATGGTCTTTACTTTTGGCTCCATATAATTTTAGCATTGAGTATATATCTGGAAAAACCAATTTGGGAGCGGATTTTTTAAGCCGCCATCCGTGTGATGAGGTATTTCTTGGAAAAACATTGAGAGGCAGACTGCGTAATGACCTAAATTAATCCTAACATTAATTATACTGCGTTACCAAAACGAACGAACAGATGGACTCAAATAGAAAGAGAGAGGGGCGAATAAAATCAGGAACGCATGCAAAATTAAACACGCGTCTCGCTATTAATGCCACCCCCAACAAGCGTAACGCGATACACAATTACTACTATCACGCGTGTTAGGCTACATGCACTAACTTTTTCGGACGGACAGTGATAAATTCACTACCCTTCCCAGAGTTAGGTTTTAAAATCATAAAAAAACGCTTATTAGGAAAGATAACAATAGATGGGTTTACGTTTGAAAACATTACAGTACCCAGACAGCACATCTTCGAAACAGGAGGTAGAAGAAATTGCATATTTTGAACGCAGCCACGTAGCTCTTTTAAATTTGGATATTTGGGTTCCTTAGGGCTTGCTGACAAAGAATATGTAAAACGTTACGCAAATAGTCCAGGAATTAATAAATTATAACCAAAATAAAATAGTGGGGATGCCTGACAACATGGAATCATTTCTGCTCATAAAATTTTTTTATAACGTGTTTGAAAAAACCTTACGTTACAGAAATAGCCTACCATGTAAACTCCAAATTGATTGGAGCGCAACAAATGAAAGACTAACCACGATTGGTCGGGCTATAAATACTATCTATCGTTGTTAGGGGAGACGTGGAAAGGTAACATTTTTTCAAACACTTGTCGAAACGTGGCTCCATTGGCTAGACTCGCTGATATACTCACTTAGGAGCGTTAGTTCGAGACCACTAGTGCAAATAAGCTTGATAAAGCAACAGTGCGCTGAAGCCAGCTCATATTTTGCTAAATAAAAGCCTGGAACATAAGCAGATGGGAATTTGTGCCAGAATTCATTGCTAATCAACGTATCTGTGTTTGTTTCCATGAATTGTGGTAAGCTTGAAACATTCAGTATCTTTTAATGAAAATTGAATGTGAATTGTTAATTTATGCCTGTATATATGTGTAGTTCAGTAGCAAACATGATGTAAAGCCTATAATGCTCCCGCCTGAACAGAAGGTGTCGGAGGAAAGTAAAACTGCATGGAATGGCCAAACAGTACACTGACACCTAGATTATTGATTAGACAGAAATAATGCTGGAAGTGCAGAGGCGTGGTAACCATTAAGGAGGTTAATACTGGAATAAAGTATTTCACATGAAGCTGATAGTTGGCCTAACGCTCTGAACTCAATGTTTGTGATGTGTTGTGATCAGTGTAAAAAGAGAGTATAAGTTAGTTATGAAGTAGAAGGTACATCCTTCTTGATTTCAGGGACCGTGGTCTTGATGGTACTGAGCAGCACCTGGTCAGAGCTTTGCTGAATCCAGAGTCGGACAGCATACTCCTTGGTCTTTTTAGCTATCAGTGAGGTGTCTCCAGAGCCCAGGGGAGAATTCGAGCAGAGGAGTCCTTTCCTGCCGCCATCACGCAAGATAAGCTGATTTGGCCAGCTGAGCTCAACATTATGTCCCCTCATCTTGAAATGACTTTGTAAAAATAACATTCAGAGGGGAATTTAATTGTCTTAATATCAGGAACTGAGAACATCTCCAATACTAGTCCCAAAAGACAAACTATTGAAGTCATGATGACAAATACCAACAGAGCTTGAACAAAACAAAACCAGTATTACCTCATATTACTACTACACAACTGACACACATAGGATATTTTTAATAATATATGTCACTACAATATTCATATTGATAAAGTCTGTACATATACTTGTAATTAAAATTGATTGTGATTCCTGGTTCCTTTGTATTTGAATCAGGACACATATACCTTTATGACAACAATGAATACATATTGTTATTTGAAAAGTTATCAGTGACTCCTTAAGATATTCTCATAGAGTGTTATATGTATGTGAGTGTCACAGTGTTGTCAAGAGTAGTGGATTAAATTAAATTGTTTATCTGTCTGTTGTTGTGACTTACACTTCATCATACACATACCCTAGACACATAACGTAGTCATCACACTATTCCAGAATAATTCTGACTGAGATATATAGATATGTGGTAGTAAGTAAGGTTATCTATAATACACTACTCTTAATAGATATAGATACCTTCACAGCTGATCTCAGTCAGTACACTAAGTCCCCTATAAATATTTATAACATCCCACTTCACCACAGTGGTGCGCGGTGATCTTAGATTTTTCCTGACTCAAGTGATACGGAAAGGGGGGGGGGGCGGAGGGGGGGGGGCAATACGCACTAATGAACAGGATATTTATGTCCATTCTGTACTTTCCTTGAATGCATCTTACCCCTGGCCCACAACAAATTTGTAGATGATAGAGGCACCGCAATAGAAAGTTCTTATAGAAGCTAGACTGGAAATTCTATGTGCCGGCATTATACTGTTTAAAAATGGTTTGCACAAACAATAAATCACAGAAAAAATACTTTTACGAAAAAAATAAATGTCCTAAAAACGTTAGCTATGATGGCCGATCGCCCCGGTGGTTTCTTTCGCCTTAGCTCAACCATACGTGACCTTAACGACATGTTTTGAAATTTTGCTACACACAGGTATTCGCCGGGAACTAAGTGCATAGAACAATTGAGGTCAAGGCTGGCGATTTCACTATTCAAAATATGCTGTAGCTCAGAGCTTCTTAACCTTGTATGCACCAATGAACCCATTTTGTTGGCCGGTGAAAGCTACGGACCCTTTCTAAGGGGGAAAAGAACTATATAAATGCATATTTTAAAATGTTACATTTTAGATTATGTACACGGAAACCTTTTAACCCATTCACAAGGGGTCCGTGGTGAACGGGTTAAGAAGCCCCGCTGTAACTAATGATGCATGTCTTTTGTGTAGGCCTACAATTTTGTTGTTGGTCCAATTACTTCTGACTTGCAGAACTGGCTGTTATAGCAAGTAACTGATGTAGATAGCGTGCATGTAGACAACAGTTGGGATGCTGATGAAGTTTGATTTCTCTCACACAATAAAATCATATACAGGAAAATTGATAGTGGTCATATAACAATCTATTTATCGTCAATACAAGTCAGCTCCGCGTAGAGCACATGTCTTCAACAAACACACTCCAAGACCTCTTGTCTTTTGCCATCCGCTCAAGGTCTTTTCATGTCTGTCGCCAGATCTGTCCTCCGTGTGTTGATTGGTTCGCCTCTAGCACTCTTACCCTGGGGTTACAGAACAGTGACTACTGTGTAATGCTATCATCTGGTGCAACGCCAGCGTCTTCTCTTCACCTCTTGCTCCACCTGTATTTACCTGGCTCTTTCCATTTCAATATTAGTGATATTGCCATACCATTTCAATATTATTTTCTGCACAAGCGCTCATTTACATTCAGTGTTACACAGAACCAATCATGACATATGGAAGTGAGTCATGAACAATTAGTGAATAAATAGGAAAATCACTAGAGGCCGCAGAGATGAGGTTGTGCGGAAGAATGTTAAAAATACCATGGCCAGCCAAAGATAGTAATGAGGATGTGACCAATGTGGAAAAGAAGCTTATTCTTCAGGTTAGAAGGAAGCAATCCACTTTATTTGGACATGTTATGACAAGAAGAAAGCTGGAGTATATCATGACAACAGGAAATACTGAGAGGACGACAAGGACAGAAGATACTGGACTGTCCGACATCACTGTATGCAAATAGGTCAACAACAGAATTGATAAAAAGTATTGTAGACAGCAAGCTGTGGAGAAATATGATCACCTACGCTACCAGGCAAGGTACCTGAAGAAGAACTCATTAATGAAAGTGCATACATTTATGGAGCATCAGACTGACTAAGCGGTGTCGCCTCCCCTCTCTGTAGTAGTGGTCCACTAACGGCCAAACTTCGAGTAATAGGATGAGGGTTTTCAAAGGTATCAACCTTGGCTTCAAGATTACTCTTGGCAGAGATATAAATAGAAGACTGGTGCTTCTATTTCAGGGAGTCTCACATGGATTAATAGAATAGCAATGATAACAACCGAGTCATCTAAGTTGTCATAAAGTTAGTATTCTTCCGCCCACGTCTGTGAGAAATATGTTTCGAGTTGTATGAGCCCCCAGCTGAAGGTGATTCAGAAAAATATTAATTTAGTAGCTTTGTGTATGTATGTTTGTTTTTTTAATGAGTCATGTGGGTGCAGACATAAAATTCACTCAATAAGTGATTAAATCAACTCTAGATTTATATTTACATATAAAACAAATTTAATAGAGAGTTTTTGTTTAACAGAGTAAAATGAATCAAATTGATTTTTGTAAAAGGAAAAACAAACAGTTAACTTTATCTTCATGGGAATATATGGTGATTTTAAAAACAGAGTTCATGAGCTGAGCCTGTACTGACTACTTAGTTCGACATGTGGTGACTGTCGCGAAGTCGAATTCACAACACGTCATTCTTTACCCAAACTGCACGCCATACTTTATAAATACTATAGGATAACAGAACCAATGAAACGCCGTCCTTATTCGGTTGTTTACAAAAGTACTGCTTAACAATGGCAAGCTCAGATCTGTGTAACCTTGGTTCAATTGGAGGTAAGCTACAGACTTAGGAGCGAAGTACAACATGGCAGAGATCAAGAATTCTGTAATAGGAATGTTCATGTAATAGTGTGTGCAAAGATTTCCACGGGAAGTAATGTGGGAAGGAAGAAATCTCGAATGGACTGCATCGAGACATAAGGCAAGTCAAAAATTTTGTTGTTTAGGCTACGCCTAGGAAAATACGGTAGTATGATAGTAAAAGCCCATTTTCGCAATAGAAAATGAATAATTCTGGGTGTAATTTAAGCCTAAGATGAAGGAAATCGGTCCAGGAATGTCACATATGGAAATAATGCAGCAGTGATCATCCACTTTTGCCCCTCCCCATCTAGTTTATTTTTTGCTATACAGTAACGCCTGATTCACCATCGCAATTAACACGCGAGCCATCTGGCAATTAAGCACGAACGTGGAACAGAGCGAAGTGAGCAGTACGGCGCAATCGTTCTTTGATCAGAGAAACGGAGCTATAAGCCTGAGACGTACTTGGAGTGTTACATTTTCAAGGGAATTACTTACGTAGCTGAGAGGCGGCAGAGGTGAAGAAATTACCTTTTATTCAGGAACGGAACGGCTAATTGGCCCGGCCCTGGTCGGAGGTGTGACTTTCGCATTAAGGAGCGAAAGAACGGAATCCATAGATATATTCCTCGTCTCTCCCAGCTCAGGTATCAGTCACTCAGAGAATTCTTGAGAATAACTAGCTCGATATTATGAGAGTTTTCGTACATAGTACTTCTTATATTCGTGGAGATATTTTCAGTTTCTTCTGTTTTGTGGTAATTTATATACTAGCATCTTAAGTGATTTGGTGTGTTTAAAGTTTTCATTTATATTTCACTGGGATTTTCTGTGTTAAATTGAATAACGTATTAAATAACTTATAGCTAAATTTTTCCAGCTGTAAAGTAAAAATTACTCGCTATTTCCCAGTAAGAGATGTTTTAAATTGACTAGCACATACATTAAATAACTGTCTACTGACGGTACATATATTATTTACTTCTATCCATTTTTATGTAACGTTCATAAATGACTAGTGTTCATATCACACGTTAAAAAACGATAGGATAAGATAGACCCTTTGTGGTAAAGTGGGATGATATAAATATTTATAGGGACTTAGTGTACTGACTGAGATCAGCTGTGAAGGTATCTGTATCTAATATGTGTAGTGTTTTACAGATAACCTTACTTACTGCCACATATTTATATCTCAGTCAGAATTATTCTGGAATATTGTGTTGGCAACGTTATATGTCTAGGGTTATGCAAATGATGAAGTGTAAGTCACCACAACAACAAACAGATAAACAATTTAATTATTCCACCACACTTGACAACACTGTGACACTCACAAACAGTCAACACTCTAGAAGACTATCTTAAAAGATTCAATGATAAATTTCAGATATATACAGATGTATTGATTTTTTCTACAATAGTGATCCTGATTCAACTACACAGTGAACCAGGCAATATTATAACATGTAATTACAAATATTATGTACACAGATATAAATGTGGTCTTTGCATTGACATACAATATTAGTAATCTATGTGTGTGAGTTGTGATGTGGTAATATGAGGTAATACTGGTTTTGTTCTTCAAGATAGATTCTTATTAGACATCATGACTGCATGTGTTTGTTTCTGTTGGAACTAGTATTGGAGATGTTCTCAGTTCCTGTCATTAAAACAATTAATTACCCCTCTTTAATTAATACAATTCATTTTAAGAGGAGGTGGTACAAATTGTTGAGCTCTGTTGGCCACGAAGGGCTTAACTTTCGTGATGGCGGCAGGCAAAGACTCCTCTGCTAGACTTCTTCACTGGTTCTGAAGACACCTCACTGGTTCTGAAGACACCTCACTGGTTACTACAGGGACCAAAGAGTATGTTGTAGCCTCTGGATTCAGCAAATGCTCAGACTAGGTGCGGCTTCAATAACTAGGACCACAGTCCCACAATTCAAGGAAATAAACACAGATACGTTGACTAGCAATGAATGTAGGCACAAATACTGGCACAAATTCCCATCTGCTTATGTTCCAGGCTTTTATTTAGCAAAAAATATGAGCTGGCTTC
This sequence comes from Oreohelix idahoensis, assembly GCA_024509875.1. NCBI lineage: Eukaryota > Metazoa > Mollusca > Gastropoda > Stylommatophora > Oreohelicidae > Oreohelix > Oreohelix idahoensis. The sequence goes on from JAMPIV010015313.1 coordinate 19,665, forward strand.
AACGCACTGTTGCTTTATCAAGCTTATTTGAACTAGTGGTCTCGAACTAACGCTATCAATTAACTATATTAACAGACCTAACCAATCAGGCCATTTCTACCCCATCGTTTGAAAAAAAGTACTCTTACTTCCGTCTCCCTTGACAACAAAAGATAGCATTTATAGTCCGACTAATCGTGTTTAGCCTTACATATCATTCCCTCCAATCAATTCAAATGTAACTTGTGGCCTATTTCCGTACAATGGTGGTCTAAAATTCTGCCACTGAGCGACTCCGAGTTTTTAGGTTGTCTGACACCCTCATTATTTTCTTTTGCCTATAATTTATTAATTCCTGGACTATTTGCGTAACACTTAACATATTCTGTGTCAGCAAGCCCTAAGGAATCCAAATATCTCAATCTAAGGGAGCTAGGTGGCTGCGTTCAAAATGTGCATTTTCTACCACCTCCTGTTCACTTCAATCCCCATGTGGTGTCTGGGTACTGTCATGTTTTCAAACGTAAATCCATCTAATGTCATCTTTCCTAATAAGCGTTTTTCAGGTTTTTTTAAAACCTAACTCTGGGAAGGCTAGTGTTTTTATCACTGTCCGTCTGAAATAAAGTTAGTGCATGTGGCCTTACACGCGTGTTAGGGGTGGCATTAATATAGCGAGACGCGTGTTTAGTGTTGCTTGCGTTGCTGCCTTCAGCCCTCCCTTCTTTCCATCTTAGTCCATCTGTTCGTTCGTTTTGGTAACGTAGTATAATTAATGTTAGGATTAATTTAGGTCATTAATCACTTGCGTATCTCAAGGTTTTTCTTAGAACTGCAGTACACGTTTTATTGGGTTGTGGATACGCATGTATTTATGCAGTGGCTTATATTTAACGTGGAAACGTTACAATTTGCAGACGAAGCATAAAACAAAGGGGATTTCGAGTACTGTCATTGTGACAGCACTGTTCTTTACCATTCTTCTTCCTTTTATAGAATTTATTTGTTAGGCTTTACATTTACTTTTTAATTTATATATGTGGATTAGAATTTCTCACGACAAATCCTCCCCTCTTAAAACAGACGTTATATGTCAGTCTATAATTCTATATACACATAGAGAAATTTATTATTATTTCTGGGGCTTACGGTGATTCTCATCACACGGATGGCGGCTTAAAAAATCCGCTCCCAGATTTGTTTTTCCACTTATATACTCTATGCTAAACTCAAATGGCTGTAGCAATAATGACCAATGGAGTAATCTAGTGTTCTCATGCCTAGCTTGTGCTAGAAACGACAAGGGTTTGTGATCCGTTTGCAACTTAAATGCCTTCCCATACAGATAAATATTGAATTTCTTTATCGCCCATATTACTGCAAGACATTCTTTTTCGCTAGTTGAGTAGTTGGTTTCAGCTTTATTCAACTTTCTGCTAGCATATGCCACTGGGCTTAATTCCCCATCCAACGCATCTGATTTCTGTAGCAGAGTTGCACCTAACCCAATATTACTGGCATCAGTCCTTACTACAAATTCCTGACTTAAGTCAGGTAGTTTCAAAATAGGTTTACTTGTGAGCTTTTCCTTCAATTCTTGGTAAGCCATTTCACATTGTGGTGTCCATGTAATTCGATCTGGGTGTCCTTTACGTGTCAAATCCGTTAACGGTGCACATATGGAATTAAAGTTTTTGATATACTTTTGGTAGAAACCACATAATGAGACAAAGGATCTCACGTCTTTCTTGGTTTGTGGTCTCGGGGCTTTCTTTAGTTTTTCTAAATTTTTTGGGTCAGGGGTCATGTTTCCCTGATAAACTGTGTGTCCCAAAAATTCCAATTCTTTACATCCAACGCAACATTTGGTTGGTCGGGCTGTTAAATTCGCTTCCCTAAGTCGATTAAACAGCATGTTCAGAGAGTCAATGTGTTCCTCAAAGGTTTCTGTTGCTATAAGGATATCATCCATGAAATTTGTAATGCATGGGTTATTCAGAGGGTCCAATAATTTTCTCATCATTCTAGAGAAGACACTAGGTGCATTCTTCAATCCAAATGGCAATCTGTTAAACTCATAGTGTCCTTCTGATGTACTAAAAGCTAGATATGGTCTAACCTCAGGCTTTACTGGAATTTGATAGTATCCTTTACTCAAATCCACTTTTGAGAAATACTTAGCTTTATTTAGTCTGGCAAACAACTGATTTGTATCCGGCAATGGATCCATTTGTCCTTCTGTAATAGCATTCAGTCTTCTGTAATCTATACAGAGTCTATGTTCTCCAGAGGGTTTCCTTAAAAGTACAACACTGGAACTATACGAAGATTCACTGTGTGAAATAATTCCTTCCTTCAACAAATAGTCTATCTCTTCCTTCAAAGCTTTTTCCTTAGCAAAAGGAATCGAATAAGGCTTCATACAGACAGGTGTGGGGTCTATCAGTTTCATATCATATTCCAATAAGTTTGTATGCCCCGGTCGATCTGTTAACACCTCTGTATGATTATCTAGAACCTGTTGCACTCTCTCCTTCTGATTTTTCGTTAAATGCGTACTGATTTTCACCTGTGCCGCTGTCTCACAGGGGTGTAATGGATATTCAAATGATGAAAGTGGTTCCTTCTTCATCTCCATTGCAATGGACAAGGTTAGCAAGTGTGTCTCTTCCTGATGTTCTCTTTCCAAATATTTCTTCAGGAGATTCACATGATAGATTTTTTCTTTCCCCTTCTTATCTATCTTATAATTGGTTCTAGACACCTTCTCTAGAACTGTATATGGACCTTGCCATCCAATTTGTAACTTATTCTGATTTCCGGGCAAAAGAAGCAGTACCTTCGCTCCCACAGCCAAATTTCTGTCTTTCGCCTTCCTGTTATAATAGGCAGCATGTTTCTTCCTGGCTTGTTTCAAATTTTCATTGGCATGTTTCCAGCCAGTTTTTAAACGAGTGGTCAGCTCATTTACATATTGGTATGAGGATGTAATATTTTCCTCTGCTTTTTCATCCGTCCACGTTCTTAACAGAGCTACATATGGACCTTTAATTTTGTGGACCTCTTTGTCCATGCACCGGTATGGTCTCTTCCACTTGAAGCGCTATAGTGATGATTTTTCTTCCCAGAATTTTCATGCACAAAACGACCGCTACCAATTTTTCTCTTGGGGCTGTCTCCCCACTTAAAATTCTTGATGAGAGATTTCCTCTCTACATCCTCTTCCTCCAGTTTGTTTAAGTCCGATTGAGGGATTGTCGGCTTATCCTGGGGTAAGACATCTTTTTGCACTTTCCGCATAGTGGCCATTGTAAAACAGTTAAGTGAAGCTTGTCCGTGAAAAGGGGCTTCCCATTCCATTTGGTCCACTTTATCAAATTTATATTTCTTTTTATTATCAGGCCTAATTTTGCCCCTTGGCGTGTCCAGGTCCTGATCAATGTTCCCACTTGTGGGTGTTCCCTCATGTGCTATGCTACACCTTTCTACAAAATTCTCAATGTCCCATCTTGCCTTGGGCCAATAATAATTGTGAGCCACCTTTTGGATGATGGTACCTATTTTCTCATGGTCCCCATCTGGTTTCACATGTAGGCTCCTTATTAATTCTGCCCTATATCTTTTAGGAAGTACCAGCTGTCCCTGACCTTTGGATCTAGCTCCAGTCTTCCTATACATCAACTTGTTTTCCATGTAAAAATCTCCCTTGCCTGGAGTTGTATAATAAGTTGACAATTTCCTGAAACAAGGCTTGAGTGTTTTATCCCCAGCCTGTGCCTTCCTCATCTCTTCTGGAGTGGTATCTAACATAATATCCTCCTCCTGTCTTGAGGTCGACCTGGCCTGAAGGGTGGCCATATACACAGGTTTCCTTCTGCAACGGTCAGTGTCATGATTGTCCATCTGACAATTTTTACACCACCTTTTTCCTTGGTTGAAAGATTTTCTTTCATCATATTTCCTTTCATCGAATTGTGGGAATTTATTTTTATTTTCATACCGTGGCCTATCAAACTGGTGCTTACCTTTGTTTTGATCCCTAGGATCAAATTTATTAAAGTTCTGTGGTGCCCTAAAGTTATCCACTTGTTTCTTTTTATTACCTGTTACCTCTGCTTGAGCTGCTTGATACCTTTCAGCAACATTTAGCAACTCACCCAGCCTCTCTGCACCTTGTTCCATGAGAAACTTTCTCAGGTCTGGAGCCATGGACTCTCTTAATTGCTCTATAAGGACCATTTCCTTAAGATCTTGGGTTTTCCCCAGAGAAGTCCATTTCTCCAAGTATGTCTCTATTCGTGCAGAGAACTGGTGATAGGTTTCACCTGACAGTAGTTTAGCATTCCTAAATTTTTTCCTATAGAATTCTGCATTCTTTTCATATCTTAACAAAAGAGCCTGCTTTAGCATGTCATAATTTTCCTGATCACCTCTGCTCATTTTTGCAAAAACTTCATAAGCTGCCCCACGAAATCCTTGAGATAACTTTAAGCTCCACCTTTCTCTCTCTAACCCATACGTGGTAGCTAATAGTTCATACCTATTTAGATAGCTCTCTATATCATCGTCTTTCTCAACAAAATGATCTAAATGAAAATTCATAGCTGAGGTTGAGGCTCCCTGGCTAGCAGTGGCATCAGAGGCAAAGGGACTGGCACCATTTTCAGGAGCATGGCCTTGAAACTCAAACTCCCTTAGTCGTAACTCATGTTCCCTTTGTAATCTCTTCTCCTCCTTTTCTGCTTCCCTCTCTGCAGTCAATCTTCTTTCTTCTGCTTCCCTTTCTGCAGCTAATTTCTTCTCTTCCCTTTCTGCAGCTAATTTCTTCTCTTCTCTTTCTGCAGTCAATCTTCTTTCTTCTGCTTCCAATTTCTTAGCCTCAGCCTCAAATTGTAACTTCTTAATTTCCCTTTCAGCCTCTAACTTTCTTTCGGCTTCAAACCTTCTTTCTTCGCGTTCAATAAATTTGTCACATTCAGTAGTGACATAGGCAACCATAACTTGCCCATCTAATCCTAACTCTTTTGCAGTCTGAACAGCAGCAGATCGAAATTTGGCCAGGTCAGCCATTGTCTATCAGGTAAGTTTATACAATGTCTAACTAACAATTCAATCTCTAAATATATATCTAATGGACAACACAGGCACCGAGAGCTCAACCTTATTTAATTCCACCCAAGGATACCTTTTTAATTCTTATTATTCCCTGAAGTGAATTACCCCCCAATATTTTTAATAGGGAAAGATTCAAAATCCCGGACGAGCCCCCAATATATGTGGTAAAGTGGGATGTTATAAATATTTATAGGGGACTTAGTGTACTGACTGAGATCAGCTGTGAAGGTATATATATATCTAATAAGAGTAGTGTATTATATATAACCTTACTTGCTGCCACATATGTATACCTCAGTCAGAATTATTCTGGAATAGTGTGATGACTACGTTATATGTCTAGGGTATGTGTATGATGAAGTGTAAGTCAAAACAACAACAGACAGATAAACAATTTAATTTATTCCACTACACTTGACAACACTGTGACACTCACATACATAAAACACTCTACAAGGATATCTTAAAGGAGTCACTGATAACTTTTCAAATAACAATATGTATTCATTGCTGTCATGAATGTATATGTGTCCTGATTCAAATACAAAGGAACCAGGAATCACAAGCAATTTTAATTACAAGTTATATGTACAGAATTTATTAATATGAATCTTGTAGTGACATCTATTTTTAATAGTATCCTATGTGTGTTAGTTGTGTAGTAGTAATATGAGGTAATACTGGTTTTGTTTTGTTCAAGCTCTGTTGGTATTTGTCATCATGACTTCAATAGTTTGTCTTTATTGGAACTAGTATTGGAGATGTTCTCAGTTCCTGATATTAAAACAATTAAATTCCCCTCTTAATTGTATTTTACACTGTCATTTTAAGATGGGGGTACATAATGTTGAGCTCAGCTGGCCACATCAGCTTATCTTGCGTGATGGCGGCAGGAAAAGACTCCTCTGCTCGATTTCTCCCCTGGGCTCTGGAGACACCTCACTGATAGCTAAATGGACCAAGGAGTATGCTGTCCGACTCTGGATTCAGCAAAGCTCTGACCAGGTGCTGCTCAATAACTTTAAGACCACGGTCCCACAATTCATAGAATAATAAACAGTTTCGTTGACTGGCAATGAATATAGCACAACTCCGATCTGCCGATGTTCCAGGCTTTATTTTATATAAAATATACACTGGTGCTCAACGTACTGCTTCTTAGTAGGATTATTACAAGATGTGGCAATGAACAGACGCTCTGAATCAAGTATATTCGCAGCTCTACCCAATGAAACCACGTCTAACCATCTTTTCAAAAAAGTACCCCTTCTATTCGTTTCCCATAACAACACAAGATAGTATTTATAGCCCGACCAATCGTGTTTAGTCTTATATTTGTTGCGCTCCAATCAATTTGGAGTTAACATGGTAGGCTATTTCCGTAACGTAAGGTTTTTTTTCAAACACGTTATAAAAAATTTTATGAGCAGAAATGATTTCATGCTGTCAGGCACCCCCACTATTTTATTTTGGTTATAATTTGGTAATTCCTAGACTATTTGCGTAACGTTTTACATATTCTTTGTCAGCAAGCCCTAAGGAACCCAAATATACAAATTTAAAAGAGCTAAGTGGCTGCGTTCAAAATATGCAATTTCTTCTACCTCCTGTTTCGAAGATGTGCTGTCTGGGTACTGTAATGTTTTCAAACGTAAACCCATCTAATGTCATCTTTTCTAATAAGCGTTTTTCAGGATTTTAAAAACCTAACTCTGGGAAGGTTAGTGTTTTTATCACTGTCCGTCTGAAAAAAAAGTTAGTGCATGTGGCCTTACACGCGTGATAGTAGTAATTGTGTATCGCGCGACGCGAGTTTAGTGTTGCATGTGTCCTTGTTTTCATTCGCCCCTCTCTCTTTCTATTTGAGTCCATCTGTTCGTTCGTTTTGGTAACGTAGTATAATTAATGTTAGGATTAATTTAGGTCATTACGCAGTGTGCCTCTCAATGTTTTTCTTAGAAATGCAATACCCGTTTTAATGTGTTGTGGAAACGCTTGTATTTATGCAGTGGCTTATATTTAACGTGGAAACGTTACAATTTGCAGACGAAGCATAAAACAAAGGGGATTTCGAGTACTGTCATTGTGACAGCACTGTTATTTTACCATTGCTCTTTTCTTTATTAAATGTATTTGTTAGGCATTATATTTACCTGATAATTTATATATGTGGATTAGAATATTTCACGACAGCCTTACATATCATTCTCTCCAATCAATTCAAATGTAACTTGTGGCCTATTTCCGTACAATGGTGGTCTAAAATTCTGCCACTGAGCGACTCCGAGTTTTTAGGTTGTCTGGCACCCTCATTATTTTCTTTTGCCTATAATTTATTAATTCCTGGACTATTTGCGTAACACTTAACATATTCTGTGTCAGCAAGCCCTAAGGAATCCAAATATCTCAATCTAAGGGAGCTAGGTGGCTGCGTTCAAAATGTGCATTTTCTACCACCTCCTGTTCACTTCAATCCCCATGTGGTGTCTGGGTACTGTCATGTTTTCAAACGTAAATCCATCTAATGTCATCTTTCCTAATAAGCGTTTTCAGGTTTTTTTAAAACCTAACTCTGGGAAGGCTAGTGTTTTTATCACTGTCCGTCTGAAATAAAGTTAGTGCATGTGGCCTTACACGCGTGTTAGGGGTGGCATTAATATAGCGAGACGCGTGTTTAGTGTTGCTTGCGTTGCTGCCTTCAGCCCTCCCTTCTTTCCATCTTAGTCCATCTGTTCGTTCGTTTTGGTAACGTAGTATAATTAATGTTAGGATTAATTTAGGTCATTAATCACTTGCGTATCTCAAGGTTTTTCTTAGAACTGCAGTACACGTTTTATTGGGTTGTGGAAACGCATGTATTTATGCAGTGGCTTATATTTAACGTGGAAACGTTACAATTTGCAGACGAAGCATAAAACAAAGGGGATTTCGAGTACTGTCATTGTGACAGCACTGTTCTTTACCATTCTTCTTCCTTTTATAGAATTTATTTGTTAGGCTTTACATTTACTTTTTAATTTATATATGTGGATTAGAATTTCTCACGACACCCTTGTGTTTTAAATCTAATTTATAACGGAGCGGTGAAGAGGACTTACTTTAACACGTGGTAGATATAATATTGATATTATGTTTAAATGCTTATATTTTCTTTTCTATAATATAGGCTGGTCAAAACCTGCGTACTAGCGGACTTATGATCATATGAACTTACGTTCTATAGTCTTATAATCTTATAAGCAACTAGAAACTATATAATATTGTTGAGTCTTCGGGCTATGACCTGTGTGGTCCATTTTTCTTCATTTTATGAGAGAGACCAAACTAGAACAATAATTGTAAAGGTTAACTGGACCAGAACTATTACCAGATTTCATTTTACCAATCTCATCAGCCAACTGTGGCAAAATATATTGTCAGCAACATTTGTGTAACTTCAAATTGTGTCTCAGCGGTCAGAGGCTAGACAACACAGAATATATCTGTATTCTTCATCTTATGTCGGTGACCACCACGTATGAACCTTACTCCAACGAACTGAAGGCAGAGATACCGTATTTTATCCAGGAAAATTAAATCACCAACTCTAGCGACTACCGTGAAACGTGCAGTCAGCAACTACGGCTAGTCTGGGGCTGGATTTGGCAAAACGTAATATGACACTGAGTAGTCGTGTTACTTATTAGTGTTTATTTCCACGGAATGCCTGCGACATCTATTGGTAAGCGAATTATGAAAGTGGCCACTGTACGTATGTGAACAGAATGAACGGAGAAAGAAACTTATTTCTATTGTTAATCACTATCACCTCCGCTCAGACAGGACTATAAACATCTATTACCTATCTGAAAAAAATATCTACGACAAGGAATAAGGAGGATATGTAGATTACTAGTTTTTCAGATTTGTACAGCTGGACAAATGTGTGCCTGCATTTCGGAACACAAAACACACATTAGCAGAAAACCCCCTCTGTCATCCGGCCTTGGCCTATATATAGGACGTGCCCTAAATGGAAATAGGCCATACTAAAATTTCAAATACAGCGAGAGCACGAGTTCTGTCAGAGAGAGACTTCTGTACCTTTTGCATCTGAGAGCAGACTGCGTGACCATTAACAGCTCGACTGTATGTACTTGAGGGTAAGAAAGAATATATATATATATATATATATATATATATATATATATATATATATATATATATATATATATATATATATATATATATATATATATATATATATATATAATAAATTCTTTAAGCACCAAACACGGCGCATAAGGCAGAAACCAGTGCTCTCCAGGTTGTTCGTTGTGACGCCACTCCTCTTAACTCTTGCACATTATTTAGGCCCAACGTTCTTCCTTCTCTTGTTATTGTTCTTCTAAGTGTTTCTTTTGGTCTTCCTTTTTTCCTCTTACCCTCAGGAACCCAAGTGAGCGCCTGTAGTGGTATTCTGTTGTTTTGCATTCGTAGGACATGACCGATATATGACCATCGTCTTTTCCTTATACAGTCGGAGACATATTTCTGCTTAGAGTCTTCTCTTATTTGTCGATTAGTCTTGATTATATATATATATAATTCCAGTTAATTAATTCACTTGTGCGTTAGGAAGTGTGTAGAAGTGTTTCAAACCATTGTGTAATTTCTGAAGGCCTTACCAGCCTGTGTATATTTAAATAAAGTACGAATGGAAGCAGAAAGGGTGTCCATGGTTTTAGAAAAGCTTTTAAAGAATTATTTCTTGATGGAATGGGACACACATCAGGAACAAAGGAAAGGATGAAAGGAAATGTATTACTGTATTATTTAAGCTATTACTTAGTATTTTATACAAGACCTAATCATTGTATGGAGGCGGATCATGGACAAAAGGCTCTAACTAAGGATTTAGAGGAAAATTGTATACACAGTGAACTGGATTTGGTTGTTACTGCTATTGTGCCCTGTGCGTCTGCTAGCACTTTGTCTGAAAACTGTCTCACATCCCCTACATCTATAATAAAGGGATAGTGATAGAGAATATAGTGGTTAATCCAATATGTTTCAGGTTATATTCTGTCAACCACACACACACTTCAAAGAGTCAGCCACTACTGCTGGAACTTGTGGTGCGAGCGCCCTTGTTGTCTATAGGGACAGTTCCCCAGTATTCACTGCCTGGAGGAACTTAATGTGACTTTTCCTTCCATGTCAGGAGTGTGACAGACTTCAATACACCAAGATAAGTGGCCAAACAAGGCTACTGTTCAGAGTATCCTGATGACACC
>JAMPIV010015315.1:0-30005 GCA_024509875.1 Oreohelix idahoensis
AGTCAGCATCATGAATACACTCAGACACACCAGATATTGATAGACAAATCTCAGCTGGAGTCAGCATCATGAATACACTCAGACACACCAAATATTGATAGACAAATCTCAGCTGGAGTCAGCATCATGAATACACTCAGACACACCAGATATTGATAGACAAATCTCAGCTGGAGTCAGCATCATGAATACACTCAGACACACCCAATATTGATAGACAAATCTCAGCTGGAGTCAGCATCATGAATACACTCAGACACACCAGATATTGATAGACAAATCTCAGCTGGAGTCAGCATCATGAATACACTCAGACACACCAGATATTGATAGACAAATCTCAGCTGGAGTCAGCATCATGAATACACTCAGACACACCAGATATTGATAGACAAATCTCAGCTGGAGTCAGCATCATGAATACACTCAGACACACCAGATATTGATAGACAAATCTCAGCTGGAGTCAGCATTATGAATACACTCAGACACACCAGATATTGATAGACAAATCTCAGCTGGAGTCAGCATCATGAATACACTCAGACACACCCAATATTGATAGACAAATCTCAGCTGGAGTCAGCATCATGAATACACTCAGACACACCAGATATTGATAGACAAATCTCAGCTGGAGTCAGCATCATGAATACACTCAGACACACCCAATATTGATAGACAAATCTCAGCTGGAGTCAGCATCATGAATACACTCAGACACACCAGATATTGATAGACAAATCTCAGCTGGAGTCAGCATCATGAATACACTCAGACACACCAGATATTGATAGACAAATCTCAGCTGGAGTCAGCATCATGAATACACTCAGACACACCAGATATTGATAGACAAATCTCAGCTGGAGTCAGCAACATGAATACACTCAGACACACCAGATATTGATAGACAAATCTCAGCTGGAGTCAGCATCATGAATACACTCAGACACACCAGATATTGATAGACAAATCTCAGCTGGAGTCAGCATCATGAATACACTCAGACACACCAGATATTGATAGACAAATCTCAGCTGGAGTCAGCATCATGAATACACTCAGACACACCAGATATTGATAGACAAATCTCAGCTGGAGTCAGCATCATGAATACACTCAGACACACCAGATATTGATAGACAAATCTCAGCTGGAGTCAGCATCATGAATACACTCAGACACACCAGATATTGATAGACAAATCTCAGCTGGAGTCAGCATCATGAATACACTCAGACACACCAGATATTGATAGACAAATCTCAGCTGGAGTCAGCATTATGAATACACTCAGACACACCAGATATTGATAGACAAATCTCAGCTGGAGTCAGCATCATGAATACACTCAGACACACCAGATATTGATAGACAAATCTCAGCTGGAGTCAGCATCATGAATACACTCAGACACACCAGATATTGATAGACAAATCTCAGCTGGAGTCAGCATCATGAATACACTCAGACATGCCAGATATTGATAGACAAATCTCAGCTGGAGTCAGCATCATGAATACACTCAGACACACCAGATATTGATAGACAAATCTCAGCTGGAGTCAGCATCATGAATACACTCAGACACACCAGATATTGATAGACAAATCTCAGCTGGAGTCAGCATCATGAATACACTCAGACACACCAGATATTGATAGACAAATCTCAGCTGGAGTCAGCATCATGAATACACTCAGACACACCAGATATTGATAGACAAATCTCAGCTGGAGTCAGCATCATGAATACACTCAGACACACCAGATATTGATAGACAAATCTCAGCTGGAGTCAGCATCATGAATACACTCAGACACACCAGATATTGATAGACAAATCTCAGCTGGAGTCAGCATCATGAATACACTCAGACACACCAAATATTGATAGACAAATCTCAGCTGGAGTCAGCATCATGAATACACTCAGACACACCAGATATTGATAGACAAATCTCAGCTGGAGTCAGCATCATGAATACACTCAGACACACCAATATTGATAGACAAATCTCAGCTGGAGTCAGCATCATGAATACACTCAGACACACCAGATATTGATAGACAAATCTCAGCTGGAGTCAGCATCATGAATACACTCAGACACACCAGATATTGATAGACAAATCTCAGCTGGAGTCAGCATCATGAATACACTCAGACACACCAGATATTGATAGACAAATCTCAGCTGGAGTCAGCATCATGAATACACTCAGACACACCAGATATTGATAGACAAATCTCAGCTGGAGTCAGATTCATGAATACACTCAGACACACCAGATATTGATAGACAAATCTCAGCTGGAGTCAGCATCATGAATACACTCAGACACACCAGATATTGATAGACAAATCTCAGCTGGAGTCAGCATCATGAATACACTCAGACACACCAGATATTGATAGACAAATCTCAGCTGGAGTCAGCATCATGAATACACTCAGACACACCAGATATTGATAGACAAATCTCAGCTGGAGTCAGCATCATGAATACACTCAGACACACCAGATATTGATAGACAAATCTCAGCTGGAGTCAGCATCATGAATACACTCAGACACACCAGATATTGATAGACAAATCTCAGCTGGAGTCAGCATCATGAATACACTCAGACACACCAGATATTGATAGACAAATCTCAGCTGGAGTCAGCATCATGAATACACTCAGACACACCAGATATTGATAGACAAATCTCAGCTGGAGTCAGCATTATGAATACACTCAGACACACCAGATATTGATAGACAAATCTCAGCTGGAGTCAGCATCATGAATACACTCAGACACACCAGATATTGATAGACAAATCTCAGCTGGAGTCAGCATCATGAATACACTCAGACACACCAGATATTGATAGACAAATCTCAGCTGGAGTCAGCATCATGAATACACTCAGACACACCAGATATTGATAGACAAATCTCAGCTGGAGTCAGCATCATGAATACACTCAGACACACCAGATATTGATAGACAAATCTCAGCTGGAGTCAGCATATTGAATACACTCAGACACACCAGATATTGATAGACAAATCTCAGCTGGAGTCAGCATCATGAATACACTCAGACACACCAATATTGATAGACAAATCTCAGCTGGAGTCAGCATCATGAATACACTCAGACACACCAGATATTGATAGACAAATCTCAGCTGGAGTCAGCATCATGAATACACTCAGACACACCAAATATTGATAGACAAATCTCAGCTGGAGTCAGCATTATGAATACACTCAGACACACCAGATATTGATAGACAAATCTCAGCTGGAGTCAGCATCATGAATACACTCAGACACACCAGATATTGATAGACAAATCTCAGCTGGAGTCAGCATCATGAATACACTCAGACACACCAGATATTGATAGACAAATCTCAGCTGGAGTCAGCATCATGAATACACTCAGACACACCAGATATTGATAGACAAATCTCAGCTGGAGTCAGCATATTGAATACACTCAGACACACCAGATATTGATAGACAAATCTCAGCTGGAGTCAGCATCATGAATACACTCAGACACACCAGATATTGATAGACAAATCTCAGCTGGAGTCAGCATCATGAATACACTCAGACACACCCAATATTGATAGACAAATCTCAGCTGGAGTCAGCATCATGAATACACTCAGACACACCAGATATTGATAGACAAATCTCAGCCAGACACACCAGATATTGATAGACAAATCTCAGCTGGAGTCAGCATCATGAATACACTCAGACACACCAGATATTGATAGACAAATCTCAGCTGGAGTCAGCATCATGAATACACTCAGACACACCAGATATTGATAGACAAATCTCAGCTGGAGTCAGCATCATGAATACACTCAGACACACCAGATATTGATAGACAAATCTCAGCTGGAGTCAGCATCATGAATACACTCAGACACACCAGATATTGATAGACAAATCTCAGCTGGAGTCAGCATCATGAATACACTCAGACACACCAGATATTGATAGACAAATCTCAGCTGGAGTCAGCATCATGAATACATTCAGACACACCAGATATTGATAGACAAATCTCAGCTGGAGTCAGCATCATGAATACACTCAGACACACCAGATATTGATAGACAAATCTCAGCTGGAGTCAGCATCATGAATACACTCAGACACACCAGATATTGATAGACAAATCTCAGCTGGAGTCAGCATCATGAATACACTCAGACACACCAGATATTGATAGACAAATCTCAGCTGGAGTCAGCATCATGAATACACTCAGACACACCAGATATTGATAGACAAATCTCAGCTGGAGTCAGCATCATGAATACACTCAGACACACCAGATATTGATAGACAAATCTCAGCTGGAGTCAGCATCATGAATACACTCAGACACACCAGATATTGATAGACAAATCTCAGCTGGAGTCAGCATCATGAATACACTCAGACACACCAGATATTGATAGACAAATCTCAGCTGGAGTCAGCATCATGAATACACTCAGACACACCAGATATTGATAGACAAATCTCAGCTGGAGTCAGCATCATGAATACACTCAGACACACCAGATATTGATAGACAAATCTCAGCTGGAGTCAGCATCATGAATACACTCAGACACACCAGATATTGATATTGATAGACAAATCTCAGCTGGAGTCAGCATCATGAATACACTCAGACACACCAGATATTGATAGACAAATCTCAGCTGGAGTCAGCATCATGAATACACTCAGACACACCAGATATTGATAGACAAATCTCAGCTGGAGTCAGCATCATGAATACACTCAGACACACCAGATATTGATAGACAAATCTCAGCTGGAGTCAGCATCATGAATACACTCAGACACACCAGATATTGATAGACAAATCCCAGCTGGAGTCAGCATCATGAATACACTCAGACACACCAGATATTGATAGACAAATCTCAGCTGGAGTCAGCATCATGAATACACTCAGACACACCAGATATTGATAGACAAATCTCAGCTGGAGTCAGCATCATGAATACACTCAGACACACCAGATATTGATAGACAAATCTCAGCTGGAGTCAGCATCAGCATCATGAATACACTCAGACACACCAGATATTGATAGACAAATCTCAGCTGGAGTCAGCATCATGAATACACTCAGACACACCAGATATTGATAGACAAATCTCAGCTGGAGTCAGCATCATGAATACACTCAGACACACCAGATATTGATAGACAAATCTCAGCTGGAGTCAGCATCATGAATACACTCAGACACACCAGATATTGATAGACAAATCTCAGCTGGAGTCAGCATCATGAATACACTCAGACACACCAAATATTGATAGACAAATCTCAGCTGGAGTCAGCATCATGAATACACTCAGACACACCCAATATTGATAGACAAATCTCAGCTGGAGTCAGCATCATGAATACACTCAGACACACCAGATATTGATAGACAAATCTCAGCTGGAGTCAGCATCATGAATACACTCAGACACACCAGATATAGATAGACAAATCTCAGCTGGAGTCAGCATCATGAATACACTCAGACACACCAGATATTGATAGACAAATCTCAGCTGGAGTCAGCATCATGAATACACTCAGACACACCAGATATTGATAGACAAATCTCAGCTGGAGTCAGCATCATGAATACACTCAGACACACCAGATATTGATAGACAAATCTCAGCTGGAGTCAGCATCATGAATACACTCAGACACACCAGATATTGATAGACAAATCTCAGCTGGAGTCAGCATCATGAATACACTCAGACACACCAGATATTGATAGACAAATCTCAGCTGGAGTCAGCATCATGAATACACTCAGACACACCAGATATTGATAGACAAATCTCAGCTGGAGTCAGCATCATGAATACACTCAGACACACCAGATATTGATAGACAAATCTCAGCTGGAGTCAGCATCATGAATACACTCAGACACACCAGATATTGATAGACAAATCTCAGCAGGAGTCGGCATCATGAATACACTCAGACACACCAGATATTGATAGACAAATCTCAGCTGGAGTCAGCATCATGAATACACTCAGACACACCAGATATTGATAGACAAATCTCAGCTGGAGTCAGCATCATGAATACACTCAGACACACCAGATATTGATAGACAAATCTCAGCTGGAGTCAGCATCATGAATACACTCAGACACACCAGATATTGATAGACAAATCTCAGCTGGAGTCAGCATCATGAATACACTCAGACACACCAGATATTGATAGACAAATCTCAGCTGGAGTCAGCATCATGAATACACTCAGACACACCAGATATTGATAGACAAATCTCAGCTGGAGTCAGCATCATGAATACACTCAGACACACCAGATATTGATAGACAAATCTCAGCTGGAGTCAGCATCATGAATACACTCAGACACACCCAATATTGATAGACAAATCTCAGCTGGAGTCAGCATCATGAATACACTCAGACACACCAGATATTGATAGACAAATCTCAGCTGGAGTCAGCATCATGAATACACTCAGACACACCAGATATTGATAGACAAATCTCAGCTGGAGTCAGCATCATGAATACACTCAGACACACCAATATTGATGGACAAATCTCAGCTGGAGTCAGCATCATGAATACACTCAGACACACCAGATATTGATAGACAAATCTCAGCTGGAGTCAGCATCATGAATACACTCAGACACACCAGATATTGATAGACAAATCTCAGCTGGAGTCAGCATCATGAATACACTCAGACACACCAGATATTGATAGACAAATCTCAGCTGGAGTCAGCATCATGAATACACTCAGACACACCAGATATTGATAGACAAATCTCAGCTGGAGTCAGCATCATGAATACACTCAGACACACCAGATATTGATAGACAAATCTCAGCTGGAGTCAGCATCATGAATACACTCAGACACACCCAAAATTGATAGACAAATCTCAGCTGGAGTCAGCATCATGAATACACTCAGACACACCAGATATTGATAGACAAATCTCAGCTGGAGTCAGCATCATGAATACACTCAGACACACCAGATATTGATAGACAAATCTCAGCTGGAGTCAGCATCATGAATACACTCAGACACACCAGATATTGATAGACAAATCTCAGCTGGAGTCAGCATCATGAATACACTCAGACACACCAGATATTGATAGACAAATCTCAGCTGGAGTCAGCATCATGAATACACTCAGACACACCAGATATTGATAGACAAATCTCAGCTGGAGTCAGCATCATGAATACACTCAGACACACCAGATATTGATAGACAAATCTCAGCTGGAGTCAGCATCATGAATACACTCAGACACACCAGATATTGATAGACAAATCTCAGCTGGAGTCAGCATCATGAATACACTCAGACACACCAGATATTGATAGACAAATCTCAGCTGGAGTCAGCATCATGAATACACTCAGACACACCAGATATTGATAGACAAATCTCAGCTGGAGTCAGCATCATGAATACACTCAGACACACCAGATATTGATAGACAAATCTCAGCTGGAGTCAGCATCATGAATACACTCAGACACACCAGATATTGATAGACAAATCTCAGCTGGAGTCAGCATCATGAATACACTCAGACACACCAGATATTGATAGACAAATCTCAGCTGGAGTCAGCATCATGAATACACTCAGACACACCAGATATTGATAGACAAATCTCAGCTGGAGTCAGCATCATGAATACACTCAGACACACCAGATATTGATAGACAAATCTCAGCTGGAGTCAGCATCATGAATACACTCAGACACACCAGATATTGATAGACAAATCTCAGCTGGAGTCAGCATCATGAATACACTCAGACACACCAGATATTGATAGACAAATCTCAGCCGGAGTCAGCATCATGAATACACTCAGACACACCAGATATTGATAGACAAATCTCAGCTGGAGTCAGCATCATGAATACACTCAGACACACCAGATATTGATAGACAAATCTCAGCTGGAGTCAGCATCTCAAATACACTCAGACACACCAGATATTGATAGACAAATCTCAGCTGGAGTCAGCATCATGAATACACTCAGAGACACCCAGTATTGATAGACAAATCTCAGCTGGAGTCAGCATCATGAATACACTCAGACACACCAGATATTGATAGACAAATCTCAGCTGGAGTCAGCATCATGAATACACTCAGACACACCAGATATTGATAGAGACAAATCTCAGCTGGAGTCAGCATCATGAATACACTCAGACACACCAGATATTGATAGACAAATCTCAGCTGGAGTCAGCATCATGAATACACTCAGACACACCAGATATTGATAGACAAATCTCAGCTGGAGTCAGCATCATGAATACACTCAGACACACCAGATATTGATAGACAAATCTCAGCTGGAGTCAGCATCATGAATACACTCAGACACACCAGATATTGATAGACAAATCTCAGCTGGAGTCAGCATCATGAATACACTCAGACACACCAGATATTGATAGACAAATCTCAGCTGGAGTCAGCATCATGAATACACTCAGACACACCAGATATTGATAGACAAATCTCAGCTGGAGTCAGCATCATGAATACACTCAGACACACCAGATATTGATAGACAAATCTCAGCTGGAGTCAGCATCATGAATACACTCAGACACACCAGATATTGATAGACAAATCTCAGCTGGAGTCAGCATCATGAATACACTCAGACACACCAGATATTGATAGACAAATCTCAGCTGGAGTCAGCATCATGAATACACTCAGACACACCAGATATTGATAGACAAATCTCAGCTGGAGTCAGCATTATGAATACACTCAGACACACCAGATATTGATAGACAAATCTCAGCTGGAGTCAGCATCATGAATACACTCAGACACACCAAATATTGATAGACAAATCTCAGCTGGAGTCAGCATCATGAATACACTCAGACACACCAGATATTGATAGACAAATCTCAGCTGGAGTCAGCATCATGAATACACTCAGACACACCAATATTGATAGACAAATCTCAGCTGGAGTCAGCATCATGAATACACTCAGACACACCAGATATTGATAGACAAATCTCAGCTGGAGTCAGCATCATGAATACACTCAGACACACCAGATATTGATAGACAAATCTCAGCTGGAGTCAGCATCATGAATACACTCAGACACACCAGATATTGATAGACAAATCTCAGCTGGAGTCAGCATCATGAATACACTCAGACACACCAGATATTGATAGACAAATCTCAGCTGGAGTCAGCATCATGAATGAATACACTCAGACACACCAGATATTGATAGACAAATCTCAGCTGGAGTCAGCATCATGAATACACTCAGACACACCAGATATTGATAGACAAATCTCAGCTGGAGTCAGCATCATGAATACACTCAGACACACCAAATATTGATAGACAAATCTCAGCTGGAGTCAGCATCATGAATACACTCAGACACACCAGATATTGATAGACAAATCTCAGCTGGAGTCAGCATCATGAATACACTCAGACACACCAGATATTGATAGACAAATCTCAGCTGGAGTCAGCATCATGAATACACTCAGACACACCAGATATTGATAGACAAATCTCAGCTGGAGTCAGCATCATGAATACACTCAGACACACCAGATATTGATAGACAAATCTCAGCTGGAGTCAGTATGATGAATACACTCAGACACACCAGATATTGATAGACAAATCTCAGCTGGAGTCAGCATCATGAATACACTCAGACACACCCAATATTGATAGACAAATCTCAGCTGGAGTCAGCATCATGAATACACTCAGACACACCAGATATTGATAGACAAATCTCAGCTGGAGTCAGCATCATGAATACACTCAGACACACCAGATATTGATAGACAAATCTCAGCTGGAGTCAGCATCATGAATACACTCAGACACACCAGATATTGATAGACAAATCTCAGCTGGAGTCAGCATCATGAATACACTCAGACACACCAGATATTGATAGAAAAATCTCAGCTGGAGTCAGCATCATGAATACACTCAGACACACCAGATATTGATAGACAAATCTCAGCTGGAGTCAGCATCATGAATACACTCAGACACACCAGATATTGATAGACAAATCTCAGCTGGAGTCAGCATCATGAATACACTCAGACACACCAGATATTGATAGACAAATCTCAGCTGGAGTCAGCATCATGAATACACTCAGACACACCAGATATTGATAGACAAATCTCAGCTGGAGTCAGCATCATGAATACACTCAGACACACCAGATATTGATAGACAAATCTCAGCTGGAGTCAGCATCATGAATACACTCAGACACACCAGATATTGATAGACAAATCTCAGCTGGAGTCAGCATCATGAATACACTCAGACACACCAGATATTGATAGACAAATCTCAGCTGGAGTCAGCATCATGAATACACTCAGACACACCAGATATTGATAGACAAATCTCAGCTGGAGTCAGCATCATGAATACACTCAGACACCAGATATTGATAGACAAATCTCAGCTGGAGTCAGCATCATGAATACACTCAGACACACCAGATATTGATAGACAAATCTCAGCTGGAGTCAGCATCATGAATACACTCAGACACACCAGATATTGATAGACAAATCTCAGCTGGAGTCAGCATCATGAATACACTCAGACACACCAGATATTGATAGACAAATCTCAGCTGGAGTCAGCATCATGAGTACACTCAGACACACCAGATATTGATAGACAAATCTCAGCTGGAGTCAGCATCATGAATACACTCAGACACACCAGATATTGATAGACAAATCTCAGCTGGAGTCAGCATCATGAGTACACTCAGACACACCAGATATTGATAGACAAATCTCAGCTGGAGTCAGCATCATGAATACACTCAGACACACCAGATATTGATAGACAAATCTCAGCTGGAGTCAGCATCATGAATACACTCAGACACACCAGATATTGATAGACAAATCTCAGCTGGAGTCAGTCAGCATCATGAATACACTCAGACACACCAGATATTGATAGACAAATCTCAGCTGGAGTCAGCATCATGAATACACTCAGACACACCAGATATTGATAGACAAATCTCAGCTGGAGTCAGCATCATGAATACACTCAGACACACCAATATTGATAGACAAATCTCAGCTGGAGTCAGCATCATGAATACACTCAGACACACCCAATATTGATAGACAAATCTCAGCTGGAGTCAGCATCATGAATACACTCAGACACACCAGATATTGATAGACAAATCTCAGCTGGAGTCAGCATCATGAATACACTCAGACACACCAGATATTGATAGACAAATCTCAGCTGGAGTCAGCATCATGAATACACTCAGACACACCAGATATTGATAGACAAATCTCAGCTGGAGTCAGCATCATGAATACACTCAGACACACCAGATATTGATAGACAAATCTCAGCTGGAGTCAGCATCATGAATACACTCAGACACACCAGATATTGATAGACAAATTTCAGCTGGAGTCAGCATCATGAATACACTCAGACACACCAGATATTGATAGACAAATCTCAGCTGGAGTCAGCATCATGAATACACTCAGACACACCAGATATTGATAGACAAATCTCAGCTGGAGTCAGCATCATGAATACACTCAGACACACCAGATATTGATAGACAAATCTCAGCTGGAGTCAGCATCATGAATACACTCAGACACACCAGATATTGATAGACAAATCTCAGCTGGAGTCAGCATCATGAATACACTCAGACACACCAGATATTGATAGACAAATCTCCGCTGGAGTCAGCATCATGAATACACTCAGACACACCAGATATTGATAGACAAATCTCAGCTGGAGTCAGCATCATGAATACACTCAGACACACCAGATATTGATAGACAAATCTCAGCTGGAGTCAGCATCATGAATACACTCAGACACACCAGATATTGATAGACAAATCTCAGCTGGAGTCAGCATCATGAATACACTCAGACACACCAGATATTGATAGACAAATCTCAGCTGGAGTCAGCATCATGAATACACTCAGACACACCAGATATTGATAGACAAATCTCAGCTGGAGTCAGCATCATGAATACACTCAGACACACCAGATATTGATAGACAAATCTCAGCTGGAGTCAGCATTATTAATACACTCAGAGACACCAGATATTGATAGACAAATCTCAGCTGGAGTCAGCATCATGAATACACTCAGACACACCAGATATTGATAGACAAATCTCAGCTGGAGTCAGCATCATGAATACACTCAGACACACCAGATATTGATAGACAAATCTCAGCTGGAGTCAGCATCATGAATACACTCAGACACACCAATATTGATAGACAAATCTCAGCTGGAGTCAGCATCATGAATACACTCAGACACACCAGATATTGATAGACAAATCTCAGCTGGAGTCAGCATCATGAATACACTCAGACACACCAGATATTGATAGACAAATCTCAGCTGGAGTCAGCATCATGAATACACTCAGACACACCAGATATTGATAGACAAATCTCAGCTGGAGTCAGCATCATGAATACACTCAGACACACCAGATATTGATAGACAAATCTCAGCTGGAGTCAGCATCATGAATACACTCAGACACACCAGATATTGATAGACAAATCTCAGCTGGAGTCAGCATCATGAATACACTCAGACACACCAGATATTGATAGACAAATCTCAGCTGGAGTCAGCATCATAAATACACTCAGACACACCAGATATTGATAGACAAATCTCAGCTGGAGTCAGCATCATGAATACACTCAGACACACCAGATATTGATAGACAAATCTCAGCTGGAGTCAGCATCATGAATACACTCAGACACACCAGATATTGATAGACAAATCTCAGCTGGAGTCAGCATCATGAATACACTCAGACACACCAGATATTGATAGACAAATCTCAGCTGGAGTCAGCATCATGAATACACTCAGACACACCAGATATTGATAGACAAATCTCAGCTGGAGTCAGCATCATGAATACACTCAGACACACCAGATATTGATAGACAAATCTCAGCTGGAGTCAGCATCATGAATACACTCAGACACACCAGATATTGATAGACAAATCTCAGCTGGAGTCAGCATCATGAATACACTCAGACACACCAGATATTGATAGACAAATCTCAGCTGGAGTCAGCATCATGAATACACTCAGACACACCAGATATTGATAGACAAATCTCAGCTGGAGTCAGCATCATGAATACACTCAGACACACCAGATATTGATAGACAAATCTCAGCTGGAGTCAGCATCTCAAATACACTCAGACACACCAGATATTGATAGACAAAGCTCAGCTGGAGTCAGCATCATGAATACACTCAGATACACCAGATATTGATAGACAAATCTCAGCTGGAGTCAGCATCATGAATACACTCAGACACACCAGATATTGATAGACAAATCTCAGCTGGAGTCAGCATCATGAATACACTCAGACACACCAGATATTGATAGACAAATCTCAGCTGGAGTCAGCATCATGAATACACTCAGACACACCCAATATTGATAGACAAATCTCAGCTGGAGTCAGCATCATGAATACACTCAGACACACCAGATATTGATAGACAAATCTCAGCTGGAGTCAGCATCATGAATACACTCAGACACACCAGATATTGATAGACAAATCTCAGCTGGAGTCAGCATCATGAATACACTCAGACACACCAGATATTGATAGACAAATCTCAGCTGGAGTCAGCATCATGAATACACTCAGACACACCAGATATTGATAGACAAATCTCAGCTGGAGTCAGCATCATGAATACACTCAGACACACCAGATATTGATAGACAAATCTCAGCTGGAGTCAGCATCATGAATACACTCAGACACACCAGATATTGATAGACAAATCTCAGCTGGAGTCAGCATCATGAATACACTCAGACACACCAGATATTGATAGACAAATCTCAGCTGGAGTCAGCATCATGAATACACTCAGACACACCAGATATTGATAGACAAATCTCAGCTGGAGTCAGCATCATGAATACACTCAGACACACCAGATATTGATAGACAAATCTCAGCTGGAGTCAGCATCATGAATACACTCAGACACACCAGATATTGATAGACAAATCTCAGCTGGAGTCAGCATCATGAATACACTCAGACACACCAGATATTGATAGACAAATCTCAGCTGGAGTCAGCATCATGAATACACTCAGACACACCAGATATTGATAGACAAATCTCAGCTGGAGTCACCATGATGAATACACTCAGACACACCAGATATTGATAGACAAATCTCAGCTGGAGTCAGCATCATGAATACACTCAGACACACCCAATATTGATAGACAAATCTCAGCTGGAGTCAGCATCATGAATACACTCAGACACACCAGATATTGATAGACAAATCTCAGCTGGAGTCAGCATCATGAATACACTCAGACACACCCAATATTGATAGACAAATCTCAGCTGGAGTCAGCATCATGAATACACTCAGACACACCAGATATTGATAGACAAATCTCAGCTGGAGTCAGCATTATGAATACACTCAGACACACCAGATATTGATAGACAAATCTCAGCTGGAGTCAGCATCATGAATACACTCAGACACACCAGATATTGATAGACAAATCTCAGCTGGAGTCAGCATCATGAATACACTCAGACACACCAGATATTGATAGACAAATCTCAGCTGGAGTCAGCATCATGAATACACTCAGACACACCAGATATTGATAGACAAATCTCAGCTGGAGTCAGCATCATGAATACACTCAGACACACCAGATATTGATAGACAAATCTCAGCTGGAGTCAGACAAATCTCAGCTGGAGTCAGCATCATGAATACACTCAGACACACCAGATATTGATAGACAAATCTCAGCTGGAGTCAGCATCATGAATACACTCAGACACACCAAATATTGATAGACAAATCTCAGCTGGAGTCAGCATCATGAATACACTCAGACACACCAGATATTGATAGACAAATCTCAGCTGGAGTCAGCATCATGAATACACTCAGACACACCAGATATTGATAGACAAATCTCAGCTGGAGTCAGCATCATGAATACACTCAGACACACCAGATATTGATAGACAAATCTCAGCTGGAGTCAGCATCATGAATACACTCAGACACACCCAATATTGATAGACAAATCTCAGCTGGAGTCAGCATCATGAATACACTCAGACACACCAGATATTGATAGACAAATCTCAGCTGGAGTCAGCATCATGAATACACTCAGACACACCAGATATTGATAGACAAATCTCAGCTGGAGTCAGCATCATGAATACACTCAGACACACCAGATATTGATAGACAAATCTCAGCTGGAGTCAGCATCATGAATACACTCAGACACACCAGATATTGATAGACAAATCTCAGTGTGAGTCAGTATGATGAATACACTCAGACACACCAGATATTGATAGACAAATCTCAGTGTGAGTCAGCATCATGAATACACTCAGACACACCAGATATTGATAGACAAATCTCAGCTGGAGTCAGCATCATGAATACACTCAGACACACCAGATATTGATAGACAAATCTCAGCTGGAGTCAGCATCATGAATACACTCAGACACACCCAATATTGATAGACAAATCTCAGCTGGAGTCAGCATCATGAATACACTCAGACACACCCAATATTGATAGACAAATCTCAGCTGGAGTGTATTCATGATGCTGACTCCAGCTGAGATTTGTCTATCAATATCTGGTGTGTCTGAGTGTATTCATGATGCTGACTCCAGCTGAGATTTGTCTATCAATATCTGGTGTGTCTGAGTGTATTCATGATGCTGACTCCAGCTGAGATTTGTCTATCAATATCTGGTGTGTCTGAGTGTATTCATGATGCTGACTCCAGCTGAGATTTGTCTATCAATATCTGGTGTGTCTGAGTGTATTCATGATGCTGACTCCAGCTGAGATTTGTCTATCAATATCTGGTGTGTCTGAGTGTATTCATGATGCTGACTCCAGCTGAGATTTGTCTATCAATATCTGGTGTGTCTGAGTGTATTCATGATGCTGACTCCAGCTGAGATTTGTCTATCAATATCTGGTGTGTCTGAGTGTATTCATGATGCTGACTCCAGCTGAGATTTGTCTATCAATATCTGGTGTGTCTGAGTGTATTCATGATGCTGACTCCAGCTGAGATTTGTCTATCAATATCTGGTGTGTCTGAGTGTATTAATGATGCTGATTCCAGATGAGATTTGTCTATCAATATCTGGTGTGTCTGAGTGTATTCATAATGCTGACTCCAGCTGAGATTTGTCTATCAATATCTGGTGTGTCTGAGTGTATTCATGATGCTGACTCCAGCTGAGATTTGTCTATCAATATTGGGTGTGTCTGAGTGTATTCATGATGCTGACTCCAGCTGAGATTTGTCTATCAATATCTGGTGTGTCTGAGTGTATTCATGATGCTGACTCCAGCTGAGATTTGTCTATCAATATCTGGTGTGTCTGAGTGTATTCATGATGCTGACTCCAGCTGAGATTTGTCTATCAATATTTGGTGTGTCTGAGTGTATTCATGATGCTGACTCCAGCTGAGATTTGTCTATCAATATCTGGTGTGTCTGAGTGTATTCATGATGCTGACTCCAGCTGAGATTTGTCTATCAATATCTGGTGTGTCTGAGTGTATTCATAATGCTGACTCCAGCTGAGATTTGTCTATCAATATCTGGTGTGTCTGAGTGTATTCATGATGCTGACTCCAGCTGAGATTTGTCTATCAATATCTGGTGTGTCTGAGTGTATTCATGATGCTGACTCCAGCTGAGATTTGTCTATCAATATCTGGTGTGTCTGAGTGTATTCATGATGCTGACTCCAGCTGAGATTTGTCTATCAATATCTGGTGTGTCTGAGTGTATTCATGATGCTGACTCCAGCTGAGATTTGTCTATCAATATCTGGTGTGTCTGAGTGTATTCATGATGCTGACTCCAGCTGAGATTTGTCTATCAATATTGGGTGTGTCTGAGTGTATTCATGATGCTGACTCCAGCTGAGATTTGTCTATCAATATCTGGTGTGTCTGAGTGTATTCATGATGCTGACTCACACTGAGATTTGTCTATCAATATCTGGTGTGTCTGAGTGTATTCATGATGCTGACTCCAGCTGAGATTTGTCTATCAATATCTGGTGTGTCTGAGTGTATTCATGATGCTGACTCCAGCTGAGATTTGTCTATCAATATCTGGTGTGTCTGAGTGTATTCATGATGCTGACTCCAGCTGAGATTTGTCTATCAATATCTGGTGTGTCTGAGTGTATTCATGATGCTGACTCCAGCTGAGATTTGTCTATCAATATCTGGTGTGTCTGAGTGTATTCATGATGCTGACTCCAGCTGAGATTTGTCTATCAATATTGGGTGTGTCTGAGTGTATTCATGATGCTGACTCCAGCTGAGATTTGTCTATCAATATTGGGTGTGTCTGAGTGTATTCATGATGCTGACTCCAGCTGAGATTTGTCTATCAATATCTGGTGTGTCTGAGTGTATTCATGATGCTGACTCACACTGAGATTTGTCTATCAATATCTGGTGTGTCTGAGTGTATTCATGATGCTGACTCCAGCTGAGATTTGTCTATCAATATCTGGTGTGTCTGAGTGTATTCATGATGCTGACTCCAGCTGAGATTTGTCTATCAATATCTGGTGTGTCTGAGTGTATTCATGATGCTGACTCCAGCTGAGATTTGTCTATCAATATCTGGTGTGTCTGAGTGTATTCATGATGCTGACTCCAGCTGAGATTTGTCTATCAATATCTGGTGTGTCTGAGTGTATTCATGATGCTGACTCCAGCTGAGATTTGTCTATCAATATCTGGTGTGTCTGAGTGTATTCATGATGCTGACTCCAGCTGAGATTTGTCTATCAATATCTGGGTGTGTCTGAGTGTATTCATGATGCTGACTCCAGCTGAGATTTGTCTATCAATATCTGGTGTGTCTGAGTGTATTCATGATGCTGATTCCAGCTGAGATTTGTCTATCAATATCTGGTGTGTCTGAGTGTATTCATGATGCTGACTCCAGCTGAGATTTGTCTATCAATATCTGGTGTGTCTGAGTGTATTCATGATGCTGACTCCAGCTGAGATTTGTCTATCAATATCTGGTGTGTCTGAGTGTATTCATGATGCTGACTCCAGCTGAGATTTGTCTATCAATATCTGGTGTGTCTGAGTGTATTCATGATGCTGACTCCAGCTGAGATTTGTCTATCAATATCTGGTGTGTATGAGTGTATTCATGATGCTGACTCCAGCTGAGATTTGTCTATCAATATCTGGTGTGTCTGAGTGTATTCATGATGCTGACTCCAGCTGAGATTTGTCTATCAATATCTGGTGTGTCTGAGTGTATTCATGATGCTGACTCCAGCTGAGATTTGTCTATCAATATCTGGTGTGTCTGAGTGTATTCATGATGCTGACTCCAGCTGAGATTTGTCTATCAATATCTGGTGTGTCTGAGTGTATTCATGATGCTGACTCCAGCTGAGATTTTTCTATCAATATCTGGTGTGTCTGAGTGTATTCATGATGCTGACTCCAGCTGAGATTTGTCTATCAATATCTGGTGTGTCTGAGTGTATTCATGATGCTGACTCCAGCTGAGATTTGTCTATCAATATCTGGTGTGTCTGAGTGTATTCATGATGCTGACTCCAGCTGAGATTTGTCTATCAATATCTGGTGTGTCTGAGTGTATTCATGATGCTGACTCCAGCTGAGATTTGTCTATCAATATCTGGTGTGTCTGAGTGTATTCATAATGCTGACTCCAGCTGAGATTTGTCTATCAATATCTGGTGTGTCTGAGTGTATTCATGATGCTGACTCCAGCTGAGATTTGTCTATCAATATCTGGTGTGTCTGAGTGTATTCATGATGCTGACTCCAGCTGAGATTTGTCTATCAATATCTGGTGTGTCTGAGTGTATTCATAATGCTGACTCCAGCTGAGATTTGTCTATCAATATCTGGTGTGTCTGAGTGTATTCATGATGCTGACTCCAGCTGAGATTTGTCTATCAATATTGGGTGTGTCTGAGTGTATTCATGATGCTGACTCCAGCTGAGATTTGTCTATCAATATCTGGTGTGTCTGAGTGTATTCATGATGCTGACTCCAGCTGAGATTTGTCTATCAATATCTGGTGTGTCTGAGTGTATTCATGATGCTGACTCCAGCTGAGATTTGTCTATCAATATCTGGTGTGTCTGAGTGTATTCATGATGCTGACTCCAGCTGAGATTTGTCTATCAATATCTGGTGTGTCTGAGTGTATTCATGATGCTGACTCCAGCTGAGATTTGTCTATCAATATCTGGTGTGTCTGAGTGTATTCATGATGCTGACTCCAGCTGAGATTTGTCTATCAATATCTGGTGTGTCTGAGTGTATTCATGATGCTGACTCCAGCTGAGATTTGTCTATCAATATCTGGTGTGTCTGAGTGTATTCATGATGCTGACTCCAGCTGAGATTTGTCTATCAATATCTGGTGTGTCTGAGTGTATTCATGATGCTGACTCCAGCTGAGATTTGTCTATCAATATCTGGTGTGTCTGAGTGTATTCATGATGCTGACTCCAGCTGAGATTTGTCTATCAATATCTGGTGTGTCTGAGTGTATTCATGATGCTGACTCCAGCTGAGATTTGTCTATCAATATCTGGTGTGTCTGAGTGTATTCATGATGCTGACTCCAGCTGAGATTTGTCTATCAATATCTGGTGTGTCTGAGTGTATTCATAATGCTGACTCCAGCTGAGATTTGTCTATCAATATCTGGTGTGTCTGAGTGTATTCATGATGCTGACTCCAGCTGAGATTTGTCTATCAATATTGGGTGTGTCTGAGTGTATTCATGATGCTGACTCCAGCTGAGATTTGTCTATCAATATCTGGTGTGTCTGAGTGTATTCATGATGCTGACTCCAGCTGAGATTTGTCTATCAATATCTGGTGTGTCTGAGTGTATTCATGATGCTGACTCCAGCTGAGATTTGTCTATCAATATCTGGTGTGTCTGAGTGTATTCATGATGCTGACTCCAGCTGAGATTTGTCTATCAATATTGGGTGTGTCTGAGTGTATTCATGATGCTGACTCCAGCTGAGATTTGTCTATCAATATTGGGTGTGTCTGAGTGTATTCATGATGCTGACTCCAGCTGAGATTTGTCTATCAATATCTGGTGTGTCTGAGTGTATTCATGATGCTGACTCCAGCTGAGATTTGTCTATCAATATCTGGTGTGTCTGAGTGTATTCATGATGCTGACTCCAGCTGAGATTTGTCTATCAATATCTGGTGTGTCTGAGTGTATTCATGATGCTGACTCCAGCTGAGATTTGTCTATCAATATCTGGTGTGTCTGAGTGTATTCATGATGCTGACTCCAGCTGAGATTTGTCTATCAATATCTGGTGTGTCTGAGTGTATTCATGATGCTGACTCCAGCTGAGATTTGTCTATCAATATCTGGTGTGTCTGAGTGTATTCATGATGCTGACTCCAGCTGAGATTTGTCTATCAATATCTGGTGTGTCTGAGTGTATTCATGATGCTGACTCCAGCTGAGATTTGTCTATCAATATCTGGTGTGTCTGAGTGTATTCATGATGCTGACTCCAGCTGAGATTTGTCTATCAATATCTGGTGTGTCTGAGTGTATTCATGATGCTGACTCCAGCTGAGATTTGTCTATCAATATCTGGTGTGTCTGAGTGTATTCATGATGCTGACTCCAGCTGAGATTTCTATATCAATATTGGGTGCGTCTGAGTGTATTCATGATGCTGACTCCAGCTGAGATTTGTCTATCAATATCTGGTGTGTCTGAGTGTATTCATGATGCTGACTCCAGCTGAGATTTGTCTATCAATATCTGGTGTGTCTGAGTGTATTCATGATGCTGACTCCAGCTGAGATTTGTCTATCAATATCTGGTGTGTCTGAGTGTATTCATGATGCTGGCTCCAGCTGAGATTTGTCTATCAATATCTGGTGTGTCTGAGTGTATTCATGATGCTGACTCCAGCTGAGATTTGTCTATCAATATCTGGTGTGTCTGAGTGTATTCATGATGCTGACTCCAGCTGAGATTTGTCTATCAATATCTGGTGTGTCTGAGTGTATTCATGATGCTGACTCCAGCTGAGATTTGTCTATCAATATCTGGTGTGTCTGAGTGTATTCATGATGCTGACTCCAGCTGAGATTTGTCTATCAATATTGGGTGTGTCTGAGTGTATTCATGATGCTGACTCCAGCTGAGATTTGTCTATCAATATTGGGTGTGTCTGAGTGTATTCATGATGCTGATTCCAGCTGAGATTTGTCTATCAATATTGGGTGTGTCTGAGTGTATTCATGATGCTGACTCACACTGAGATTTGTCTATCAATATCTGGTGTGTCTGAGTGTATTCATCATACTGACTCACACTGAGATTTGTCTATCAATATCTGGTGTGTCTGAGTGTATTCATGATGCTGACTCCAGCTGAGATTTGTCTATCAATATCTGGTGTGTCTGAGTGTATTCATGATGCTGACTCCAGCTGAGATTTGTCTATCAATATCTGGTGTGTCTGAGTGTATTCATGATGCTGACTCCAGCTGAGATTTGTCTATCAATATCTGGTGTGTCTGAGTGTATTCATGATGCTGACTCCAGCTGAGATTTGTCTATCAATATCTGGTGTGTCTGAGTGTATTCATGATGCTGACTCCAGCTGAGATTTGTCTATCAATATCTGGTGTGTCTGAGTGTATTCATGATGCTGACTCCAGCTGAGATTTGTCTATCAATATCTGGTGTGTCTGAGTGTATTCATGATGCTGACTCCAGCTGAGATTTGTCTATCAATATCTGGTGTGTCTGAGTGTATTCATCATGCTGACTCCAGCTGAGATTTGTCTATCAATATCTGGTGTGTCTGAGTGTATTCATGATGCTGACTCCAGCTGAGATTTGTCTATCAATATCTGGTGTGTCTGAGTGTATTCATGATGCTGACTCCAGCTGAGATTTGTCTATCAATATCTGGTGTGTCTGAGTGTATTCATGATGCTGACTCCAGCTGAGATTTGTCTATCAATATCTGGTGTGTCTGAGTGTATTCATGATGCTGACTCCAGCTGAGATTTGTCTATCAATATCTGGTGTGTCTGAGTGTATTCATGATGCTGACTCCAGCTGAGATTTGTCTATCAATATCTGGTGTGTCTGAGTGTATTCATGATGCTGACTCCAGCTGAGATTTGTCTATCAATATCTGGTGTGTCTGAGTGTATTCATGATGCTGACTCCAGCTGAGATTTGTCTATCAATATCTGGTGTGTCTGAGTGTATTCATCATGGTGACTCCAGCTGAGATTTGTCTATCAATATCTGGTGTGTCTGAGTGTATTCATGATGCTGACTCCAGCTGAGATTTGTCTATCAATATCTGGTGTGTCTGAGTGTATTCATGATGCTGACTCCAGCTGAGATTTGTCTATCAATATCTGGTGTGTCTGAGTGTATTCATGATGCTGACTCCAGCTGAGATTTGTCTATCAATATTGGGTGTGTCTGAGTGTATTCATGATGCTGACTCCAGCTGAGATTTGTCTATCAATATTGGGTGTGTCTGAGTGTATTCATGATGCTGACTCCAGCTGAGATTTGTCTATCAATATTGGGTGTGTCTGAGTGTATT
This sequence comes from Oreohelix idahoensis, assembly GCA_024509875.1. Classification (NCBI taxonomy): domain Eukaryota; kingdom Metazoa; phylum Mollusca; class Gastropoda; order Stylommatophora; family Oreohelicidae; genus Oreohelix; species Oreohelix idahoensis. The sequence continues at coordinate 22,931 of JAMPIV010015315.1, forward strand.
CATGATGCTGACTCACACTGAGATTTGTCTATCAATATCTGGTGTGTCTGAGTGTATTCATGATGCTGACTCCAGCTGAGATTTGTCTATCAATATCTGGTGTGTCTGAGTGTATTCATGATGCTGACTCCAGCTGAGATTTGTCTATCAATATCTGGTGTGTCTGAGTGTATTCATGATGCTGACTCCAGCTGAGATTTGTCTATCAATATCTGGTGTGTCTGAGTGTATTCATAATGCTGACTCCAGCTGAGATTTGTCTATCAATATTGGGTGTGTCTGAGTGTATTCATGATGCTGACTCCAGCTGAGATTTGTCTATCAATATTGGGTGTGTCTGAGTGTATTCATGATGCTGACTCCAGCTGAGATTTGTCTATCAATATTTGGTGTGTCTGAGTGTATTCATGATGCTGACTCCAGCTGAGATTTGTCTATCAATATCTGGTGTGTCTGAGTGTATTCATGATGCTGACTCCAGCTGAGATTTTTCTATCAATATCTGGTGTGTCTGAGTGTATTCATGATGCTGACTCCAGCTGAGATTTGTCTATCAATATCTGGTGTGTCTGAGTGTATTCATGATGCTGACTCCAGCTGAGATTTGTCTATCAATATCTGGTGTGTCTGAGTGTATTCATGATGCTGACTCCAGCTGAGATTTGTCTATCAATATCTGGTGTGTCTGAGTGTATTCATGATGCTGACTCCAGCTGAGATTGTCTATCAATATCTGGTGTGTCTGAGTGTATTCATGATGCTGACTCCAGCTGAGATTTGTCTATCAATATCTGGTGTGTCTGAGTGTATTCATGATGCTGACTCCAGCTGAGATTTGTCTATCAATATCTGGTGTGTCTGAGTGTATTCATGATGCTGACTCCAGCTGAGATTTGTCTATCAATATCTGGTGTGTCTGAGTGTATTCATGATGCTGACTCCAGCTGAGATTGGTCTATCAATATCTGGTGTGTCTGAGTGTATTCATGATGCTGACTCCAGCTGAGATTTGTCTATCAATATCTGGTGTGTCTGAGTGTATTCATGATGCTGACTCCAGCTGAGATTTGTCTATCAATATCTGGTGTGTCTGAGTGTATTCATGATGCTGACTCCAGCTGAGATTTGTCTATCAATATCTTGGTGTCTCTGAGTGTATTCATGATGCTGACTCCAGCTGAGATTTGTCTATCAATATCTGGTGTGTCTGAGTGTATTCATGATGCTGACTCCAGCTGAGATTTGTCTATCAATATCTGGTGTGTCTGAGTGTATTCATGATGCTGACTCCAGCTGAGATTTGTCTATCAATATCTGGTGTGTCTGAGTGTATTCATGATGCTGACTCCAGCTGAGATTTGTCTATCAATATGTGGTGTGTCTGAGTGTGGGTGTGTCTGAGTGTATTCATGATGCTGACTCCAGCTGAGATTTGTCTATCAATATCTGGTGTGTCTGAGTGTATTCATGATGCTGACTCCAGCTGAGATTTGTCTATCAATATCTGGTGTGTCTGAGTGTATTCATGATGCTGACTCCAGCTGAGATTTGTCTATCAATATCTGGTGTGTCTGAGTGTATTCATGATGCTGACTCCAGCTGAGATTTGTCTATCAATATTGGGTGCGTCTGAGTGTATTCATGATGCTGACTCCAGCTGAGATTTGTCTATCAATATCTGGTGTGTCTGAGTGTATTCATGATGCTGACTCCAGCTGAGATTTGTCTATCAATATCTGGTGTGTCTGAGTGTATTCATGATGCTGACTCCAGCTGAGATTTGTCTATCAATATTGGGTGTGTCTGAGTGTATTCATGATGCTGACTCCAGCTGAGATTTGTCTATCAATATCTGGTGTGTCTGAGTGTATTCATGATGCTGACTCCAGCTGAGATTTGTCTATCAATATCTGGTGTGTCTGAGTGTATTCATGATGCTGACTCCAGCTGAGATTTGTCTATCAATATCTGGTGTGTCTGAGTGTATTCATGATGCTGACTCCAGCTGAGATTTGTCTATCAATATCTGGTGTGTCTGAGTGTATTCATGATGCTGACTCCAGCTGAGATTTGTCTATCAATATCTGGTGTGTCTGAGTGTATTCATAATGCTGACTCCAGCTGAGATTTGTCTATCAATATCTGGTGTGTCTGAGTGTATTCATGATGCTGACTCCAGCTGAGATTTGTCTATCAATGTCTATCAATATCTGGTGTGTCTGAGTGTATTCATGATGCTGACTCCAGCTGAGATTTGTCTATCAATATCTGGTGTGTCTGAGTGTATTCATGATGCTGACTCCAGCTGAGATTTGTCTATCAATATCTGGTGTGTCTGAGTGTATTCATGATGCTGACTCCAGCTGAGATTTGTCTATCAATATCTGGTGTGTCTGAGTGTATTCATGATGCTGACTCCAGCTGAGATTTGTCTATCAATATCTGGTGTGTCTGAGTGTATTCATGACTCCAGCTGAGATTGGTCTATCAATATCTGGTGTGTCTGAGTGTATTTATAATGCTGACTCCAGCTGAGATTTGTCTATCAATATCTGGTGTGTCTGAGTGTATTCATGATGCTGACTCCAGCTGAGATTTGCTATCAATATCTGGTGTGTCTGAGTGTATTCATGATGCTGACTCCAGCTGAGATTTGTCTATCAATATCTGGTGTGTCTGAGTGTATTCATGATGCTGACTCCAGCTGAGATTTGTCTATCAATATCTGGTGTGTCTGAGTGTATTCATGATGCTGACTCCAGCTGAGATTTGTCTATCAATATCTGGTGTGTCTGAGTGTATTCATGATGCTGACTCCAGCTGAGATTTGTCTATCAATATCTGGTGTGTCTGAGTGTATTCATGATGCTGACTCCAGCTGAGATTTGTCTATCAATATCTGGTGTGTCTGAGTGTATTCATGATGCTGACTCCAGCTGAGATTTGTTTATCAATATTGGGTGTGTCTGAGTGTATTCATGATGCTGACTCCAGCTGAGATTTGTCTATCAATATCTGGTGTGTCTGAGTGTATTCATGATGCTGACTCCAGCTGAGATTTGTCTATCAATATCTGGTGTGTCTGAGTGTATTCATAATGCTGACTCCAGCTGAGATTTGTCTATCAATATCTGGTGTGTCTGAGTGTATTCATAATGCTGACTCCAGCTGAGATTTGTCTATCAATATCTGGTGTGTCTGAGTGTATTCATGATGCTGACTCCAGCTGAGATTTGTCTATCAATATCTGGTGTGTCTGAGTGTATTCATGATGCTGACTCCAGCTGAGATTTGTCTATCAATATCTGGTGTGTCTGAGTGTATTCATGATGCTGACTCCAGCTGACATTTGTCTATCAATATCTGGTGTGTCTGAGTGCATTCATAATTCTGACTCCAGCTGAGATTTGTCTATCAATATCTGGTGTGTCTGAGTGTATTCATGATGCTGACTCCAGCTGAGATTTGTCTATCAATATTGGGTGTGTCTGAGTGTATTCATGATGCTGACTCCAGCTGAGATTTGTCTATCAATATCTGGTGTGTCTGAGTGTATTCATGATGCTGACTCCAGCTGAGATTTGTCTATCAATATTGGGTGTGTCTGAGTGTATTCATGATGCTGACTCCAGCTGAGATTTGTCTATCAATATTGGGTGTGTCTGAGTGTATTCATGATGCTGACTCCAGCTGAGATTTGTCTATCAATATTGGGTGTGTCTGAGTGTATTCATGATGCTGACTCCAGCTGAGATTTGTCTATCAATATTTGGTGTGTCTGAGTGTATTCATGATGCTGACTCCAGCTGAGATTTGTCTATCAATATCTGGTGTGTCTGAGTGTATTCATGATGCTGACTCCAGCTGAGATTTGTCTATCAATATCTGGTGTGTCTGAGTGTATTCATAATGCTGACTCCAGCTGAGATTTGTCTATCAATATCTGGTGTGTCTGAGTGTATTCATGATGCTGACTCCAGCTGAGATTTGTCTATCAATATCTGGTGTGTCTGAGTGTATTCATGATGCTGACTCCAGCTGAGATTTGTCTATCAATATTGGGTGTGTCTGAGTGTATTCATGATGCTGACTCCAGCTGAGATTTGTCTATCAATATCTGGTGTGTCTGAGTGTATTCATGATGCTGACTCCAGCTGAGATTTGTCTATCAATATCTGGTGTGTCTGAGTGTATTCATAATGCTGACTCCAGCTGAGATTTGTCTATCAATATCTGGTGTGTCTGAGTGTATTCATGATGCTGACTCCAGCTGAGATTTGTCTATCAATACACTCAGACACACCAGATATTGATAGACAAATCTCAGCTGGAGTCAGCATCATGAATACACTCAGACACACCAGATATTGATAGACAAATCTCAGCTGGAGTCAGCATCATGAATACACTCAGACACACCAGATATTGATAGACAAATCTCAGCTGGAGTCAGCATCATGAATACACTCAGACACACCAGATATTGATAGACAAATCTCAGCTGGAGTCAGCATCATGAATACACTCAGACACACCCAATATTGATAGACAAATCTCAGCTGGAGTCAGCATCATGAATACACTCAGACACACCAGATATTGATACACTCAGACACACCAGATATTGATAGACAAATCTCAGCTGGAGTCAGCATCATGAATACACTCAGACACACCAAATATTGATAGACAAATCTCAGCTGGAGTCAGCATCATGAATACACTCAGACACACCAGATATTGATAGACAAATCTCAGCTGGAGTCAGCATCATGAATACACTCAGACACACCAAATATTGATAGACAAATCTCAGCTGGAGTCAGCATTATGAATACACTCAGACACACCCAATATTGATAGACAAATCTCAGCTGGAGTCAGCATCATGAATACACTCAGACACACCCAATATTGATAGACAAATCTCAGCTGGAGTCAGCATCATGAATACACTCAGACACACCCAATATTGATAGACAAATCTCAGCTGGAGTCAGCATTATGAATACACTAAGACACACAAGATATTGATAGACAAATCTTAGCTGGAGTCAGCATCATGAATACACTCAGACACACCCAATATTGATAGACAAATCTCAGCTGGAGTCAGCATTATGAATACACTAAGACACACAAGATATTGATAGACAAATCTCAGCTGGAGTCAGCATCATGAATACACTCAGACACATTAGATATTGATAGACAAATCTCAGCTGGAGTCAGCATCATGAATACACTCAGACACACCAGATATTGATAGACAAATCTCAGCTGGAGTCAGCATCATGAATACACTCAGACACACCAGATATTGATAGACAAATCTCAGCTGGAGTCAGCATTATGAATACACTCAGACACACCAGATATTGATAGACAAATCTCAGCTGGAGTCAGCATCATGAATACACTCAGACACACCAGATATTGATAGACAAATCTCAGCTGGAGTCAGCATCATGAATACACTCAGACACACCAGATATTGATAGACAAATCTCAGCTGGAGTCAGCATCATGAATACACTCAGACACACCAGATATTGATAGACAAATCTCAGCTGGAGTCAGCATCATGAATACACTCAGACACACCAGATATTGATAGACAAATCTCAGCTGGAGTCAGCATCATTAATACACTCAGACACACCAGATATTGATAGACAAATCTCAGCTGGAGTCAGCATCATGAATACACTCAGACACACCAGATATTGATAGACAAATCTCAGCTGGAGTCAGCATCATGAATACACTCAGACACACCAGATATTGATAGGCAAATCTCAGCTGGAGTCAGCATCATGAATACACTCAGACACACCAGATATTGATAGACAAATCTCAGCTGGAGTCAGCATCATGAATACACTCAGACACACCAGATATTGATAGACAAATCTCAGCTGGAGTCAGCATCATGAATACACTCAGACACACCAGATATTGATAGACAAATCTCAGCTGGAGTCAGCATCATGAATACACTCAGACACACCAGATATTGATAGACAAATCTCAGCTGGAGTCACCATAATGAATACACTCAGACACACCAAATATTGATAGACAAATCTCAGCTGGAGTCAGCATGAGAATACATGAACACATCAGACACATCCAGCTGGATATTGATAGACACACAGATATTGAGGTCAGACAGATCTCATCTCAGACACACCAGATAGATCACAAATTCTCATTCACCTGGAGTCAGCTATCAAAACACTCAGACACACCAGATATTGATAGACAAATCTCAGCTGGAGTCAGCATCATGAATACACTCAGACATACCAGATATTGATAGACAAATCTCAGCTGGAGTCAGCATCATGAATACACTCAGACACACCAGATATTGATAGACAAATCTCAGCTGGAGTCAGCATCATGAATACACTCAGACACACCAGATATTGATAGACAAATCTCAGCTGGAGTCAGCATCATTAATACACTCAGACACACCAGATATTGATAGACAAATCTCAGCTGGAGTCAGCATCATGAATACACTCAGACACACCAGATATTGATAGACAAATCTCAGCTGGAGTCAGCATCATGAATACACTCAGACACACCAGATATTGATAGACAAATCTCAGCTGGAGTCAGCATCATGAATACACTCAGATGCACCCAATATTGATATAGAAATCTCAGCTGGAGTCAGCATCATGAATACACTCAGACACACCCAATATTGATAGACAAATCTCAGCTGGAGTCAGCATCATGAATACACTCAGACACACCAGATATTGATAGACAAATCTCAGCTGGAGTCAGCATCATGAATACACTCAGACACACCAGATATTGATAGACAAATCTCAGCTGGAGTCAGCATCATGAATACACTCAGACACACCAGATATTGATAGACAAATCTCAGATGGAGTCAGCATCATGAATACACTCAGACACACCAGATATTGATAGACAAATCTCAGCTGGAGTCAGCATCATGAATACACTCAGACACACCAGATATTGATAGACAAATCTCAGCTGGAGTCAGCATCATGAATACACTCAGACACACCAAAATATAGAT